>CM028330.1:18278648-18878648 GCA_016647705.1 Eucommia ulmoides | reverse complement strand
TGTTTACCATTATTCAATGTTTATTATGCTTGTTATGATATATGGAGAATACAGGATTTGACGCTCAAGAGAGATAACCCCGGATTCGGACTAGGTTTAAACACAACGCGACGATCTAATAACCCGGGAGGGAGTTAGAAAGTGTGCAATCAATGACATTGGGGAAAGACTCATGTGACTATGTGTTCTAAAAAATGCTAGAGGGGGACTTCGGCGTTAACAGGAAGTCACATATTCACTCACTTTACACTCGGAAGAGGGAGTAAGCAAGTTTACGATACCGAGATTGTCAGATAAGTTAAACACCATTATTGTAAACTAAATGATTCAAACACATTGAAGTAAAGAAGTTAATCCCTAGATAATCCATCTCCCTAAAACATCTCAATATAGTGTTATAGTATAATTAGATTAATTAACTTAGTATTAGTATTAATTAATTTTAAACTTTATTTTTTATCGCCTAGATAAAATTAGGTTATGATAATTACGGTACTCGACAATACTCTCGACCAATCCATGTGGACATGATAACCCTAACTCTCCTAAAATATACTAAAACTTGACCCGTACACTTGCGGTGAAAGTGACGACGTTATATTCTGCTACCAAGGAGTAGGCAAGAATAATCCTTTTCCTGAATTTTCGGTGAAGATTGTTGCAATGGACGTTGTTAGAGAAATCAACCATTGGAGAGTCCTTGGGGGTGAAGGAAGCCTCTGATCCTAGGGAAAAAACGATGTCTGAAATATCACTCTACTTGCAGCCTCCGAGAACACTGAGCTCTTCTCGGCATCTCATCTGTTCGGCCCTTCTTTATCTGACCCCCTTCTCGATCGCGCTTCACGGTGTCCCTGAGGTCTGCCTCATAGAATCTCGTACCCCTAGCTAGGGTGGCAATCAGGTTAGGTGTAGGTCGCAAGCACATGTCATAAGATAATCTCCGGTGCCTCAGTCCATCAATTAAAGCGTTTGAGGCTATGGCATCCGGAAGGCCTTTATAACACAAACTTTCCATGTGGAACCTACTCACAAAATTGCCTAAATTTTCTCCAATCTCCTACTTGAAGGCAAGGACGTGGGTTGCTATTTTAGGCGTTCGCCGGGAACAACTGAATTGGGTCAAGAAGAGATATTCGAGCTAGGCAAAGGTTGAGATCGATGTGGGAGCCAAGTCTTAGAACCAAATGGTGGCCATTCCAGAAAGGGTATGAGGGAATAACTTAAACCTAATTACCATGAAGGCCGTATGCATATCCATAAAGCCAACAAAAAAAGTGAGGTGATCAACGAGGTCGGTAGTCCCGTCATATGGAACTATCTGCGGACTAGGGAATCTGTACAAAACCAATTCAAGTACTATATCATCACTAAAGAGAGACCTTACCCCTGAAGGAAGTCGTGAGTCCCCCCAGGGTCCCGTATCTGAACGAGTATCGCCTCCATCTCGGTCATGTGTCTTTCTAATGAGGCCTCTCCCCTAGGAGGTACTGTAACTTGGTTTGCAATCTTTCTAGATCCCTGCCTCTCAGCGGGAGTGGAGTAGGAGTCTTCCTCTTGAACACGACATATCATGCGTTCAGCACGGGTGACGTTGTTGTAGGTTCTTCCCGGTTGGGACTCATGGCGATCCTCTGTCTGGAAACCCTGGAAGGATTAGAGACGCGGAGCCTGAAGCGGCTGGCGGGGCAAAATCCCATTCCTGGACCGGACAGTCACGGTGACGAGGTTTACTTCTTGGGATATGCCCTTTAGAGTGAAATCACACGATCTGATTCTTGGCAGCACTTCTTTCCCTCTACATTCTAGAGAACTGGTCCCCTCTGAGCCGGGGCCAATGTCATGAGAGAGAGGATGACTTCAATGCAATATTGGAATTGACCTAATGGTAGCAGAATATTAAGTCTCTACTTTCACCGCAAGTGTACAAGTCAAGTTTTAGTAGAGTGAGAAGAGTAAGGGATATCATATCCATAGGAATTAGATTAAATGGTCATTGAATACCACGATTGTCATAACCTAACTTTATCTAGGCGACTCAATTTAAGTTTTTGTTAATAAAATAATATACTAAACCAATTAACTAATTAACCAAATATACTAATATTGACATTTAAGGGAGTAAATTGTTTAGGGATTAACTTCGTTTACTTAAACGCGTTCAATTTAATCTAGTTTACATTAACGGCATTCACACTATCCAATAATCTAGGTATCGAAATCTCACTCACTACCTCTCCCGAGTATAAAGTGAATGAATATGTTATTTTGCGTCAAAGCTAAAGTCCCCCTCGAACGTCTATATGACACTTGGTCACATGAGTCTTGCCTCAACCTCACGGATTGCATACTTTCTAACGCCCTCCTGGGTCATTAGATCGTTACGTTGTGTTTAAACCCTAATCTGAATCCAGGGTTACCTCTCTCGAGTGTCAAACCCCGTATTCTCAAACCAATCACAATACCAATACAAGCATACTATGGAAGTAATAAAACGGTAAACACAATCGAATAAACATGAACAACCATTAATGAAACATTAATTTATTCAAACAACGTTTTCATAAACAAATCGCTCACTGGACAATATATGTTTAGTTTCTCATGGCCATAACTACATATACAACAATATACAAGCTAAACATATACAAAACTATCAACCAAAACTAAGAAATAGAGGGAGAAACAAGGAGACTAGTCGTTATCCGAAGACCCGACGCTAAAATCGCTCTGAGAACGTTTTCTCTTCTTGGCTTTGTGATCTGCTCTTAGTTGATAGGGTTTGGAGCTCCATTTTTAATCCCAAAAATGTTTTTTTAGGTGTGGGAGAGTAAAGGGGTATAAGACAAGGATCAAAATATCTAAAAAAAATATCTTAAAACAACTGGCCTTTGACCGCCGGAGTGGTGGATTTCACTGCTACAACGGTGGGCAACTAGTAGGCCTTATGTCGTTTCACCGCTACAGCAGTGAAAATGCTGCAACCAATTTTGATCCTCTTGATCGTTTTTCACCCAATTTCCTACCGATTTGCTTGATTATCGATCGTTTACGTCCCGACACCTGATTTACAACAAATTGAACATAAACACAATTAAATATTACTAAAACACTCGAAAACTACCAAATTCGGCTTGAGAATATATAGACAAATTCCACCTATCAAATACCCCCAAACTTATTATTTTGCTAGTTCTCGAGCAAAACACTAACACTATAAATAAAAAACACAACGAAATTAACTAACACAAATACTAAACAACGAATAAAAACACAAACTATCTAAACACAAACAACCTAAACATAACGATATGCGAGTTTTGAATTCAACTATCGACCAAAATATTTTTTCCTCAATAGCCCCCAGTTATATCGAGTTCAGGAGTAAAACGCACAATGTGATATTCTAGAATTTCAACATTCAATAATGGTAAACGCCATTCTAGATCCATTCAAAGTGTGTGTACAAAACTCAATAGTATAACTATCCAGCAACATGATTGGATTATCCACCAGCGAAGCTCACGACTTAAACTGTAAAGAATTAGGATATCCATAGCCTGATTGGGTTCTACTCTCTACTAATATAGGCTTGGAAGTTCAAAAAGATCAATAGGACTTGGTTCGGTTTGGAACATTTGGCCAAGAGAATATCAGGAATATAAAACAGATTAGCATTATTAACTTAACGATACCCAAGGCACAACGCTTGGCACACAATCACTCTCAAACCCCCATAGATTAATTTGAAACAACCCTGAACATACATTTAAGAACTTCGTACTCACTTGTCGAAAGAAACGGAAATAAAACGATATTTGCATATGTTTTTGTTTTTGTTTTTTTTAAATGAACCACACCCCCAAACTTATTCAATTTTTACAATTTCATGGGTGTGGTTAAAATAAAAGAAAAATGACAAGTGAGTACTTGAATACCAAACCAATCAAAAGTTCGCCTTAAACCCAACTGCTCACTTCAAGTAGCATAAACAAATGCTAACTTGATTCACTCAAATTGTGCCTTCGGTTCAGCGATATAGGATTGGAAGTAATTCAATTGGCCAGGGTATTTGTTATGTGTTTAGAATTGAAACGGCTAATTGGCTTCGACAGGGTAATGAGGGATAAACATTTTATAAGGTAAGCTTCAAAGGCTCAAGCGAATCAAATGAATACCTAAATCATATCTCCTGAACTACCCCGCATAGGATTTCACCTCAAGTTTCCCCCAATCAGATTCTAGAATCCTTAAAATTATCATGAATTTGGTTAATGGATAACCGGCCTCAAATCGATTGAATAGCTATACATTGAGTCTACATGCTCGTGCAAATCAGGATCCACAATAACTTTTACTAAAACGAGATGTCAAGCACACAAAACACACATAAATGGGAATTACCCTTGACCTCGACAAACAATAAGAGAATAATATCATCATTGGGTAATGGCCCAGACGAACTCAAAAACTCAACACATGCACAAACAACAACATGAACATACTAACACTAAACAAACAGGCATACAATTAAACAACAATTAAACTTAAACTACTTCACTAACAAAAGAAAACATACTACACATCACCCTCAAACTTAAAATGGGCAATGTCCACAATATCCCAACATCAAACTCAACATTAGAAATAAGGCATTATGACGAAGGGGGTTTAGAACACGTACCTAGGACGCAAGACAATCTCGCCTTCGAATGAAGTCAACGGTAATAGATCTAATTTATTCTGAACCCTTGGGTTGTCTCCCAAGAAGCGCTTGGTTTAAAGTCCTCGACTTGACATGGAGAAGTGTTCGTCAAAGAGAGGCTTCCGCCCATAGTATGTGTTATATAACACAACATATGGGTCTTGATTTTGAACGCCCTAAAGTTTAGCGAGATGTGGCATTGTTCAGCTCAAACTCTCAACAAGACTCATTTTCGTCTCATGCACTTGGTTGGCATGAAAGAACGTTGCAAAAGGAGGTGGAGGACAATTGAACCACATTGGATCCTCATAGATGTGATCTTCTTGGATTGAAGGTGGCATCAATATTTGGATTTCAAGATATGAGGAATCACAATTGTTAACATGTGATTCTTCATTGCCAATCCACACTTGGGCTTTCTCCTCAGTAACATAATCGTTAATGAACTTACCCAAGATCCTCCCCCTTGTATCTGATTTCTCACAGTGGCTTTCACATTCAGATGTGACTTGTTTGTCTCTCAGTGCCACCGCTTCTGACTCAGCCTCAATGAAGCAAAGAAGTTGACCGATTTGAGTCTTGATAGGTGTGAAAAACCTATCTATTTCTAAACCAAATTTATTAGTTTTCAATCGTTTTAGTTATATTTAATTGTGTTTTAGAGTGTTTTAGTGTAGAACAGGGAAAGGACAACAAAGGGAGAGAAACAAGTGAAAATTGTGGAGAAACGGTGAACAAAATGTGCAAAACAGGGTTTCAGTGAATGAAGATCACCGCCTAAGTGAAAGTTCCACCGCCTAGGCGAAAAAGAGGCAGAATGTTGGAGTGCTAAAGGGCTGAACCACTGCCTAGGAGAGAAAACCACCACCTAGGTGAGAAAAGATCAGAATGATATGCCAGCAGCTACCGCCTAGGCGAAAATCGAATAGAAACTTAACCGACTTAAGTCCACCGCCTAAGCGGTGACACTCTGCACAGAAATATCTATTTTCAGATATTTTGAAGATATTTCCAAACCTTACCTATATAACCCTTTTCTCCACCAAACCTCAAAAGCGTTAGACGGAGAAGAGGCACCGGTTGATATCTTGAGAGCTCTCCTTTCACCTTAGTTAGGTTTAGGTAATTTAGGAAGTAGATTAGATTAGTTTATAAGGTGTTCTTGGACAATCCTTAAAGAGCTAGAAGATGAAGTTCATCAACGGAGAAGAGAAAACTCGGGAGGATTGTTCTTTGGCGAAAGTGGACTACTCCACTTTGAGATTTGGCTTTTCTTCCCTTGTTTCCATCTTTGTATTTAATGTTTATTGTTGATGATGATGATCTCATCTTGATTTAATGTTGTATTGGCTAAGAACATGTTAGTGTAATTTAGAGATTAGTTAGGGAAAGGTGTAGTTGTGTAAATACTCGTTTGGTTTAATATACGTTTCTTTAACGGTTGTTGCTTTTAAGTCCGATTGTGTTTATCATTTGATGACGATCTTAATATGCTTGTAATGGTATTAGGGTTGGATTTTAGAATTTAGGGTTTGACACTCGGGAGAGGTAACCCTGGATTCGGACTAGGGTAAACATATCGTTACGACCTAACGACCCAGGAGGGCGTTAGTTAGTATGCAATCGATGACGTTGGGTCAAGACTCACATGGCCTAGAGTCTTTAAGACATTGAGGGGGACCTCTTCGTCGACACGAAGTCGCGTATTCCCTCGTCTTACACTCGGAAGAGGTGGCGGAAGAGTTTACGAACCGAGATTGTCGGATACCTAAACTCCGTTATTGTTAACCGAACGAAATCAAACGTGTATTAAGTGAACGAAATCAATCCCTAATTAATAAAACTAGTTAGAATTAACCCACTCATTGTAGTTTATCTTAGTTTAATTTCAATTCATGTCTTCTGTCGTCAGGATAACACGAGACTACGTCAATTGCAGTATTCAATTCAATTATTCACACTTTTCTCTGTGGGAACAATATCCGATCTTCAAAGATCCACTATATTAAAACTTTAGACCTCGTATACTTGCGAGCGTAAGTAGGCGTGCACAAATGCGCCCCTACCATGTTTTTGACGCCGTTGTCGGGGATTAGTTTGAATTTTATTTGAATATTGCAAAAGAAATATGGTAACAGCTCAGAACTTAAGTTTTAAATAGGAGAACCAAATGTATCGTATCCTAGTTCCGTCAACGCACCAAGTTTTTGGCATTGTTAACATGGGATTAGTATGAATTCTAAGTTGATATTGTGACTAAGTAGTCGAGTGTTAATCCTGATATTTGTTTTTGTTTTGTTTTTAATTTAAATTTTTGTTTCATTGTGTTCATGAGATCAAGTTGTGAAAGAAAAGATGAAGAAGATTGGAATTCTTAATTCTCAATCCCAAGATTGAGCTTATTGCAAATGATAAGGACTGAGAGGAGAAGCCGACTTCAAGCCATGATCTTGATCCGACTGAGCATTTGAGCCCAAATTCCTTGTCTATGGGGAATTTTGGTGAAAAATACTTAGTGACACGAAAGTCTAGCTGGGGACGGTAACTCAAGCGCTATTTTTTTTAAATGAAACTTAGGGTATCAAATTACCCGATTTTTGTTACTATTTATTTGATTATTTATTCTTTTTGGAAACTGGCATAGCTTCGAAACGTGTTCGGAAGTGAATTTAGGAATGTGGATACTAGGGAAAGTATTTTAAGTTTAAACACGTTGAACAAGCGAAGTGAAAATGTACGAAGTGGAGCCGTATTTTGAAAATTTGAGAAAAACATAAAAGTGGGAGTTGCAGGCCCACCGCCTAAGCGGTGAATCACCGCTTAGGCAGTAAAAATACAGAGTGGGTAAAAACAACCCACCGCCCAAGTGGTTAACCATCGCTTAGACGGTAAAAATATAGGATGCACCAAATTTTCAAAATACGCTCTACCGCTTAGGTGGAAAAACCACCGCCTAGGCGGATTAACAGTAGAACAAAATGTTTTCACACTTGTGTAATTTTGCTTAGGTGGAAAAACCACCGCCTAGGCAAAATTTCGTCAGAAGGTTTGATTTTAAAGAAAAGAGTTCCACCGCTTAAGCGGTGAACCTTCTGCAGTTAAAAAGAGCCCGTTCGTTCAGAATTAAAATCACAAGGTTCCCTCCCCAAATCCTCCACCTCTCTAAAACCTCACTCCCAAACCGTTCTAATACTCAAAAATCATCCGTCCATTACCGAAAGTAGTCATTTCCATCACGATTCAACCTCCAAGAATCGGATCTCCACCCCTATTTTCGAAAATTTAGGGTTTTGCGTGAAAGATGCAATTTCTTCATTCTCTTTTGATTGGACCATTAATTCTCAACAAGTAAGTTTCTTTTACATTACATTTAGTCTAGTTGTTGAAATTATTAGTTGGTTTGCATGATTATATCAAAGAAATCAATGGATTTTGAAATTTTGCCCAAAACCCCTTAACCCTAGTTTCACGACTCCGAAGTTCCATGGGTTTTTGGTTTGATTCTTGGTGATAAACATGTTTAATTGGATTGGTTTAGTATGTGAACTAATATAGGATGTCACATTTGTGAAATTTGTTTGAAAAATTCAAATGGGTATTCGTTTTGGGATGTATGTGTTCTTGACAAAGTGATTAGGGAAGTTTATGTTTTTCAATTGTTCATATATGATGAGTTTGTATTGGGTTTTTGTGATTGTGTTTGTAGGAAATACCGAAAAGAGCAGCAAAGAAGAGGGCCAATGAGAAGGGTAGAGTTCACACCCTAGGGTGCCGACCGACGTTGACTACGATGCCACCCGCTTTGTGTCAAAACAAGCGGAGAAGCACTTTAAAGATCACGAAAAATATCGTCCCTGCATACGTCAACGGGGTTTCGGTCCAATTGAAGATCTCCCAATGGAATTTCAAAATGAAATCCAAAGCCGCCACTGGGAGCAATTCTGTAAATCACCACCCCCATGAGAGATTGCTTTAGCCAAAAAGTTTTATGCTAATACTACAGAGGCCATTGACGACCTAGCAAGGGTTTGGAATCAACCTATCATCTTCAGCCCCGACTTCATCAACCATCTCTTTGGACTGTCGGCATCAGAGTCCTTTGAAAGCCAAGACCCTACTTTACATAGGGTCATTCAAAAGATCACATCTGGCAAGGTAAAGTGGAAACACCAAGGGCCGAACGTCGCTACCTTTTCAGTGCAATAACTTAAGCCAATTTCAAAAATCTGGCACCACTTCATCTACGGAAGCCTCCTACCAACATCACATTTGTCAGACGTCTCAAAGGACAGGGCCTTTTTTATCTATAAAATTTAGACCGGAAAACCAATCAATGTTGGATTTCTAATTTATTCATCGATCATTCATGCTACAAAGGCGATAAAGTCTAGGCTCCCATTTCCGTCACTATTGACCCATATTTTCAAATTAGCTGATGTGACTGTATCCGAGGAAAGCTTGTGCAACCCTATCACTCCACTTACTCTGTCAGCGATAAACCGGTTGTAGAAGACTGGGGCGCAAGAGGCACCCGAGCCTGAGCCTGAGGAAGGGGAAGAGTAAGCAAACGAGACGGCTGGACCTTCTGGAGCCCGAGATGAAAACTCCCAAGAGAGGATTAATAACAAGCTTCAGACCGTCCTCCAGAACCAATATGAGATCGCTTCTTTCCTGGACCAATTTTCGAGGCAACAAGATCGAGTCCAATGGAAGATTTAGGATGGCCTTGGCCTTGAGATGGACGATTACCCTCCGATGCCATCTATACCACCACATCTACTCCAGAGACCACACTCTCCTTCCCAAAATGATGATGGTGATGATTCGTCTTTAGGTGAACAGTAGGGAATAAGTCTTATTCCCTAAGTATGTGTTCAACCCATTTTGTGTACAAGCATGCTATTTGTTTATTGGGTTCGCTGATGTTGGAACACTGCCATGTTCAGGCCTGAATGGTATGGAATGGATGATAGTTTAGTAGATGTTCATCCATTTTGATTTTTTTGTAGAAAATGATGAACAATTATTATTTTTTTGAACAAAATGGAAACATTTTGATGTACAAATTTAAGTTTATGTATGTATTTTATTATGAAAGATTTAGTTTTAAATTTTTAGTTTAGTTAGTTTAATTTTTGTTTTTGCATGTTTAGTGTTAGATTAATTTATGTATGTTAGTATTAGAATTAGTTTAGTATTGTGTATGTATAAAGTTGTGTTTGCATGTTTAGATGTGAGTTCATTTGGGCCAAGACCCGATGATGAGAATTATCCCCAAATTGCATATTGAGGTCGGGGGTAATACCTTCCTTGTGTGTTTAACATGTCAATTGGGTAAAAATTATCTCGATCCTAAAATTGCACGACATTTGAACTCAATGTATAATTATCTGAACGATTAGACGTTAATTATTCGATATTAAGCTCACGATAGAAAATGAGAAAACTAGAACTTGATTTGGGAAAAACTTGAGGCGGAATCCTAGGTAAGGTAATTCCGGAGACGTGATTTAGGCCGTCAATTTTTCGCTTGAACCGTTGTAGCTAACCTAAAAATGTTAATTCCTTATTTTTCCTGTCGAAGCCGATAACGTAATCAATTCTGAAAACGTTCAAATACTCCTTTCAATTAAATTTTTCCTAACCCAATGTCGCTAAGCCTAATTTAAAAAAAAAAAAAAAAAAAAATTGAGTGAAATCAAGTGAGCGGTAGGGTTTTTGATAAATTTTTATTGATTCGGTATTAGTGTATTCACTTGTCACTTTAGTATTTCTTTTTGCACGCTCCTAAAATAAGTTTGGGGGTGTGTTTCTATCATTTCTTTTTACATATTCCTAAAATTTTATAAATTCGAATAAGTTTGGGGGTGTGTTTCTCTAACTTCTTTTTGCACTCTCCTAAAACTGTAATAATTCAAGTTAATTTAGGAATATGTTTGTTAAAAAAAATTGAATAAATATAGTTTTTCATTTTCTTCTCTTTCGACAAGTGAATACTAGGATTTTCATTTCTTATTCAGAGTTGTACTTTAAATGTGGGGTCATGAGAGAGGATAGCGACAAGCAATTTTACCTCGGGTATCGATCGATTAAACCAATTTGCTATTTTTATTCCAGTGATACCCGTGGTCATTCTCCAAAACTAAACAAAGCCCTATTGATCTCTGTGTATATCCAAGCCTACATTAGTGGATAGTAGACTCCAATCAAACATATGGTTTTCCTGAATCCTTCAATGGTTTAAATTATGAGCTTAACGATTGAATAATCGAATCCGATATTTGACTAGTTATACATTTGAGTTCTCACACACACACGTCAAATGGATCTAGAATGGTTTTTATTGTTATTGATCATGAAATTCTAGAACACCACTTGGTGTGGGTTACTTCCCGAACTTGATCCGATTTAGGGATGTTGAGGGAGGAACAAATTGGTCATTTCGATTGAACTTTATATTTACATGCATATACTTCTTTCGTGTTAGTTTAATTTTTCATTTTTAGTTGGTTAGTTCGTTAGTTAGTTTAGTTTAGTGTTAGTGTTTTGCTCGAGGACTAGCAAAATTCTAAGTTTGGGGGTATTCATAGGTGTGAAAAACATATCTATTTCTAAACTGAATTTGTTAATTTTCAAGAATTTTAGTTATATTTAATTGTGTTTTAGTGTGTTTTAGTGTAGAACAGGGAAAGGACGTCAAAGGGCGAGAAACAAGTAAAAACGGTGGAGAAACGGTGAACAAAATGTGCAAAACAGGGTTTCGGTGAATGAAGATCACCGCCTAGGCAGAAAAGAGGCAGAATGTTGGAGTGCTAAAGGGTTGAACCACCGCCTAGGCAAGAAAAGATCAGAATGATATGCCAACGGCTACCGCCTAGGCGAAGATCCGACAGAAACTTAACCGACTTAAGTCCACCGCCTAAGCGGTGAACCACCGCTTAGGTGGTGACACTCTGCACAGAAATATCTATTTTCATATATTTTGAATATATTTCCAAACCTTACCTATTTAACCCTTTTCTCCACCAAATCTCAAAAGCGTTAGACGGAGAGGAGGCTCTGGTTGATATCTTGAGAGCTCTCCTTCCACCTAAGTTAGGTTTAGGTAATTTAGGAAGTATATTAGATTAGTTTAGAAACTGTTCTTGGCCAATCCTTGAAGATCTAGAAGAGGAAGTTCATCAACGGAGAAGAGGAAACTCCGGAGGATTGTTCTTTGGCGAAAGTGGACTACTCAACTTTGAGGTTTGGCTTTTCTTCCCTTGTTTCCATCTTCGTATTTAATGTTTATTGTTTATGATGATGATCTCCTCTTGATTTAATGTTGTATTAGCTAAGAACATGTTAGTGTAATTTAGAGATTAGTTAGGGAAAGGTGTAATTGTGTAAATACTCGTTTGGTTTAATATACGTTTCTTTAACGGTTGTTGCTTTTAAGTCCGATTGTGTTTACCATTTGATGACGATCTTAATATTCTTGTAATGGTATTAGGGTTGGATTTGAGAATTTAGGGTTTGACACTCGAGAGAGGTAACCCTGGATTCGGACTAGAGTAAACACATCGTTACGACCTAATGACCCGGGAGGCCGTTAGTTAGTGTGCAATGATGACGTTGGGTCAAGACTCACGTGGCCTAGAGTCATTAAGACATTGAGGGGGACCTCTTCGTCGACACGAAGTCACGTATTCCCTCGTCTTACACCCGGAAGCGGTGGTAGAAGAGTTTACGAACCGAGATTGTCGGATACCTAAACTCCGTTATTGTTAACCGAACGAAATCAAACGTGTACTAAGTGAACGAAATCAATCCCTAATTAATCAACCTAGTTAGAATTAACCCACTAATTGTAGTTTATCTTAGTTTAATTTCAATTCATGTCTTCTGTCGTCAGGATAACACGAGACTACGTCAATTGCGGTATTCAATTCAATTATTCACACTTTTCTCTGTGGGAACGATATCCGATCTTCAAAGATCCACTATATTAAAACTTTAGACCTCGTATACTTGCGAGCGTAAGTAGGCGTGCAGGTCTCAAGAGACTTTACGGTCTCATCAATTTCAGTGTAGGTTGTCTCAATAATGTCAAGACGAACCTTATGCTCATTGAGACGATCATTTGTCTCCCTCTAGAAAGTTTGAGTCTCTCATAAATTCAGCGAACATTTCTTCCAGTGTAGTTTGGGGTATCAATCCATGGAGCTGAAATGGTGAAACTATTTCCCAATCTTTGGTAGCTTGTTGAATAATTCCAGCAGTGAAAATCAAACTCCGCCATGTCTTCCAACAACCTATAGGTTTCGTCCACGGTTAGTTGGTCGAAAGAGATGGTACTGTTTTCTCTTTCCACCCACGTTCTTGTTGCGGCTAATAACCCGTCAAGGAAGTTCAGTAGTTGACACTCCCTCGAGAAATGATGATTGGGGAACCAAAATAGAAACTCCTTGTATCTATCCCAAGCACAATAAAATAGCTCGAAATCTCTTTGAAAGAAATACAAAAGCCTTTATTGGTCTAAAATCTTCAAGTACCATGCAAGACAAAACAAAACTACAAACAAAAATTATAAGCAAAATAAATGCCTAAATTAAAATCAAGTTACTTACTCACAATATTAACAACTATCTAAAAACCAATCCCTAGCAACGGCGCCAAAAACTTGGTAGCACGATTATTACGTCGTTACTTTCACCGCATGTGTACGGGTCAAGTTTTAGTAGAATGGGAAGAGTAGGGGTCGTCGTTGTTGTCAATTGTGATCCTGACAGTAACATCCTCATATTTTCGTACCATTGTCCATAATTATGCCATATTTCTAAAAAAAAAAAAAAAGCACATTAAAAATCGATAAAATACAACAAGAGTTTGAATAAATGAATAAATTTTAAAAAAATTATTCCTTGTCGAAATCAAAAAATATAAAAACAATAAAAAAAAAAAAATCATTACATTCGTAAGTAAATTTTTATTTATTTTATTTATTTTTAATTTTGTATCGTGTTGAAATCACAATTGTGGAATTCAACCTACAACGTGTGAAAATGGAAACAATACTTTGTTATATTCTTTAGTGATCAAAATCTCTTTTTTAGTTGGAAAACAAATTACAAAACATTGATTACCTGGTAGAAACATAGTTAAGTTCACAATTTAATATCCGAACCTTGATTTTCAGAAATCGTTGGTGATAATATGCAATGTCTTGAACCCAAAATTCTTCAGGAAAATGAAAAAAAAAAAATCTTATATAAAGGAACTCGAAATTTATATATTACTATACCGAATATATATTCCAAAATTTCGGAAAGTATATATAATATTAAGAACTAATTGTATCTTTAACTTCGGAAAATATTTGAGGATTTTCAGTGGGGTATAATGGACATCTAAAAAATTATATTTTAAAAAGTGGGATTAAAATAAAGGAAAAATTAGAATAAACCCCATTTTTTATATAATAATTAAGATGGGCCACATCCACAAAGCCCATAACCACAAAAATCCATGCATATATTATTTTTTTAAAAGAACCCCATGGTTAAGCTCCACGCGCGCCCAAATAGAAGGAAACAGAGCACAATCAACAAAAATGGAAACAAGAACAAAGCAATTGTTGAGATTTAAAAAAGAAATCATTAATTTGTACAGACACATAAATGGACGGGAATTTTAAGGCAATAACACAACGTTATAACGGCACCAAAAATCTATATTATTGTGAACCGATATTAACCTATTACTTGAATAATGACACATTCTATTTTGCTTATTAATTTTTTTTTATTTTTTTTATTTTTTTTTTTTAAGGATGTCCACAAGTATTCACACATCCACACAAGCTGTGAGACTACTCTCGTTCAGAGTACATGACTACTCTTTTCAACAACTACTTTTCCGCAGACTCAAATCTCTGACCTTACAGATATCCCTCAACTGATAATTTTTGAAAAATTTAAATACCCTAAATTCACGTTTTTTTCTTAAAAAAATGATTTGATTTTCATTATCGGTGGTGAAAATGTATTGTTAATACCTATAAACACAAATGTTACTGTACAATAACTATTCTCAAATTCACAATCACTTCACGAAAATAATTGTACAGTAACTATCAATATTAGGTTTAATTTGTGTAAAGCGTACAATTATTATGATTAATTATTGTACAATAATAATCATATTGGTGGATTGATTTTATAGAAAAATTGAAATTTTGCTCCACTGATTGTGAAAATGTGTTGTTACTACCTCTAGAACAAATATTAATGCATAACAATTATTCTCAAATTCACAATCACTTCATGAAAGCCACTGTATGGTAAATATTAACATTGTGTTCAATTTGTGTAAAACATACAATTATTATGATTAATTTTGTAGGAGAATATTACAGGGGAGAAATATTACTGCGTAGCAAATGTCCTTACCGCTACTAAAGCCTTATTGCCGCTAAAATGTATCGAAGGCTCAACTACCAAGTTTGTCATTTATTATGTCCTTAATAAGTTCTGCCTTTCCATAGTTGATATTCCGTTATTGCTTATGCGCTTGATTTCTATTTGTTGCCCAAGGACAAATTGCCTTATTAGATACGTAACAATCGCTCCACAATCAGGCCTGTCAAAAACAAATATACAACATTCTAATATGTCCAAGCATATATTCAAAAAATTAATACAAATCCAAAATGACACTTACGGGTTGCTCTTTTGTTGTATAGCAACAATGTCGAAAACAAGTAACCTTTGCATTTATTATTGTACAACAACTTTTTTAGCATGGGCCGTAAGGACCATGTCGAAAACATAGTAACCTTGCAATGTTGTTGTACAACAACTTTTATACTGATGTAGCAGGCTTTATAATCTTGCAATTGTCATTGTTCACAAAAAAATTTTGTACAAGTAACATATGCAATTATCGCTGTACAACAACTTTTTACCATGGACCCCAAGGACCGTGTCGAAAAAATAATAACCTTTAAATTTTGTTATACAATAACTAATTTCAAGAGCCAAATATCACTCATGTAATGGAAGAAAATAACAAACCAATTTCAACTTGAATAGGATTTTTTGTTGTACAGTAAAACTTCCAAGAACACAATATTCAACAAATGCAATGGAAATAAATAACACTTTTAAAACTTGACTTGAATATGAAATTTTGTTATACAGTAACTAATTCTAGGAACTCAAACATCGCTCATGTAATGGAAGAAAATAACAAACCAATTTCGACTCGAATAGTGGATTTTTGTTGTACAGTAACATATTCCAAGAACTCAATATTCAACAAATGCAATGGAAGAAAATAACAATCCAAAATTTGACTTGAATATGGAACTTTGATATAATTTTTATTGTAATGGAATAATTAATGCACAGTAATTCTTTATGCAACTCGAATTCTGGAAGACTACATAGATGTGTATCCATATCAACGTAGTCCTTTTATTTTTTATTTTTTAAGACTTCAGTTTGGATTAAGGTTTGGAACTGGAATTCTGGATAGTAAGTTTACCATATATGGAAAGTTCATGTGATTGAAACTTAACAATGTTATTCATATAAACGTAGGGGGAGAGAAATTTTGATCGACAACAAAATTCAACATCTAAACATTGTTGAATATGGACAAAAATTCAACAATTCCGGTGCCACACAAAAAAAATCAATTTCTAAACATTAACAAGAAGGGTTTTAATCTCTATAAATCAAACATCAATTTTTGCTACACATTAACTAAACATTAATTTTTACATCCAGTACCGATTTGATCAACAACCACACATCAACAGTGAAAAGTCTCAAAATGTAAATCCAAAACAAGTCTTCAATTCGTGTTTTTTACGACACAGTAATAATCCATATAAATCAAACATATTTCTTTTGCTATATACTAATTAAATATCAAATATTACACCACAATAACAATTCGATAAAAATCTCACATCAACAATAAAACGTAACAAATTTTCAATCCAAAACAAGTCTTTTAATTCGTGATTTTTGCTACACAGTAAAAATCTCAAGATTGATTGCTACACAGTAACTATTCCAACAATTTGGGATTGGAAACAGAAATTGATAACAGAAACAGTAGCCATCTCTATTTGTGATGAAAACAAAGCGAAATTCAAGAACACAATTGCATACATGTGATTCTGCTACACACCAATAATTCTAACAACCCAAACAGTAAATATTTCAAGAAATCAAGCACCAACACATCAACCATGAAAAAGAATAAACCCCACATCAAAATTCGATTTTTGCACAGTAATATTCACCCAAACAGACACAAGCAAACAACAACAATGTCAAGACACAAGAATTCAATTGTGGATGTTTGCTACACAGTAAATATCTAAAGAAATCAAACATCAACAATGGAAAGTAACTATACTGTTTTCCCCAATTTAAGAACAAAATCGATTTTTGCTACGCAGTCACTTTTGACAAAAAACGCCCACATCAACTATAAAAAGCAACAAACCCACACTTTAATACTCGATTTTTGCATAGTAGTAACAAAATCCTAAATCAATAGATGATTTTAACTAGAGATGGAAAAGAACAATATGCTGCAACAAACAATAAACCCTAAAATGGAAAATATATGTGGAGAGAGGAAGCAAAAACAGAACAATATCATTTTGGTACTAAACTTCACTGCAAATTTCCCTACTAATTTCAAATTTTTTCATTCGAAGGCAGTATGAAAAGGATGCATTTTTCTCCTCTCCAGGTTGATAATTCCAATTTTCAAACGGCAACGAACAGTAAAAGGAACGCGAGATCTTTGTACAAAAGCTACAGCTAGAAAAAGAATTCTAAGAATTAGCCTCTTAGCATACCTGAATTTCAATCAAAATTCATCACATAGCAGCAACGTGTTCTTCAAACAAAAACACTTAATTTCCTAAAATTGCTTCATGATCGAGCTCCAATTGATCACGCTCTCACGGAACTGCTTCAGTCCTTCGAACAACTACTGCAACTTACCGGAGATGGAAATGAGAGCAACGGCAATGGCGTGTGGGACTGCGACGATGAGAGGAATCTCAATATATCAAACTTGAATAAGAAAAGAGGAAGAAGATAGAAAAATCAAACCACAAAATCAACATCGATTGTTGCTACACATTAATTAAATATTGATTTTGCTAAACAGTGATGATTTGATCAACAAAACAGTAACCAACTCAATCTCCATTGTTGTTGCACAGTAAAATCGCGAAATCCTAAACCCTAAACGGTGATTTGGGCATATTTTCAGGCCAATTTTTTTTCATGAAACCAAACAACACCCACATCAAAAATCGATTTTAGCACAACAATTAATATATCAAGAACTCAATCGCCATTGTTACTGCACAGTAAAATCACGAAACCCTAAACGGAGAAGAGATTGGGAGAGATGAAGCACAAATTGAAAAATTGCAACTAACTAGAGAAGGACACTGATGGCGTGTAACAAGGACGGCGACTGCGGCTGGGAACGGACAGCGACGACGCTTGGAATCAATGACGACGGCGACGGCTCCTGGTAGTTTCGGCTACGGCGACGACGCTTGGAATCAACGCTAAACGGCGGCATGATGCTTCTGGGTAGGAGAAGAACCCTTCTCTGCGATTGAAGTTAGGGTTTTGATTAGGACCTCTGTTGTTCACTTCTGAAATAGAATTCCACCGATTTGAAGTAGACGACGGCGCCGCAGGGGTATACCACACCGATTGGAACAGAAGGATGTGAAGAACCCTTGCTATGAAGACGACGGCGACGGGACTGTGACTGGACGGCTGTGAAGACAACGGTGATGAATCGACAGCTGTGACGACAACTGCGAGAGAAGGAAGACGACGGCGAGGGGTATTTGGAATCTGAAGGAACCATTGCTAAAAATGAATTATTAATGGAAGGAAAATGATTGTGATTCACCCTTCGTTGTAGCTTTCCACCAAAAATTCACCTTCCAATTTAACTCTTCATCACGCGCTTCCATCCCTGTTAGCACCTCACGGCAAGAGCTTGGGGTTTTTAGAAAATTGATTGTGTTTTGGGGGATTACTCTAATAAATACATGGGCCTTGGGGCCCATATTAAAAACCCCTAAAATAAATACAAAGTTAGATTTAAAGGTTTAAAAACAACAATATTGTTTTAGTGAGCTAGTTCATGAGTTATGGGCTATTAGTAAGGATGATTAGTAGATTTTCCCCAAAAAATGAGAGGACAATATTTTTATCCTTTTTAGGAAAAAAAAAATATTTTACCTACTATTGTTTGGTTAGAAGGATGTAAAAGAAGAAGAAGAAGAAGATAATGATTTATGTTTGGTTAGGAAAGAAAAAAGAAAGAAACAAAAATAATTTACTTTTTTAATTTACTATTTTATCCTCAAATATAATAAAAATAAACTATGATGCTATTATGAAGGGAATAACCATAACTTTAGTGTCTTTTTAAGACATCTCCCTCATTTTTCTCCCAAATTGTTGTGAAAAAAAAAATCACTTAGAAAAATGTGCATTTTCCTTTCTAGTTTCCTTTTCCACCTATTTTTCTTTTATAACAAATAAGTTTTATTAGTATTATTATTGTTGTTGTTGTTGTTTTGCATCCTATTTTTCCATTCATCTTTACTACCCAAATAAAATCTATCATGTTTAAATGTTTTATCTGAAAATAGTTGGCTATGGCATAGACGTCTTAGGGGCATGCTAGCATGGAGTTGATTTCTAATCTATCTAATAAAAGTCTCGTGCGTGGATTATCTACTCTCAGATAAAGTATGTGATACATGTTAATTATGTTAGCAGTCTAAATCATCATTCAAGAAGAAGTTGCATACGTCTACATCAAAATATCTTGAATTTTTGTATCTATCATTATTTGGTCCTAATGTTATTGCTAGGCTTAGGAGGAAAGTTTTATACATTTATGATTGTTGATGACTATTCTAAACTTACATGGGTATTTTTCTTATCTAAAAAAAGTGATATGGCATTTATATTTTCTAAGTTTTGTAAGCGTGTGCAAAATGAGAAACAGTCATGCATGTCATTGAAAATAGTCTTCCAAAATACTTCTGGGCCGAAGAAATAAGTATTGCATGTCATGTTATTAGTCGAGTATCTATTCGAAGAGGTTTTAATAAAACCCCTTATGAGATTTGGAATGGAAAAATCCCAAATATATCGTATTTCAAAGTTTTTTTGATGTAAATGCTTTATTTTAATTGATAAGGATAATTTGAGAAAGTTTGATGTTAAATCTAATCAAGGTATTTTTCTGCGGTATGCTTCGGATAGCAAGGCATATAGAGTTTATAATAAACGTTCTTTAGTTGTTGAAGAATCTATGCATGTGGTATTTGAAGAATATAATCCATTTATGTAAAAAAATGATTTGGATGATGATGATGATGCATGTATAATACCAAGCAAAAGAACCAGGAATCTGAATCAGTAAATGAATAATCAAATTCTCAGGAAAAAGTACCACAAAATGAAGGTACGACTACACTATGAGCTATAAAGACAATTTCGGGACATTTAGTAAAATAATTATTGGTAAATGCGAAAGAGGTGTAAGTAATAGGTCATCCCTTAGAGATAATGTTAATCTTGCATTTATATCCTAAATTGAACCTATTAACAAAGCTTTAATAGATGAATCTTGGATCTTAGTTATACAAGAAGAATTACATCAATTTGAGATTAATAAAGTTTGATCTCTAGTTCCTAAACCTGAATTTCATCCTATTATTGGTACTAAATGCATTTATCGCAATAAAAATGATGAAATAAGAATGGTAATTAGAAACAAAACAAGATTAGTAGCACAGGACTATAATAAAGAAAAGGGTATAGATTATGATGAAACATATATCCATGTTGTTCGATTAGAAGCCATTAGAATATTATTGATTTTTTCATGTTCACATAGTTTTAAATTATTTCAAATAGATATCAAGAGTGAATTCTTGAATGGATTTTTAATTGAGGAAGTTTATGTGGAACAACCAACTAACTTTTAAAATGATAAATTGTATGATCATGTTTTTAAATTATGTAAAGCTTTATATGGACTCAAACAAACTCCTCGAACTTGGCATGAGAGATTTAGCTGGTATTTAATTGAGAATGATTTTCAATGTGGTCTAAGTGATATAACTCGTTTTGTGAAACAAAATAACTCTGACATCCTTTTAGTACAAATATATGTGGATGATGTTATCTTCAATTCTACTAATGAAGATTTTCACCAAGAGTTTGTCAAGATTATATAGGAGGAGTTTGAAATGAGTATGATGGAACAATTAACATTCTTTCTTGGGTTACAAATTAAGTAAACTAAAGAAAAAATCTTTATCAATCAAGCCAAGTACACTCAGGAGCTATTGACGAAGTACGACTTTAATAATACTAAAGAATATAAAACTCCTATGGCAATGGCCAAAAAAATTGAAAAAGATGATACGGATAAAAATGTCAATGAAAAAATATATCGAGGTATGATCGGTAACTTGTTGTATCTTACTACTAATAAATCGGATATTATGTTAGTGTATGTTTGTGTGCAAGATTTCAATTTTACCCAAAAAAGTCGCATTTAACTTGTCAAGCGAATCTTTCAGTATCTAAAAAGAACTTGTGATATAGGATTATGGTATCCTAGGGGGAGTGATTTTACCTTGATTAGTTAATCCGACGTTGATTTTGCCGAACGCAAAGTTGAGCGTAAAAACACAAGTGGGTCTTGTCGTTTCTTGGGACATGCATTAGTTTCTTGGTCTAGAAAGAAATATAATTTTATAGCCTTATCTATGACTGAGGCAAAGTACACAGAAGCTGGTAATTGTTGGGCACAAATTCTATATATTAGACAACAATTGCATAATTTTGGTATTTGCATGGAGGAAGTTCCTACCTATTATGATAATAAAAGTGTTATATGTTTAATTAAGAATCCAACACAGCATTCACGAACTAAGCACATAGAGATACGTCATCATTTTGTTCATGATCACATTCAGAAATGAGATGTTACTATTGAATATGTTGATACTTCCGACCAACTTACTAATATTTTTACTAAACCTACAGTTGAAGATCAATTTATGATAATTATTCAAGGTTTAGTAATGGCTTGGCATAATGATATATGCTTAGAATAAATGTCTTAATCCTTCATCGCGACTTTTTGAGATAACAAAGGAAGAGAAGTTATATGATGTTTTTAAAAGAGTATGTGTTCTCCTGGCATGAATTCATAAGTATGAATTAGAAAGGCGGAGCAATAGTGTTCAATAATGTTTTACGGGTTATATTGAATATTTTTTTATAAATATTTTTTCTCTTTATGGTTTTTAAACGAGTTAAAAATCCGTCCTCATCAGGGGACGTGGTTGCATGTTTTATTGAGAAGACATCAAAATTAATTGTCATCATCAAAAAATGAGAGATTGTTGACCTTAGATGTTTTAATGGATAATTAAATGTTGATATTTTATGGAACTAATAGATTTATTGAGTGATTTCAAATAAAGAGTTCTATTTGTTCAAATGAGAAAAACATTTAATCGAAAAAAGTCAATCGTTGAAGATTTACAAGACAAGATTTTATAAGAGATTCAAGATGGGTGCAAAGTGAAGACATTGAAGACCTTTGAAACATTGAATATTTTTTGTATTCTTAGGTGAAACAACTCATTACTCTTATGATTTTAATGCAGCCCGATTAGGATCATACACGAAATTTTAAAATGAGTAATCTTATGTGTGTTATCGTCAGAAGTGATAAATTTAAAATCCTAATGTTTTTTAAAGTGTTAAAATTGTAAAAATATTTTTGGTAAAATGCTGAATTAAGAAAATATTTTCAACAGATAAAATGAAGAGTTTCTGTTGATTAGATCAACCGACAAAAAGGGTCGGTCAACTAACATATACAGTAGTTTGAAAGAAAATGTGTGAGAAAACTATTGGTTAAATCGATCAACTGACAAAACCGGTCGATAGACTAACGTAAATAATAGATTGAAGAAATTTGAGAGTGAAGGCTACTGGAGGAATCAGTCAACCGACAGGATGGGTGATCTACCGATGGAAAGAGAATAATGACCTGAAAATTGAACATTGCAGGTGGCTGGTCAATTGGCCGGTCAATCGGCCTATAGGCGGTCAACCGACATGGGTAGATTCAATCAATTTAACCGTTTCGGTTTTCGTGATCTTTTACCCAAATCCTATGATTTTGAATGTTGGAAAATGAGACTTCTCAGGGATTTGAGTATATTTCCATTATATATCACATATTATTAAGATCCTAACTATATACCAAAAAAAAAAATTAAGATCCTAATTAATTGGTCCTTATATTAATTAATTATATGAGTTTAATTGATAAAACTACTTTTTATATTTAAGGATTTTGAATCAAAGAAGTTTTGGGGATCAAATTGAGCTTTTCGAAGAGAAATTTTAAATGAAATATATATATTTTCAAAGTATATTATATATAGGATCTTAAAGTGTCATTTAAAGTTTTATGTTTTGAAAAGTAATCGTTATAAGTATGGTTTGAAATCTATATAATAAGACCTGCATTTTCACTTTAATTAATCATGAACAATCAGCCTTTGCTTTAAAAGAGTGATTTTACTGAAATATTTCTGAGTGATTTTGAAAGTGTTCTTATTCAAAGCGCACAAAAATTTTCATCATCGATTTTTATATTATACTGAGCTATCTTATCTATTTTCAAGAAATCCTAATGAGATCTTTCAAAGTTAATTTATGTGTTTTTCTTATATGATCTGATTGATTACTTGGAATATTTTTGTTAGAAAAATCGCTTTCTAGTTTGAATTACTTGTATATCTCAATAAATGATTTTTCCCTATGAAATCTATTATATAATATTTTGTGCTTTAATTGAGATAAATCTGATTTAAGTTCTCATGTAGTATTAGGGACATTAATTGAGTATAATTGTTTTAAGGTAGTAGAAACTCAAGTGGGAAGAAATGTTTTTTTATTTTTTTTTTTTATTTTTTTTTTTTGTGAGTGTGAGTGGATTATTCATATTTGGAACGGTGTCTAATTAGAGTAGTTAGGTTTGATATTTAGCTTATGAAAATTAATGTTTTAAAAACTGGATCGGACCGGCCGGTTCAACCGGTTGAACCATCGACCAGCTTAGATTCCGGTCTGGAAGAACCTCTAAAACCGTTTTACCCCCAAAACCGGCTAACTAGCCAGTTTGAACCAGTTTGACCACCAAACTGGTGAACTGGAATGATTTGGAGGGAATTGGCTGAGTTTTTGTGTTTTCCCCATTTGTATAAATGTTTCCCCAAAAAACCTTAGAAACTTCCCAAGCCAAAATCGTTGTCTCTCGTCTCTGATTCTCTCTCTCAAAGAGTTAAAGCCATTTCCAATTTCAATTTCTCCTTGTCTATGTCTCCCTCTCTCAAAGCCATCTCTGATTGAATAACCAAAGTGGGGGGGGAATTGTTTTTATACCATCAAACGAAAAACCCTAGGGAGAGAGAGGGAGGAAGGCAATGTAAGTTAGGCAATTTTGAAATTGAGACTATATATAAGAAAGGTACAATGAAAATCATGATTTCCATATATAGAGAGAGGAAATCGTGATTTCTATAGATAGTTAGAGAGATAGAGAGAAGGTCGGCAATGGTTTCCAGAGAGAGAAAGGGAAGTCGGCAATGGAAACTATATTTAGACGTTAGGGAGATTTAGAGAGAGAGAAAGAGACATAGATGGAATGGAATGAGAGAGGTCAGCAATGGCTTGGTAAGACAACAGAGAATAAAATTAAGGAAATCAAGTAGGGAAAGAAAAGAGGAATTAGTATTAGCCTATTAGGAAAGAAATAAAGAAATATAGTATGGACGGACCTTTCTTATAAATTTTTACCCAATTATGTAATAAGAATATTTAAATTATATAAAAAATTAAATATAATTTATATTCGTGTTAATCTAGAAAATCAATTTAGACTGTTGTTTATGAGGAGTATAAAGAGTGGCTGAGATTTATCTAGAGGGTTTATGTACGTCCTGTTTTATTATATATATATTAATGACGTAATTATAACGTCACTGGTTCAACCACGGTTCGCCTACCAGTTGAACAGGTGACTCGTGACCCGATGACTTTTCCAGTTCAACGTCCGGTTCAATTTTAAAAACATTGGTGAAAAGGATTGAATTTTGATTCTTCCTGTAATAGAATTATATTAGTCTTTAACCTGATAAAAAGATAGGGTTCTTGCTTAGTTTGTGAAAAGAGAATCTTGTAAAAGTTTGATTCTGAGCCTGTGAAAAGAATTAGGTTAGTCTTGAACATGTGAAAATGATTGTAAGGGTTTGATTCCTACCTGATAAAGGAATCAGAAGATTAGTGGATTGCAAAAACCCTGTGGAGCTCGGAGGACTAGACGTAGGTAGAGCAGCTTGCCAAACTAAGATAAATCGTTGAATGCTGCTTATTTATTTTCTATTGGTTGATATTGCACTTAGTTAAATACGTTTCCACTGTATTTAAAGATAATAATCAATGAGGAAAATTGATAACTTGTGTGTTTGATAATTTAATTGTTTAAATTTTGATCACTATCCAATTCACCCCATCCTCTTAAGTAGATCTGTCAGCCAACATAAGTTTTCATGTTTGGTTAGGGAAAAAATTAGAGGAAGAAAAATTATTCACTTATCTCATTTACTATTTTACCCTCATGAAAAACTATCTTTCATTTTCCTTCACCTTCCTAAAAAACTAATGGGGATAAAAATTTACTAAGAAAATTATGTATTTTCCGTTTACTGTTCATTTTCCTTCCATTTTTCCACCAGACTAAACAATCATTTTTTTTTCCTTTCATTTTTTATTATTTTTCTTCATTTTCTCGCTCTTCTGGTTGCTCTTACCTTCTTTAAAATATTTTATTGGTGGGTTTTATTTGTTCCGTTTTATTTTTCCATTTTCTTAACTCAACCTTCAATGTTATTTTTAATTCAATTGAATTGATTATTAAATGCTTAATTCAATTCACATATTCGTGTTGTGAATTTCGACTCCTCAACTTCTTCGTACATTCATTTTCTCATTCCTCAATTTCACCCGCCTAATCTTGCTCGCTATAATCTGCTATTGTTGTTGTAATGAAACCATGTCATCTACTTCGGTATTTCCTTACAATTCATGCCTTCAAATTGCTTCTACCTCAGGATTCAAATGTTGTTTTGTTATAAGTATTCTTCACAATTACCTAGCTAAAGGTTCAAAGTGGACTCATGATTGCACTATTTATTAGTTGTGAGAGCCGGGGGTGGCCAAAGCTCGATAGTTGTTCTCATGACCGAGAGGATTGGATACGTATAGAAGCAAGCTACACTACCTCATGTCTTTTTAATAATTTATTTATTTATTTTAGTTCACAATAGTTCTTTTCATTCCACACACTATTTCTAATTTACTTATTTTCCCTCATCCTTACTTTGTAATGCAATGATTTCATTACCTTTAATTTTTTATTTTAATAGTTTATTTGTTTTAATTACAATAGATTTCTCATTTTAGTTTTTCCACTCCATAAATTGCTTTGCAATCCAATCCAAATACAGTTTAAATAGATTATTTTCATTGTTTTTAATTTTTTGGGGAAATACTTTATTGTTTTTAATGCTGCAATTTTTGTTTCTAAAATTGCAGAACTTTCATTATTTTTTCACCCAAAATTTTTAGATGTCTTTACGATAATTCATTGGTTTGTTAGGTTGCAAGTTTTGACTGTGAATCAAGGACTGAATGATAGACCGATCAATACGAGGGCAAGGTGTCATGCCGATATTCTTTTTACATGTCTACCTGAAGGCTCTCAACTTTCTGAAGTATGAAGAGAACTCCAAAGAATTGAAATACCTTTAAATTTTAACCATTTTTAAGTAATTTTTTGTTTTTAATAAAAAAATTACTCAATTTTAAAAGTAGTCTTCCTTTTACACTTAGAAAAATACTTTAAAAAAGCAAAAAAAAAAAAAAAAAAATAGTTGTTTTGTTTTGTCTTTCATATTTTTAGAATTGATGGAGAACGATGCATTAAAATCTCTCTATCCATTTTTTTCAACTATTTATAATTTTATTTATTAAGAAATCATTTGTAGGGATTATACCTCCATGTTTGCGCAAATTCATAACTTAACATCTTTACCTCTTCCATTAATAGAATCTTGAAAAAATAATTTTTTGTTGTGATACCTTTCATCTTGGCACCATTGTATTTTGATCATCTAGACTTTATTAGTAGAATTTCTTATACTCTTTTAGTGAAAACCTTTAATTACCAAATTTAATATTTTCACAACCCTTTCTTCTCTATTTCAATAAATTAAGAAAGTTAGAATGTCCTATACATATTTAATTTTTCAAAAATATCATATCATAAAGCTCCATTCTTTATTTTTGAAATTTCCTATTGCAACTTGCAATGTTGATATATATGAATTTGAGATTAGAAATTGTCAATTATGTAATTTATTAATTTTGTGATAGATATTTTGTTTATGTGTGTCTTTCGAAGTCTAAGCTGTTGCCTTTGATCCATTGCACAAGGTGACCATTTTTATTGTTTTGTTCTATATCTTTGTTTATCTTTTTAATATATAATCAACATATTCACTCTTGAATTTCGTTCGAGAGATGACATATTTGACAATTGTGCTTTAATATAAGTCTATGTTGATGCGAAGACGGATTATGATATTATTCAAAACCACAGTGCAAGAAAAAGTTTTTAAACGAGTTAATTTTTGTTAATCCATTATGTTAACTCATTCACTCAAATTTAAAATCTCATCATGCAACTATAATTTAAATACAATATTTGATAGAACCATTCAAAATATAGGGGATAGATTCACAAAACAAAAAATTGCCACAAAAAAGATTAAGAAAAATCTAACACATCCTTTGATTTATTTAGTAGCATTAAATATAAATATATTGATTGAGACTAAAACATATTTAAGCCAAGGACACAACAAACATCTAAAATAAAATTTAATACTAATATATAAAAGTGGAAAGAGACAGAAACTTTCAATGGGGTTTGAGAATGATTCCTTCAAACTTTTTAGTGAGTTCTCATTTTTTTATTTTTATTTTCATTAATTATTACCACATCTTCCTAAGTTCTTATATTTTTTTTATTTTTTTCCTTTTTCTTTTTTCATCAATAAACATTCTTCAAGCATTTTAGAAACTTCACAAAAAAAAAAAAAATAATAATAATAACATTATTAAAATATATAATTATTTTAATTTCAAAAAATAATTATAATTACAAATAGAAAATCTACAAGTCTAATGTTTTTTAATCGAGTGAAAATATTAGTAAAAAATCTCATATGAAAACTTCACCAAATAATTCAAAAAAATAATAAAAAACTTATATATGAAGTATAATTAAATTTCATAGATAAAATATATTTAATTTTTAGAATAATTTTAAATTTAAAAATTTCAGTAGCAAGTATTCTTTAAGTATTCAAAAAATACAAAAAACTATCATTTGATCCAAAAAAAAAGGTTAGAATAGAAAATGTATAACATAAATCAATAATTTTTAATTCTCATAATAATTTTAAATTCTAAAAAATCAGCACGAAATATTTTTAAATACTAAAAAAAATATAACAAATATCATTTGATCCCAAAAGTATTAAAAAAAATTATAAATATATTTACATAAACAGAATTTAAAAGCTAAAATTATAATTCTTTTAAGAGGGTTATAAAAGTATTTTTTTATTAGATAATTTTAGTTAATTTTTTTAATAATATAGTATCAAGAATAAATATGTAATTTATATTTAATATCAAAGGAAGTGAGAGTCAAAGATATTTTTCAAATGATAAGGAATATTATTGTAAGTTTTCTCAATGATAATGACACTGACCTTCACTGAAATTTATCATATTTTGATTGAATATTATTTTCATTATAACTAATTATACGTAACAGTATCTCTTCATCTCTTTCTCCATTTTCAACCATTTAATAAAATTTTCTCTCTCCATCATTAGTTACACATAACTTTTAAACATAAAATTCTCTCTCTCCGTCAATTAGTTACACATAATTTTTAAACAATATTAAAAAAGACCTATTACCTTATTTTAAAATTATTATTTAAAGAAAATAGAAAAATTAAAAATTCCTCTAGTAGATTATTTAAATATTATATACTATTTTTTAAAATTAAATGTGAGTGATGAACAATAATTATTTCAGAGATTAATATTATTTATTTTTTAGCTTACAATTTTTATTTTTTTTCTTAGCATTAACTTTTTTTTATATACTTTCATAAGATAAATTAAATATAAATTAAACGATCAATTATTGTACGTATAATATTTAAATAAAAAATATAAAAACTGATATAATTTTTTCTCGACCCCCATATTGGTCTAAAACTAGTATATTAATTATGTCAAAATATACGAATGAAGAAAATAAATAGCCCATTAAAAAAAAAAAGTTATAGCAGTACATGGATAAAAAAGAAATAAACACAGTATTTTTTAATAAAATAAATATTTCAAATTAATCAACAATTAAAAAACCTAATCCATATCAGAAGATAATTCGATAGTCTGTCCATAGCGCGAGGCAAAAACTAATATCATTAAGGTGGATTCCTTTACTCCTTTCAAATTTACATAAAAAAAAAAAAAAAAAAAAAAAATTGGAGCATCTATATGTTATATTTAAAGGTGGAAGTCAATCATTGAGAATGAACAACAATCAAGTATTTTCTATCTCTCTAATCATATTCTTTTATTGGAATGAAGGGATAAGATTAATTCAAATTTTTAAATATTATTTATTATTAATATAATAATTTTAGTGAATTTAATGGTCATTTATTATTGCAATAGTGGGTTCAAAGAATTTTAAAAGTTTTCTAATATTTCAAATAGTGAGATTTTTCATTTAAATAAAAGATTTTTTTTAAAAAATAAAATAAATAATAAACATTATAAATAATTCACTAATTAGACTTTTTATTTAAAAAAATAATTATATTTTTTTTTCTCGTATAAGTTTTGGCAAGAAAAATTAAAAAAAATATATTTATTTATTTTTATACAACAAATTTCATATACAAAACGAGATTAAAAATTAGAAATATAAAAATGACAAACATCTATATCTATATTTATATAAGAAACTAAAATTGAAATATTACACTTGAGATTGAATGAAAGGTCACAAAACCTTTTATCTTAATTCTCCTTAATTTCTTTTATTTTAACATTTTATTTTGTTTAAATAATTTTTAAATATTATTTAGCATTAATATAATAATTTTAGTGAATTTAATTGTCATTTATTATTGCAATAGTGAATTCAAAGAATTTTAAAAGTTTTCTTATATTTCAAGTAATGATATTTTTCATTTAAATAAAAGATAATTGTTTTTTACAGTACATAATAAAAAAATATAAATAATTCACTTACTAGACTTTTTTTTTTTTTTTTTAAAAAAAAAAAAAAATCCTCATATAAGTGTTGACATGAATAATTAAAAATTTATTTCGTTTTTTTTTTTAAACAAAAAAAACAAAAATAGAGAGAGAAGCTTAAAAATTACAAACATAATTTTTAAAAAATCATATAACAAAACCTAAAAGTGGAAGGCTAAGCCTTGAAATTAATGAGAGCACTCCAACACTATTTTCTTTCTTCCTCAAAACTTTGAGTATATTTAAATTAATTTATTTATTTTTTTAATTAATTTCATTGTCATAATTCTACTAATTAATTCATTGCCGTACGTAATTCCACTAATTAAATCCACATGTTATACTTAAAAGTGGTAGTTGAGAATGAACCACAATCAAATATTTTCTCTCTCCAATCCTATTCTCTTATTGAAATGAAGGGTTAAGATTAATTCTAATTTCAAAAATATTATTTATTATTCATATAATAATTTTAGTGAATTTAATTGTCATTTATTACTGCAATAGTGGGTTCAAAACAATTTTAAAAATTTTCTTCTATTTTAAATAGTGATATTTTCCATTTAAATAAAAGATATTTTTTTTACAATAAAGAATAAAAAAATATAAATAATTCACAAATTAAACTTTTTATTTAAAAAATATTTTTTTTTAAATAATTATATTTTTTTTGTATAAGTTTTGGCAAGAATAATTAAAAATATATTCATTTTTATACAACAAATTTCAATACAAAACGAGTTTAAAATGAAAAACATAATAAAGAATTAAAAATAACAATTAGAAATTTATATATATCATATACTACATATCTATATCATATATCATAATATCATATTGTAAAACTTAAAAGTGGAAGACATGACTTGGGATGAATGAAAGTTAATAATTAGTTATCTCTTCAATCCTATTGAAATAAAAAATGAATGGTGGAGATTAATTCACTATATTACTAATATTATATTCATTTATTCCCCTCCTAATATTTTAACACTAATTTCAACATTAATGTTATATTTATTCATTTTACTACTAAACATTCATGTTGATTATAAATTAATATAAAATCCCAAAAAAAAATATTTATCTTGAAAATAATATATTAGTTCATCCATGTTTTATAAATCTTATGAAAAATCGAATACCATCATTATAATATATGTAAAATTTATATTTTTTTCAAATAATATCTTATTTAAAATAAGTTTTATATATATATATATATATATATATATATATATATATATATATATATATATATATATATATATATATATATATATATATATATATATATTTAGATAATTTGTATGTTGTAAAAATTTAAGGGTATGATTGAATATTTGTTGATTTCGAAAAGGATAAAAATATAATTTTTTCTTATATAATTATATTTTTATTTGGGGTGTACAAATGTAATAATTATTTTTTTGGTGTATTGGTGTATAAAGATGTATATAATTATATTTTTATTTGTGAGAGTATAAGGATTTATATATTATATTTTGAGTTTATAGGTGTATGAAAGTTCATGTAATTATATTTCTTATTTGTTGTTATTTAAAGATTCATATGACTAGGGATTTATAAAGGTTTATACAATCATATTTTTCTTTGGGGGTGCGTAAAGGTAGGTTGATTATTTAGAGAGATAAAAAAAAAAAAAAAAAAAAAAAAAAAAAGAACTTAAATTCTTTTAAAAAAACAGAAAAATTTAATTAACATTGAATTTACAGTCATACAATATGATATTTTTGTTATTATACGAATACAAAAAATGAATTTGCAATTGCACATTTTTTTAGCTTTAAAATTATGTTCAACTAAAATTTCATTATTCCATCAAATATTAAACAATATCATCAGTTTAAACACGTTAAACTAAAATATTTATAATATTAATTAAAAATAAATATTACAAAAAAAATTGTTAAATGTGTTTAACAGTCCCGATCATATATAGTTAACTCAATAAATAACATAAAAAAGACTACTAACTAATACAAAATATTTTGTCAAACACAACAAATACAAAATTAAATTTACACAATTAAATAAAATATACGTACAAATTAATCTAAAATTCGTGCTTAGCGCGGGTCTAAAACTAGTTTAGTTTTTAAAATTGAGTTATAATTATTTATTGTTTCTTCCTCTTCTTTCTATAACATCCCAATTCAATGAAAGCTCATCATTTCAATCTTCTTATTTGTCAAGATTTTTAGTATATTTAAATTACTAAGAGTATTTTTAAATTTATTTCATTTTCATAATTCTACTAATTATTTCATTATCCTAATTTCGCTAATTAAGTTTAATCTTGAGAATTGAATTTTAATTGTTCATTGTCTCTTCCTTTTCCTTCTATAACATTCCAACTCATTCTTTACATTCTATCCACTTGCATGTATAATTCGAAGTTTAAATTCCAACACAACTTAGAATTTAAAAATATTTTATAACAAAGTTTTAGAGTTTAGAATTTGAAAAGACTTCATAATGGCACCTAAAATATCCTACCGCTAATATGTGGGATTTCCATTATTTCATGGTCATCACATCTTTCTCTCTTCCTCATTCACATGCTCTCTCTCTCTCTCTCTCTCTCTCTCTCTCTCCTCCTAAGTTTTGTTAACACAGGTATGATTTTCATTTTTTCTCTGTCATGTAAGTAGACGAGAAAAAATGAGGACACAATGGTGGTAAAGGTTCTATTGGACACAATGGTGGTGGTGAAGTTGGATGGGACGTAGAGAAAAACAATAGGGAATAATGTGATATGCAAATGCATTCATGAATTTTCTTCCAAACGGTAAGACCTAAAGCTCACTTCCGTTTTTAATGCTAAATGTAAAGTTGATTTGAGGATCAAGATCTAGAAATGAACTTTCTTATTTTCTCCGATACACATTTGAATTTTTATTTTTATTTTTCTGCTTTATTTTTAGAAAGTATTATTGTGAATTGACAATGACAATTTTTGAGTAAAAATTAAAAGAAAAACATGATTTTGAACTATGATGTTTTATTATTTTTATATTTGTGTAGTATACAATAATTGATATTTTTAATTTGATTTGTACTTAAATTTTAGTGATATATTTGAAATGGGCGGATCAAGAAAGAAGAAGCCATGTTTATTCTTCATATTTACATGAAATGAGAAAATTCTTACCTTTATTGACTTAGATTGTTACAAAATTTTCTTCTTAAATCGTTAAGATATTTGAGATTTTCATACGATATATACTACTTAATTGTTAATTTTGATTCTTTTTAATCTTATATTTATTTTGTCTTCGTGTTTATGACATATTTCTTGAAGCAATTATTTCTTTGTGTTGATAGGTAGGTGTGACAATGGATTAAATTTAGTTTAGTTTCAATAGAAAAAAAAAATCAAAATCTTTAAAAAATCTAAAAAGAATACTTAAAAATATAAGCTTAGAAAATGAATGAAGGATAAGAGAAAATTGTTCTTCTTAAAGACACTTTTTTTTTTTTAATTGGTTGACTTCTCTTATTTATTTATTTCTATTTTCTCTTAATAAATTTATGTTTTTTATTTTATTTTTCTCTTTGAATTCAAATGTTCTCTTTACATTCTAATTCATTGCACCATTGTAAACTCCAATCTCAATTTGAAGAGCCATGTAGTTAGGATTCTTCAATTGCACTTCTAAAATTTGATATTTACAATAATCAAATCAAATTAAAGCAAGTAGTTTATACACTCTCATAAAATACATTAGAACTAAAATTATAAAATTAATTATGCGTCATGTGTAATATTCAAATAAAAATAAATGTTAATAGAATTTTTTTTCAAGACCCACATTATATGTAGGTCTAAAACTAGTTTAGTAATTAAATTAAAGCTGGTACATGTTTTTTTTCTTCAATTGTGACATATTTTATATTTTAAACATTTTGAACCGTCAGATTAATTTTAGATCTAACGATTGAGATCAAATAATATTTTAAATCCTTATAATCTTATATCATACAATATATGTAACAAACTAATGATCGTTTCTAAAATATCACATTCCTACTTCTAAATCAGTTGCATAAAATTATATTTTATACCTTTTAAATTTTATATTTGTATTTAATTGGTCAATTTTTTTATTATTTATTATCTTTTTATACTTATAAATTTTAAAAATCAATATACTCCCTTTGGAGATGGAAAATCCCTAGTTTTATATATAACACACACCATTGTGATTTATATCGGTATTCTTTAACGTCATGTTTGATTGGATGGAATCGAGGGCGGAATGGAATCGCATTCCGCCCTCGATTCCTATTCTATTGTTTGGTTCTCCAATGGAATCACTTTTGTGATTCCATTGGAATGAAATTGGATGGAATGGGATTCCATTTGAGATGGGGTGGAATGGGATTCCATCCCAATGGAATCAATATCTTAAATTACATAATAGCCCTTCTAATTAAGGTCTTAAAAATTGAGAACAAAAATAGAAATTAGAGAACATAAATTGAAATTAGAGAACAGAAAGTTAAGAATATAAATAGAAAATTGAGAACAAAAAATTGAGAACAGAACTAGAAAATTGAGAACAGAAACTGAAAATTGAAAATAGAAACAGAAAATTAAGAACATAAACCGAAAATTGAAAACAAAAACAGAAAATTAGAGAACAAGAAATTGAGAACATAAACTAAAAATTGAGAACAAAAACATAAAATTAGAGAACAGAAAATTGAGAACAAAAACTGAAAATTGAGAATATAAACTGAAAATTGAGAATAAAAATATAAAATTAGAGAACGAAAAATTGAGAACAAAAATTGAAAATTGAGAACAAAAACATAAAATTAGATAATAGAAAATTGAGAACGAAAACTAAAAATTGAGAATAAAAACAGAAAATTGAGAATAAAAACAAAAACTTAAGAATAAAAACTGAAAATTGAGAACAAAAAATAGAAAATTAGAAAACGAAAAATTGAAAAAAGAAACTAAAAATTGAGAACAAAAACAGAAATTAAAGAATAGAAATTGAAAATTGAGAACCAAAATAGAAATTAGAAAACAAAAACTTAAAATTGAGTTGAATAGTGAAATATAATAAAATGAGAAAATGAATAGAATAGTGAAATATAATAAAATTTTATTATAATCAACCAAGAAGAAAATGGAATAATAATTTTATAAGGGCAAAACGAAAATTTTACTATATTTCACTATTCCATTCTTTCTTTCATTCCATACCAACCAAACAAGAGAATGGAATAGTGATTCCATTCACAATTCCATTCCATTCTTTCTCTTATTCCATTACTTCTTCCATTCCATTCCACCCTCATTCCATTCCATCCAACCAAACATGCCGTAAGAGTTGATGTTCCAAATTAACAATCCATTATTTAATAAAAGGGATAATTGGTGGTTAGTTCCAAATATCGGGTGTAATCTGTTATTAGTCTTATTTAAATATAAATTTTTATTTAGTCCCTTAAATTATTTTTTGTTTGCATATTAGTCCCGTACGTATTCATACTTGTATAATATTAGTTAAATATATCTGTACAATATTAATTATAGGTTACAAATAACATGTAGCTACATGTCCTTATATAATATTTATTATCTCTTTTACACAGAATTTAGATGCATGTAACTGCGAGAGTACAGCGCGTGTATTAGCCGTTCTGTTTTTTTTTTAATACGCGAGATTAAAACACAAGTTAAATGTTCTAAAATTAAGGATGAAATAATAGAGTTGCGACATAAACACCCTTAATAAAATTGTAGATGTGGTTGGACTCTTTTGAGTGCTAATATCTCCCATTATCAAGAAGTTCAAATTTGGGGTTGAAATGAACTAAAAAAAACAACCGCGTTAATAAGAGAGAGAGGGGCTTGGGCCTAAGCCCAGTCTAAACCATGTAATACATTGCGAAAACAAACTACACTATCCCAATAATTGCTATAGCCCAAGCGCAGGCCCAGCACACATTAAATAACTCGATAAACCCACTACATGTTTGGGTAAGGGATTTGGAGGGATTTCCGAATCTATTTTTGACAAATACCTTATTTGGGTATTTATGAGAAAGAATTTATAAAATCTTTTTAATTAAAAAATGGGGTATGTATCATTTACTACAAAAATGCAAAAGAAATTACCGATTACCTCCATCACTTTTTTTTTTTTTTTGGCACCAATAACTCCTTTTGTCTTTTTCTGACCAAAATACTTCTCATGTAAATGTTAAATATAACATTCAATAACTGTGGGTGTTAAATTTAATATCAATTGTTGTTCTTTTTTTCTTTTCTTTTTTTATGATGTTATATTTTTCAGACCAACGTACCCCTAATGTGAATGTTGAATGTAACATTCAACACCTGTGGGTATTCAATGTAACATTAATTGTGTGTGTTTTATTTTTTTATTTTTTTATATGATGTTATCTTTTTTTACCAAAATACCCTTCATGTGGATGTTGAATGTAACATTCAACACCTGTGGGCGTTGAATATAACATCAATTTTTTTATTTATTTATTTATTTATAATGTTATTTTTTTTATTAAAATATCTCTCATGTAGATGTTGAATGTAACATTCAACACCTGTAGATGTTGAATGCATCAATTGTTCTTTTTATTTTTTATTTATTTTTTCACGATGTTACATTCAACAACTGTGGATGTTGAATGTAACATTAATTGTTTTCATGTTTTTATGGATAATATTATGCGTGGATGTTCCATTCAACACCTATGAATGTTAAATGTAACATCAATTGTTATCTTATTTTATGTATCCATGATTAAAAATTATATAATGTTATATTCAACACCAATGGATGTTAAATGTAATATCAACTGTTCTTTGCTCTTATTTTATATATCCGCAGTTAAAACCATATAATATTATATTCAATATCTGTGGATGTTGAATGTAACATCAATTGTTCTTTTGTTTTATGCATCCACAGTAAAAAAAAAAATATGATGTTATATTTAACACCTATAGATGTTGAATATAACATCAACTATTCTTTGTTCTTGTTTTATTTATCCACGGTATATTATATTCGACACCTGTGAATATTAAATGTAATATCAATTGTCACATACAAGTTATTTTTGTTACCAACAATGAAAACACCATTCCAATAAACTGCAAATTAAATTGTAAGTTGTAGGGTGCAAAGTGTAAATATCGAAATCTTCAAAGTACTATTGCAAGCTGGAATGCACTATTGCAAAGGGCAAAATGCCAAAAACAGTTGGAATGCACTGTGTTGCCTTATGCTTCATCACCTCCTTTACCGACAGCTTTGGAACAATCTGATATACAGATTTTGGAGACGAATTGAGTAAACCAGAGAAAAACTCACTGCTTCGTAGTGGAGAAATGCAATCGATGAACTCAAAAAATCTTGCTTCAGCTGTGTTTCTCCAATTTCTCTCCAATTTATCTCATCTGGGTAATGACGACGAAGATGACGATGACACGAAGACGATGAGCGATCGAAGATTCCGAGTACAAATCACGACGAAATCACTAGATCCCTGCAACTCCTCCAAATCTAGCCATCGCCATCGCCGATTCAACCTCAGGATCAATAGCAACGGCGGGGGCATTTCGGTAAACTCGTCCCTTGCCAATTTTGAAAACGGAAGTTTTCGGTGCAAGATTTACCAGCGATAGGACGAATCGGTGCAAAGAAAATGACATGATAGGAGTAATCGGTGCAAGGAAAAAGTAACGAGAGTCGGCGGTAAATAGTTATTTGTTTTTGGAGCAATCGGTAATTTTTCCTTAAAAAATAGTGGTAAATTAGGAATTTGGAAAACCTTTCACACTAGGTGTCATTTACAAATCCCTCCAATGAGGGATTTTAGATCTGACCGCCGATCGCCGCCACCGGCTGCCGATAACCACCAACCACCTCTATCCAAATAAAAAAATTATAAAATTACATAATCACATTTTTTACCTAAAATAGTTATCAAAATAAGAAATTTGTAAATGATAAATTTCAAAATCTAGAATTTTGAAATCCTTTCATTTATAAATCCTTTGTCCAAACGCAACCTAGGATTTCTTTTCCCTTCTAATTTATCTTATAATTATATTTTGGTACAACATGTCAAATATCTCTACTACTCTTATTGCAAAATAGTTGATTTTTCTTTCTAATTTATTTTACAATCGATATAGAAAAACTCTCCCTCACAACTGACATAGGTATGAGAGCCTTAATGGGACAAACTGAGTTAGTGATCCAACCCAAAAGATATAAATCCGATACATTGTTTGACTTGAGCTTGTTAGGCTGGTAGGGCATAAAATACGCCACTACTTACACTCACAAGTATACAAAGTCTAAGTTTTAGTATAGTGTAATCGTGAAAGATCGGGTTATCATATCCACAGGGATTGGTGTCGTTACTATCGAATACCGCGTTTGTCGTAACCTAATTTTATCTAGACGAAAAACAAATGTATTTAAGTAATTAAACTAATACTAATATAACCTAAATTAACTACACTAATATGCTAATATGTTTTAGGATAAAATATTGCCTAGGGATTAACGTGTTTACAAATACGTGTTCGATTTTAATTAACTCATATTTACGGTGTTCGACCTATTTGACAATCTCGGTACGTAAATTCCACCGCCATCTCTCCCGAGTGTAAGACGGGGGAATACATGACTTCGAGTCAATGAAGAAGTTCCCCTCAACGTCTTAACGACCCTAGGTCACGTGAGTCTCACCCAGCATCATTGATTGCACACAATCCAACTCCCTCCCGGGTTATTGGATCGTCGCGTTGTATTTACCCTATCGACAATCTCCGTTCTAAAACTCCCTCGCCACCTCTCCCGAGTGTAAGACGAGGGATATAACGCAACTTCGTGTCAACGAAGAAGTCCCCCTCAACGTCATGTGAGTCTTGCCCCCAACGTTATTAATTGTCCACGATTCTAACCTTGACTAGGTTATAGAATAGTGGCGTTTGTTTATTCTAATCCGAATCCGGGGTTTGTCAAAACCCCGTATTCTCCATTTATCAATTCAAGCATAATAAATAAACAATACGATAAACACAATCAAACTACGAGGAAAAAATATAAACGCAACACCGAAATCATCCAAACAACATATTTATAAATTATATGTTAATCCTTACTACAATCCATATTTAACTCGTGGCCATAACCGCATATATATACAATGAAATAACGAGATAAACATGCTCACATGATCCTAATATAAAGAAATAAGGAAAAACAATCGAAGAACTTAGGCTCGTCCGAAGATAAACCGCTAAGAACGCTCAACAATCGATTCGCCGTCTTCTCCACTTAGGGCTGTGAGCTCCACCTCTAAAACTCCTAAATATATCCTTAAATATAGCCTAAGGGGCTCAAAAATGAAAGAGAGCAAGAGAGAGGCCGGAGAAGGGGGAGGAGATGGGGTATTTATAGCCAAAATATCCTAAAAATATCTCAAGACTGTGCAGGGGATTTCCGCCTAGGCAGTGGATTCTTCGCCTAGGCGGAGTTAGGTTGGCTCGGCTGATCGCCTAGGCGGTGAAATAGGTGGTGGACGTGGAAGAACATTCTATTGGATTTTCACCTAGGCGGTAGATTTCTCCGCCTAGGCGAGCTGCTGTCAGTAGCCCATCTTCGTTTTCTGCTGGATTTTCGCCTAGGCGCAGGAATATTTGCCTAGGCGGTCGTCCGTCAGTAACATTTTGCTTTTTTCTCAACTTCTTTACCGCCTAGGCGGTGGTATGAACACCTAGGCGATGAGCCTGTTTCATATTTTAGCCTCCGAGCTTATTTATCCACCGTAACTTCGACTCGCTTTAGTTCGATCTCATCGTTTAGCTCCAGTTTCCTGTCTTTATGCCCTACACACCTGATTTATATAAAAAATATGAAAACTAATTAAAACATAATAAAAATAACTACAAACGTACTCAAAAACTAATAAATTCGGATTGAAAATATGTAGGTAATTTACACCTATCAAATACCCCCAAACTCATAATTTAGCTAGTTCTCGAGCCAAACACACACACTAAAATGAAAAATACAACAAACTGAAATAAATAACAAACAACCTAAAAACAATCTAAACATAACAACATGCGAGTTTTGACTTCTTCTAACGGCCTATTTTTTTTTCCTCAACAACCGCCAGTAGTATCGAGTTCAGGCGGTAATACATACCATGTAATGTTCTAGATTTTCGACATGTAATAATGGTGAATGCTATTCTAGATCCTGTAAACGTGTCAGTGCGAGACTCAATAATATAATTATACAATGATCGAATTGGATTATCCCCCAACAAAATTTACGAGTTAAGGATTACCATAAGCTGGATTGGGGTCCACTCTCCACTAATGTAGGTTTAGTAGTTCATGAAGATCATTAGGACTTGGTTCGGTTTTGGTATATTTGGCCAAGGGTAATTTGGAATAGAAAACGGGTTAACGTTGTTAATTTAACGTTACCCAAGGCTTAACGCTTGACACATTCACTCTCGAACCCCCATAGAAAGATTGGAAACAATCCCGAACATGCATTTAAGACCGACGTACTCACTTGTCAAAAGAAACGGAAATAAAAACCGTATTTATATTTGATTTTTTTATTTTTTTTCTATTTTTTTTTTTGCTTTTCTTTTCAACGAACACACCCCCAAACTTATTTGATTGTTACAATTGAAGGGGTGTGTGAAATACAAATGAAAAATGACAAGTGAGTACTCAAATACTGAACTAATTAGAAGTTCGCCATAAACCCAACCGCTCACATCAAGAAGCCTTTGCAATGGTTAACTTGATTAACTCAAATGTGACTTTAAATTCAGCAATATAGGTTTGGAAAACGATCAACTGGCCAGGATATTAGTTTATGTGTTCAGAATTGAATTTGCATTTAGGCTTCGATAGGGTAACGAGGGATAAACATATATCAAGGTAGGCTTCAAAGGCTCAAGCGACAAAGAGAATGCCTAAATCACGTCTCCTGAACTACGTCGCCTAGGATTTCGCCTCAAGCTTCCCCTCAATCAAGTTCTAGAATCCTTAATGTGTCATGAATTTGGTTAATCGATAATCGTCCTCAAATCAATTAAATAAAAATACATTAAGTCTATGTACCCGTGCAAATTAGGATATATAATAATTTTTACCAAAAAGCATAGTCAAGCACACAGAATCACACATGCATGGGTATTACCCTTGACCTCGAAAACAACCAGGGATAATTATCATCATCGGATGACGGCCCAGATGAACACAAAACTCAACATGAAAACAACAACACAAAAACATAAACACATTCTAACCTAAACACACATGCAATATGAGAAAACGATAACACATAAACTAACATACTACTACATACTACACATCACTTCCGAACTCAAAATGGACAGTGTCGTCAGCGAACCCAATCATCATTCTTCAACATATGGAATTAAAGCATGCTGACGAAGGGTGTTTAGAACACTTACCTGGGAGGCGAGAGGATCTCGCCTTCGATTCAAGTCGGATGTGACGGATTTAACTTATTTGACCTTGTGTTGCCTCCCAAGAAGCATGTGGTTTAATGTCCTCGGCCCGACATTTTCAGAACGCCCTCAAGATTGGCGAGGTTTTGCTTTGAATAACTCAATCTCTCAACGAAACACCTTACTGGCTTATGTGCTTGGCCAAGCAACATAAAATGATTTGGAATCCTATCGAAAAGGATGCATCAATATCCGTCGATCTAACATCACCAAGTACCCTGCATTGGAAACAGAAACAAAACTACAAACAAAAATTATATACAACGAAATGCCTAAAGTAAAATTAGGTCATTTTCACACAATATCAATAATAACAACTTCGTCAATCCCCGGCAACGGCACCAATAACCTGGTACGTTGACGGGACTAGAATACAATACACTTGCTTCTCCTATCTAAAACTTAAGTCTCCGGCCGTTACCGCGTTTCTCCGACAATAATATCAAAACAATCCCTGCCAACGGCGCCAAAAACTTGGTAGGGCGTAAAATATGCCGCTATACGAGGTCTAAGTTTTAGTATAGTGTGATTGTGAAAGATCGGGTTATCGTATCCACAGGGATTGGTATCATTACTATCGAATACCGCGTTTATCATGACCTAATTTTATCTAGGTGAAAAACAAATGTATTTAAGTAATTAAACTAATATTAATATAACCTAAATTAACTACACTAATATGCTAATATGTTTTAGGGTGAAGAATTGCCTAGGGATTAACGTGTTTACAAATACGTGTTCGATTTCGATTTACTCACGTTTACGGTGTTCGACCTATTTGACAATCTCGGTACGTAAACTCCACTGCCACCTCTCCCGAGTGTAAGACAGAGGAATACATGACTTCGAGTCAACGAAGAAATCCCCCTCAACATCTTAACGACCCTAGGTCACGTGAGTCTCGCCCAGCGTCATTGATTGCACACAATCCAACTTCCTTCCGGGTTATTGGATCGTCGTATTGTATTTACCCTATCGACAATCTCCGTTCTAAAACTTCCTCGCCACCTCTCTCGAGTGTAAGACGAGGGATATAACGCAATTTTGTGTCAACAAAGAAGTCATCCTCAACGTCTTAACAACCTTAGGTCACGTGAGTCTTGCCTCAACGTCATCGATTGTCCACGATTCTAACCCTGACCGGGTTATAGAATCGTGGCGTTTGTTTACCCTAATCCGAATTCGGGGTTTGTCAAAACCCCATATTCTCCATTTATCAATCCAAGCATAATAAACAAACAATACGATAAACACAATCAAACTACGAAGAACAAACACAAACGCAACACCGAAATCATCCAAACAACATATTTATAAATTATATGTTAATCCGTACTACAATCCATATTTAACTCGTGGCCATAGCCGCATATATATACAATGAAATAACGAGCTAAACATGCTCACATGATCCTAATATAAATAAATAAGGAAAAACAATCGAAGAACTTAGGCTCGTCCGAAGATAAACCGCTAAGAACGCTCAACGATCGATTTGTCATCTTCTCCACTTAGGAATGTGAGCTCTAGCTCTAAAACTCCTAAATATACCTTTAGATATAGCCTAAGGGGCTAAAAAAATGCAAGAGAGCAAGAGAGAGGCCGGAGAAAGGGGAGGAGATGGGGTATTTATAGCCAAAATATCCTAAAAATATCTCAAGACTGTGCAGGGGATTTCCGCCTAGGCGGTGGATTCTTCGCCTAGGCGGAGTTAGGTCGGTTCGGCTGATCGCCTAGGCGGTGAAGTAGGCGGTGGACGTGGAAGAACATTCTGTTGGATTTTCGCCTAGGCGGTAGATTTCTCCGCCTAGGCGAGCAGCTGTCAGTAGCCCATCTTCGTTTTCTGCTGGATTTCTGCCTAGGCGCAAGAATCTTTGCCTAGGCGGTCGTCCGTCAGTAACATTTTGCTCTTTTCTTAGCTTCTTTACCGCCTAGACGGTGGGCCTGTTTCATATTTTAGCCTCCGAGCTTATTTATCCACCGTAACTTCGACTCGCTTTGGTTCGATCTCATCGTTTAGCTCCAGTTTCCTATCTTTATGCCCTACACACCTGATTTATACAAAAAGTATGAAAACTAATTAAAACATAATAAAAATAACTACAAACGTACTCAAAAACTAACAAATTCGGATTGAAAATTTGTAGGTAATTTACACCTATCACAGGCCCATCAAGGAAAAAACACCTTACCAATCCAATGTACGAGCAAATAGGCCTCATAAGGAGGCCCACCAATGGGCAATCAGAGCCCACTGTGGTCAGGCTAAGAACAAACAGGTCAACCCATAGTGACCATATCTGTTATGCATGTGAAGCATTTCAACTTATTGACTGTAACGACCCATATTTGATGGGAGCACCTTACATAGATATCTCTCTGGTTTAATGGAGAATATCATGGTTATCTCCTATACCATTAGAAGGAGATCATGTAACTAGAGACCTTACCCATGATACGACAAAGATTTACTGAGCTTATATAAAGAAAACGTATCATTGTTTATTTTTTACGACTAATTTGAATGCTTTAGCATTTTCTATAATCAGATTAATTTATTCTCACGCCGAAAATTCTTTGACCGCACCACACCAGTGTCCCCCCGTAAGAACTAATCATTTTGCAGGTTGAAGGTGAAGTTGAAGTGGTTTTTGGCACATAAGAAGCTGATTGCACGTGCTGAGAATTCTTGGCAACATTAACAAAGAATATTGTTCTTGAAACAAGGGATGTTTAATTTTTTTTCTTGAATAAATTTTTAATTTTTCAATTGAAATTAATTAGATTGAATCTATCAAGTTATTTTTAAATAGTCATAGAATTTTTTTATTTAATATGATAGTTAATATTAATTAAACTATTATGAAGGACTAAAATAAACAAAAATAAGTTGGTGAAAAAAAAAATTATTTTTTAAAATTAGAATCACTTTGTATGGAGTGTGCCTAAATCGCAAATGTTTTTTTTTTTTTTTAAAAAAAAAAAAAGAAAAAAAAAAAGAAAAAGGAAACGTAGTCAATATTTAATGGTCGGAGACAAAACTATCCCCCAATTTCTCGTGCCTAGTATGGGTGTAATTTGGTTTAAATGTAATATTCTATTTCTTATTGTTTACATTCAACATTTAATGTGTTGAATTAAACTTACCATGATGAATCAACCCAAGGTAAGTTCGTATACTTATAAATCTTTTTTTGTCTTTGTATATTTTTATTTTATTTTATTTGCTTCCATTTTTATTTTGTTTTTCTCACTAAACCCTGAAGAATTAAATGACGTTAATTTTTTTTTAAATAAACGCTCCTACGGAAAAGTAGATACGGTTGCTCTTTCAGGACTCGATGAAATAATGTAAGGACACATAAGGTTACAAGTAGACTTGTTCATTCGTGGGTTTGACGAAACGCAAAAAAACAAATACATATATATATTATTTCTCAGTTTCATTTATTATGCACTTAGTTGTCTTTTCTTGTTTACATTTTTTCTCTTTACATTATTGTATTTTTTTTTACATTTTTTTCTCTAGCCTAAAATTCTCGCTAAAAAATATTGTTACGACAATTGCATTGCTTCATTTGCATTATTGTAGACGTGGTTTCGTTTTTTAGGACCCGACAAAATACCATAAGGGCATATAAGGTTGCAAGTAGACTTGTATGTTCGCCAATTTGACGAAATGCCAAAAAAAATGTGTCAACTTTTTCCTTTACAAGCATGATTATTTTTTCTTTTTTCTTTTTTCACTTCATTTTTCCTCCTGTGCTATATCTCTTTTTATTTTAAGGTTTTTTTTATAATAAAGAAAAATAAACAAAGGGATGAAAAAGAAAAAAAGAAAAATTTGCAGTAGCCAGTAGGATTTTTACTAATTTGTTCTAAGAAAGATTTTTATTGAAGAGAAAATGACTTAAAGATCTAAGAAAGAGAGATTTTTTCGTACCATCGTTTTGGATTTCCTGACATGTGTGAAATTTTAAAATAATAGATTTAGGAAGACACTTCCTTAAACCGAATTTTAAGTTTTGATTAAGTTGGTTAAAAAAAAAAAAACACTCATTTGCATCCCATATTTTTCATCATACCAAAAAAAAAAATTATTTGTTTTTGCACAATCATTTCTAAATATAAGTATTAAAAAAAAACAATAATAATAATCTTTTACATTGCTAAAAAAATAAAAAATAAATAAAAACAAGCTTTTGTTTCATTAGATTTTTTCTCTAGTTTTTTCCCCATTTTTTTCCTAAAAGATCACTGAAAAAAGGAGACCCTTCCGAACAAAATTTTCACATTCATTTTTTTTTTTCTAAGGAGGTATTCATGCTTCTTTTTTTTTTTAAAGAATATTACCAAGTTTCTATAAACAAATAAAATAAATTTTAAGCATAATTTATTTTACCAAAAAAAAAATAAAATCAAATGCATTCTCTATTAAAATGTTTCCAAGGAAAAACTTGAGAAAAATTCTTTTCCGTTTCTTCAAAAAATTATATAAAAATATTTCCCCCAAAAAAAAAACTAAAAAAACAAAAAAGATTTTTTTTTTCACATGCATAAAAAGTATTTATTTATTCTTTCTGTTGGCCCAGTAGAATACCCAAGATGGGGTGAATTGGATAATTAAAAAATAATCAGAATAAAAACTTCAATAAATCAAATAATTAATTTTATTCCTACATTAATTATTATCTTTATAACACAACGGAATAAATTAATCAACTAGGTGTACACACAAACAACAAAAATAAACAAATTAATAATACAACACACCAAGATATATCCTAATTCACCAAACTACTCTTGGCTAGTCCAGTCCCCCAAGCCCCACGGAGATTTGCACCCACTAATACTTAAGATCCATTTAAAGGTAAGAACCAAACCCTCACACCAAATCTTTTATAGGCTCAGAATCAACCTTTACAAAATCTTTTTCCCAAATTAAGGAATAACATCTACTTTTTACAGACTCAAGAAAAACATATTTATTTATAGGCTAAAGACTAACCTAATTCTTTTTATACCTTAGGCTCAAGAATCAAAACCTCACAAAACACTCCAACTATCATTTTCCCAGGTAAGGATGGAACCTCTACAAAATCACTCACAACGCAATTCTATCCAGGAAGAATCACTACCTCAATCTCTTTACAGGAAGAGACTGTAACCCACTTACCTTTGATTAAATACCCTCAACAGTATTTAACCCGTCACACTACTCACCAATACAAAATAATAAGTAGGAAAATCTCACTCGGAGCTTCTACCATCCCAGATAAATAATAACTCAATTAATATCCCAAATCTAGTGATAGAAAAACGTAAGATAGAAAAATCTGATTTTAACAAGATATGCATAGCAAATTTGAGCACGTAATCAGATTCAAGAAATTGTTTGTAAAAATATTTTCTTCAAAAATCAGAAACAATTTCTAAGATCAATTTCCAAACAATAATCAAATAATGCAATGAAAGAATATAATTGAAAAGATCTCACTTGGAATCCACAGAAAGAATGATTAGAACGATATAACTTTAAATCCGGTAGCAGCAAAACTTAACAGCAGTTGATCTTCAAGATCGTCTCTTAGAAAAACTCACAATATCTAAGAATGATGACTCTTATAATAGCTCACAAAGGATTTGATATAATTTTTCTCTTGTTTATTGTTTAATGATATATGAAATTCGCAGGTTTATTTAAAGGAGTATGAAATCAGTCTTCTAACGGTTAGTTTACATGTGTCATGACAATTAATAGCACATACATACCCCTTATATCATAATAACTTCATTTTGGTTTAATTCATTTAATAACAACTTTCAAATCTCTCAATTAAACCCCCCAAAGTATTTCTCAATCTCAATTAATAAGAATATAATCTATTTCAAGTACTAAATTGAAAAACATTAATATTTAATGAACCATATTAATAGAATTTAATTAATATATGAACCACATCTTAAATATAGAAAATATCCCTGAAATCTCTCTCAAATCCAACAAAAAACAGCTACTTTTAGATATAATCTCTGATAGAACAAAATTCTGAAACAGCGCCTCAGGTCGACTGCCCAGTCGATTGCCAGATTCAGGTTGTAGCCAATGAAGTTCATCAGTCCACCTGTCGGTCGACTGTTTGATTCAGAGAGTTCGTCTTGCTTTCACCGGTCGACCTATCGGTCGACTTGTAGTTTCAGAGAGTTCCGTTTCCTTGATCGGTCGACTTAGAGATACAAGATCTTTTAGCTTCTTTGTCCAGTCGACTCATCAGTCGACTGCCATCTTTTGGATCTCTGCTCTGAACTCGTTTGTTAACTTATTCTTTTTACGTTATCGCCTCTTAAACCATTTTCTCTTCTAAATTAGCTCCACTAATATTATTCTATTCCATTTTAGTCATTTAAAATTATTTATTTTCAAATCACATAAGAGCAAATAATTTCACTTAATCAAAACATACATAAATGATAAAAACCTTTTGTGCAATGTGTGTATTCCTAATTGGGATATTAAGAGTTGAAATTTACCTGAGTTGTTTTCCCTAATTTTTTCAAATTCTTAATTCTTCAATATCTTCAATATCATCGTTTAGCATCCATTTAATTTGCATCTTCATTACTGGAATTTTAAATCACTGAAACACGCAATTAAAATATTAGTTCTACCAAACCATCAACACTTAATTGTTCATCAAAATCTTATGATCAACACTTTCTCCTACCAAGATAATCCCTTCTTAAAATTCACCACATCAAAATCTTTGGGGCAAAACTTGTCGATTTCAAGTATAGTTGAAGGATGATCATAAGTGGGACATTTTGCTTATTTTTTTAACTGAAAAAATGATAATATATATATATACACACACATATAATAAAAGAGAGATTTATTTTTCTTTTTTAAGAACCAAAATTAACCTACCTAGACTTAGTTTAATTGAAGATTTTTTAGACAAAGGTACCGTTTTCGAACGGATGTCTTGGAATGCCTAACACCTTCCTCAAGTGTAACCGACCCCCAAACGTTTGAATATTTTAGTTAGACCATTTTATTTTTGTAGTCAAATTAGGGTCTTTTTCAAAATATATATTTTTTCAAAATCCTAGTGGTCTAACATACCATTTAACTCAATGTTAGGCGATGATTTCTATTCATCAAATATCGGCTCAATTTCTTTTAATTGGCGCATAAAAAAGCTCTAAGCCTTATTTCAAAAATAACAAGATCTTGAATCGAAACATGTTTTTCCAAAGATGTTTTAAAATAAGCACTTTTATTAGACTTTTATCACGTTTTTCGGGGTGCGTCAGCTAGTGACTCCACGAGAGACATTTAAAAAGTCAAGCCTAGGTTGTATAAATAATTTTTAATTAATCTAAGTCTTGGAGATTTAGTTTGGTTCACTCACTTTATTCAATTTTACTTTATGTGCAAAAATGCTTTATTTATTTATTTTTCTTTCATTTTCGTTTAGAGGTGTCTGAGTGTGTTTCACTTCTTGTATATTACTTTCTTCTATTTATGGGAAAATTAAAAATTTGGTCCTCCTATTTGCAACATATTTTTTATGTGATCCTTCAAAAAAAAATAAATCAATGTGGCCCTCCTTTTTGCAGCAGATTTTTTATGTAGCCCTTCTATCAAATATTGGGGTTAAGTTAGATGGATTTTAGCACGTGAGATGCACATGCCATATTTTAGGGGTAAAAATATAATTTTATTTTTTTATTTCTTATTTCTTTTTCTTTTTTTCTTCTTCCCATCGCCATGTCTAGTGTCACCACCACTTCTAGTTGCCGAATCTGGTAATGTAATTTAACAGTTTTTCGTCTTCTTCGAATAACTAAAGTGCTTTCCTCTTCTACCACGATAAGTAACATGAAATGAGTCACCAGAATCAATCACACAATTGTTGTCCTGGCATGCAAGGTTGACACAACCATCTTCATAAATAATCACAATATCTCCATCAGCAACAATTACATTAGTCTCCTTATCCTCTTTGTCCTTGTCATTTAGGTTATTAGACTTTTCTCTTTTTAATATTTTGTAATCTCGAATCATGTTTCTCTGCTTGTTGCAGTGGAAGCACCTGAAGTCTCTTTTACATTTCAATCTACCTTTCAATTTGTCAAACCTCTCATTAGTACGAGAAATTTTGCTTTTGTTTCTCCCCTGTCTTTCTTGATTTTCAATAACCAGTGCCTACGATTATGAGGATGAGCCCTGTTTTTCCCTTTTTACATCTTAAGTAATGAGACAGTTTTTGACCATATCCATCTTCAACTTTCCATTCGGTGCCGAATTACTAAGTGACATTCTAAGTATTTCCCAACTAGAATGTGCTAAGAAGTGGTAATGTAATGTGCTAAGAAGTAGTAATGTCTGTACTTCATATTCGAAAACAAATTTTATAGTAATCAACTGATTAGTAAGGCCTTGAAAATTATTCATGTGATCAACTATATTTTGTCTATTCTTATAGGTTAAGTGGATAATTCTATTAATCAAATTAACAATATTTAATCCAGTTTTTTGCTCGTAAAAGGAGTTTAGTTTTTTACACAATTCATCAACTTTTGTTTCATTAATAATATGTTGGTATACACTTTGATCAATCCCTTGACGAATGTAACCAACTATTTTTCTATGCATTATCTTTCATTGTTTTTTACTTTTATCACTTAGTTTACCCGCATCATCTTTTAAAGGAAAATACAAATCCTTACAATAAAGGATATCATCATTCTATATTTTCAAATCACATAATTAGTGGATGTCAATTTTACCTGCCACTGCCTTCCATTTTAAATCACACAAATAAATATTTTCCCAATAACCTGAAGCTCTGATACCACCTTGTTGGAAAAATTGCCTATTAATTAGAATTTATTTTTCCTATTTGTGTGATTAAAATAGGATTACCAATTTCAATATCCACATATATTAACCAAGATAAAATAAGTAACGAATACAGCTAGAGACACAATTTTTACATGAAAAATCCTAAGGTGGGAAAAAAAACCATGGGACAGAAGTTTGATAGAAAAAATAATGGGATTATAATTATTTACACCTTTGAGAGAAAAATTCTTAAATCACCACAAAAACATCACCGAAAACGGTGAATACAATAAGAAACGATAAATATGGTTTGAGAGAGGAATACCAGATCATCAATTAGAAGAGAGTTAAAAAAAATCAAGATCGATGGAACGAAATACTTGATGCCAAAAATAATCCTCTGAAATCTTAATCCAATCAGAATCCAATTCGCCATCCATTGGTCAAGGCAAAGTAGTCATCTCTCTTTTCATTTTCTCTCTCTAAACCAACTGTCATACCTTTTTACTGGTATTGCCTAGTATTGTTTCTTGTCCACTTGTTATATAAAAAAAGATGATGCTCACTTATTCCCTTTAAAAAAAATAATTCCTTAGAAGCCCTAGTGGGCTTTTTGCACTTTTGTTATTTAATTTACAAAGCTCAAATAAGCCTCTTTTTTTTTTTTTTTTCTTTCTTAATTTAAGCCCAATTGAGTTTTGGGATAGGTCCATCCCCACATGGTCTAAACCAACCCAACATTTCTTAATGATGAACATTGAACACAATTTTTTGTATTGGAAAATAAAGCAATTACAATTTTGGGTAGAGATCATGATTTTTTGTATTGGCGAAGAAAGCACTTACAATTTTGAGTAGAGGGAAGTGTGACTTGAGTGCTGGTATTTTAGTAGGGATGTCAATCATTCGGTTTCGGTCCAATTTCATATAAAATCAAAACCAAAACCATAACATATACCAAATCAAAACCGCAATCAAAATCGTCAATTTTTTTAACGGTTTAAAAGCCAAGCCATTTAAATTTAGGGCAAAATATATTTTAAACCCACTAACTATTGACATATTTCTATGTAGTCTCATAAGTTTATTGTGTTTTAGTTTAAACCCTCTAAGTATAAAAGTAGTTTTAAAAGATCTTTGTGTTAAATTTTCCATCCAAATTAAAAGGAATTAGGGACAAAAATATAATTTCAATTGTTTTCTAATTTTTATTCATTTTTTCCTTCTTCTTTTTTTCATTTTTTTTTCTCTTTCTCCATTGTCTTCTACATCTTTCTTCTCATTTCCAGCGTCTTCTTCATCGGCTATGTCCAACTATCACCACCTCTATCTCTGGCCAACACCAAACTTCATTGACATACCAACGCCACCACAATTGTTTGCAATCAGCGCTGCTCATCCAGACCATTGTTTCATCCATCGAAGCTTGTTCTAGCAATCTTTGCGATTTGTTAGAGATCTTTCTCTAGCAACCGATGCATCTTGAATGACACCTCCTTTATATTCCTAAGAAAAATAAGTTTGAAAATGTTTACTGATTTTTTTTTTTTTTTTTTTTTTTAACATTCGAAGTTATTTAAGAAATTGTATCTCATAATCTTTCTCCATAAATGCTTAATTAATACTTCGTAAATTCTATCATATAGAGCACGGATACAATAAGTAAATTGCACGAAAGTGAATATTCTAGAGTGTCGAAACACAATTAAACCATGAACTATTTGTAAAGAAGATACAACAATAAAAAACAAACAATTGCAGTATCATATTTAAACATGCCAGTATTGTGATTTTGATTCACCAAAAAGTAGATAAATATAGCCCAATAAAATGCATTTACTTCCTCAATTTTATATAGATGGAGCTAGAATTGATCCCTAATCCTCCAACCAAAGCAATGGCTCGAATCCTTTACGCAACAACTTCATCTACTTTGGCGATATACTTTTACGATTCTCTCTCTCTCTCTTGCTGATCTCTGAGTTTCTTGCTCGAAGACATTCTATTGGGTCAATTATTTTCACTCCCATTTGGGTGGATGCAATGAATCCACACAAGTCAAGAAAAGAATAGTAGAAGAAATCATGTTGCCTGATGCCAAAGAAGTAGGTATAAGGATCAAGAAATTTACCCAACAAACCAGCAACACAAGAAAAAGGAAAAGAAAAAACTAGATGTCTACACATGAGAAGGAAGAAGAAGCAGGAATAATCTGCGAACTTACTTTATTTGACAAAAGATGAGGCTGCATAGTAATCACCTACAATCTTAAAGATTTTTCATATATCTTGTTCAAACTGAAGGATGACTCAAGCCTCCTATATAAATAGAGGAGATGAGCTGAAGGAAAAAATCAACCTTATCTGCTGAGGAAGAAATACCACAGAGAAAGAGAGAAAGACAATTCTCCACAGAAGAAGAGCGTAGAGAATTAGTGAGAGAAATCCTTAGAGAAAGAGATTTTGAAAGGTATAGAGAGCCAATTTGTGAAGATTTTATCCACAAATTGATGACACATATTTTTGTGTATTATTTGAGTGATCCACCAAAGAGTGAGATTTGTCATCCCATTATTATATTATAGTAGAAGATTTAAGCGGCCTACAGGTTCTGTGATTTTTACCTTCATTGAGGAGGATTTTCCACGCTAAAATCAGCTATATTAGCTCTGATAATGCAAGTTACTTTTGAAATACGTGAGACATGACCCTGATATCCATCTCAAGATAATCTCTACCGGAAAACTGGATGACGAGGGCTACAACAATTACTTTGTTGAAAGTAGATGGAAACTTACCAAAGGTAATTTGATAGTAGAAAAAGGCAAGAAGGACACCTCTCTTTATCTCACGGAAGTCAAGTTATGAAGAGGATAGGTGAATACAACTAGCAAAGAAGTCCCCACCGAGCTATGGCATAAGCAGCTCAAATGCATGAGTGAGAAAGGTCTTAGAATCTTTTTTAAGAAATAGCTCTTGCCAGGAATGAAAGGTACACCCTTGCAAACCTGTGTTGATTGTGTTATGGGAAAGCAACACAAACTTACATTTCAAACTCATCCACTATCTAGAAAAAAGAATATTCTAGATTTGATACACATAGATGTCTTCTCAATGAGTCATAAGTCACTAGGAGGTGCTCTTTACTTCGTGACTTTCATTAACGACCACTCTAGAAAAGTGTGGGTCTTTGCCTTGAAAACTAAAGATCAATTAGTGGAAGTTTTCAAGCAGTTTCATGTAAAAGTTGAAAGGGAAACTGACAAATATTTGAAATGTGTGTGTGCAAACAACGTTGGTGAATATCGCGGACCATTCAAATATTACTGTAGGAAATTTGGTATCAGGCTAGAAAAGTCTGTACCTAAGATACCTCAACACAACAGTGTTGCAGAAAGGATGAACAGAACCATTTGTGAAAAAGTTAGATATATGCTCTCAGATGCAAAGCTGTCAAACTCTTTTTGGGGGGAGGCAACGAGGACAACAGTTGATTTAATCAACATTTCTCCATTAGTCCCACTGAACTATGATGTACCCGAAAGAGTTTGGACGGAAAAAGATGTTTCGTACAGACACCTAAAAGTGTTTGGTTGCAGAGCGCTTATTCACGTCCCAAAAGATGAGAGGTCCAAGCTAGATGGAAAGGCAAAACAATGCATCTTTGTGGGATATGCCCATGAAAAGTTCGGCTACAAACTCTGGGATCCTATTAGTAAAAGGATCATCAAAAGTAGAGACGTGTTTTTTTAAGATCAGACAGTTGGAGACTTTGAGAAACCATAGAAGCCACAACCAAATGAATTTCCAGTAAATATCAAGCCTAACTCTTCGCCAACAAATTCTGGTGATGGGGGAGTGGTAGCAGATCTTGATAATGTTACTCCACCAGCCAACAGTTCAGAACCAGAATCGATTTCAAAACAAGTCCAACAAAAACCGAGAAGATCTACTCGAGAGCGACAACTGAGTCGCATATATTCTCCTCAAGAGTATGTGATTTTCACTGAAGGGGGTGAACCTGAAAGCTACAAAGAAGTTGAGACAGATCAGCATAGGGACGAGTGGTTGAAAGTTATACAAAAAGAGATGAAATTCTCGCATGAGAATCACATATTTGATTTGGTGAAACTACTACAGGGTAGGAAAACTCTTAAGAATAAGTGGTTGTACAAGATCAAAAATGAAGAACACACATCACAACCACGTTACAAAGAAAGATTGGTTGCGAAAGGATTCGGCAAAAGAAGGGTGTTGATTTTGATGAAATATTTTTACCCATGGTGAAAATGTCTTCAATCCGAGTTGTTCTTGGCCTTGCAGCCAGTCTTAATCTGGAGGTTGAACAACTTGATGTAAAAACTGCATTTTTGCATGGTAATCTTGACGAGAAAATTTACATGGAGCAGGTTGAAGGTTTCCTAGAAAAAGGAAAAGAGAAACTAGTGTATAGACTAAAGAAAAGCTTGTATGGTCTGAAATAGGAACCAAAGCAGTAGTATAAAAAGTTTGACTTATTTATGGAGAAAAATGAGTACAACCGAATAACGGCGGATCACTATGTCTTCATTAAGATATTTTCTGATGGTGACTTTATCATTCTTTCACTCTATGTTGATAACATGTTAATCGTTGGCCATGACAGCGCCAAAATTAACAAGTTGAAGAAAGAGTTGAGCAAGTCCTTTGCAATGAAGGACTTAGGACCAGTAAAGCATATTCTTGGCATGACGATTACCTATAACAGGCAGAATCGTAGAATCTGACCGTCTCAAAAATACTATGTTGAAAAGGTTCTTGAAAGATTCAACATAAGTAAATCTAAGGCTGTAAGTTCTCCACTTGAAAGCCACTTCAAGCTTAGTGCAAGACAATGTCCTTCAAGTAAGGAGGAAAAATCAGAAATGGATAGGGTACCTTATACTTCGGTGGTTGGCAGTTTGATGTACGCCATGGTATGCACTAGACCAGACATCGCTTACGCAGTCGGCGTTGTGAGCCGTTTCTTTTCAAATCCTGGAAAGGAACATTAGGAAGTAGTTATATGGATACTCAGGTATCTCAGGGGGACATCCAATCATTATTTATGTTTTGGCAATGGTAAACCTGTATTAGAAGGATATACAAATGCAGATATGGCTAGCAATGTGGATTCGATAAGATCCATATCAGGATACCTGATAACATTTGCAGGGGGAGCTATTTTGTGAAAGTCATGATTACAAAAGTGTGTAGCCTTATCCACCACAGAAGCAAAATACGTTGTAATCACGGAAGGATGTAAGAAGATCCTATGGATGAAGAACTTCCTACAAGAGTTGGGTCAGAATCAGGAGAACTATACACTTTACTGCGATAGTCAAAGTGCAATTCGCCTCAGCAAGAACCTGACTTTTCACTCAAAGTCTAAACACATCGACGTGAGGCATCACTGGATTCATGATGTGTTAGAAAATAAGTTGTTGCAGCTTGAGAAGATCCACACCAATAATAACGGGGCCGCTATGATAACAAAATCTCTACCAAGAGAAAAGCTAAAAACTTGCAAAGAAGTTGCAAGTTTGACTTCAACCCAAATTGGTCGTGAGGGGGAGATTTGTTGGGTCAATTATTTCCACTCCCATTTGGGTGGATACAATGAATCCACAAAAGTTAAGAAAAGAATAGTAGAAGAAATCATGTTGTCTGATGCCAAAGAAGTAAGTAGAAGGATCAAGAAATTTACCCAATAAAGCAGCAGCACAAGAAGAATGAAAACAAAAGCACTGGATGTCTACACATGAGAAGGAAGAAGAAGCAGGAATGATCTAGGAGCTCACCTTATTTGACAAAAGATGAGGCTACGCAACAATCACCTACAATCTTGAAGCTTCTTCATATATCTTGTTCAGACAGAATGATGGCTCAAGCCTCCTCTATAAATAGATGAGATGAGCTGAAGAAAAAAAAATCAACCTTATCTGCCGATGAAGAAATTCCATACAGAATGAGAGAGGGATAATTCTCCGCAAAAGAAGAGCGTAGAGAATTAGTTAGATAAATCCTCAGAGAGAGAGAGATTCTGAGAGGTATAGAGAGCCAATTTGTGAAGATTTTATCCACAAATTGAAGACACATATTTTTGTGTATTTTTTGTGTGATCCACCAAAGAGTGAGATTTGTAATCCCATTTATGTGTTCATATTATGACTTATAATTGTCATTTTGCATGAGTTATTACAATCACGCATTATGTGAAAATTATGTGGAAAACATATTTATGTGTTTATTTGTGATTCGATTTGATACATGTATTAGAGGAGATAAAATTCTACTAAGTCTTGACTCACAATCCCACAGTTTTGATTGCAGAGCTGGTGAGAATAAAACTGTGCTGAGAATTTTATTTGGATTTTTATTTTATTTTTAATAATTGTATTTATTATTTACAGTTGTAAAAGTGACTCGATAATTCGATAATTATAAAAAAAATTCACATAATAATACAAACTATCCAAACGATCATATTGTTCATTTTTGTATTATTTTAAATGTATTAGTACAATTTAATAATATGATTTATTTTAATAAATCATGTGATACTTACCATTTGAACAAGACATTTATTGAATGTATCAATTACTATTGTAATTGGAATCCAAAACCTACGTAATTGGAATTTGTTTGGTTTGACGCCTTGTACTCCTGAAGTTTGACAATTTGTTATTCACCGTTGTAAACTTGAATCGATAATTCGATAGCTATAATTCTTGCTGTAGTTGTGCCATTTATTAGATTCTTATGAGATGAAATATTGGTCATTCGATTTTAACGTTAATTCTCCGTAGGAAAAAATTGCGTAACGGCCTTGGAAAACCGGGCCGCTACAATCTCATAGTAATATATCCATCAGTGTAGAACTTTTTTCCCCAATTCCTACAATTAACGAAGGTAATACAATATTAATGATAAATTTTTTATGACCAAACAAAAAAAAATATTAATTGAATTATTATCACAATACATCAGTTAAGATATTCATAACAAAACTTCTAAGGAAACAATGTTCTTTGTAGGTAGAGAGTGATATGGAATAATTATATCTGATGCAAAGTTTTTATTTATGCTTCAACCAATTTTTATAGAAGGTGAGAAAGAGAGACAAAAATTTAATTATTATTTTTATAATTTCTTTATATTAATTAGTGAGAATTATTTCTAATTAGGAAAAATTAAAATTTTTCTATAATTTTTGTATATCAATTAAAAGAAACTACTTCTATTATTTTGGTATATTAACTAGTGAGAATTATTTTGGAAAATTATTTCTAATTAGGGAGAATTAGATTTTTCTATAATTATTTATGTTATTTTCGTATATTGATTAAGGAGAATTAGTATTTTTTATAATTATTTCCATAATTTTTGGTATGTTAATTAGTGGGAATTGTTTTTAATTATAAGGAATTATAAATTTCTATAATTATTTTTTATATTTTGTATATTAATTTATGAGAATTATTTCTAATTAAGGAAAATTATAAATTTCTCTAATTTTTGTATATTGATTAGTGGGAAGTATTTCTAAATACCAAAAATTATTTCCAACTACAGGGAATGAGAAATTTCTATAATTAACATGTATTAATTAGTGAGAATTATTTCAAATTAGGTGATTAAAAATTTCAATAATTATTTCTATAATTTCTGCATACTAATTAGGGAGAACTATTAGTTAGTTAGGGAGAATTATTTCTAGAAATTTCTATATATATATTTTTTTTATATTAACTAGTGTAAATTATTTCTAATTACGGGAAAACTATTCCAAATTAGGGGTAATTAGAAATATTTGTAATTATTTATATAATTTTCATATATTAATTACCGAGAATTATTTATAACTGCAAGAAAATATTTTTGATTAGGAGAGTTAGAAATTTCTATAATTTCTGTATATTAATTAGTGATAATTATTTCTAGAGAGAACTAGAAATTTTTATTATTTTCGTATATTAATTAAGGGGAACTATTTTTATAATTTTCGAATGTTAATTAAGAAAATTATTTCTTATTGGGGAAAGTCATAAATTTTGATAATTTTTTTTTTGGAAATGTAAAGGGTAAGATTCAAACCCTAGACCTACCTGAATTTAAGGTTCAATTCTCTAACACAGTCGCCACAGGACCCATGCAAGGCCTGTATGAATTTCTATAATTATTTCTATAATTTGTATATATTAATTAGGAGAAATTATTTCTATAATTTTTAGCTATTATTTATGCGTATAATTTTCATATATTATTTTTAGTTTAATATTTCCCTATCTAGTCTTCAAAATGTGGTGACATAATGTGTAAGGTAAAATGTATATTGTCCTGTTTTATTATATAGATGGGCATTTATCAGGAACTCCCATAAAGAGAGAGAAATTATCAAATTATCCTCCTATTTTTTTCGATTTACATTCCACACCTTCTACAATATGCAGACAGTTTTGCCTGCATTTAATGTCGTTGTATACCCAAATTTTAGTTAAATATGTTTCCAGAATATATCTTCAGCAAAAATAAGAGGGGGTTGCCAATTATAATTATATTAGTTCTCTTATTATAACTACAAATAACTATTTTTCGATTACACTTTTGCTTGATTTAATTACACACGCATTCTTTTAAAAATTTCAAAATGACATCTCAATTAACCATCTTAGCAAATAAAAACAACCATAGTGAAATTTAACATGGTTAGTTAATTAAAAAAATTTAATTATTTGAGTTCAAAACTTCTGTTGAAATCAACATACAGATTATTATTGTGTTATTAATTAGAAAAGTTTGTCACAATTTAATGTCATTACATACCCTAAATATCGATTACATATATACCCCAAATATAACTTCTACAAAAAAATGGATAGTCACCAATTATAATTTCATTAATCATCTCTTAATATAATTATAACTAACTATTTTTCAATTATTTGTTTGCTTGATTTAATTAAACAAACGCATTCGTTTAAATAATAGATGCGATGCGTTATAAGGGTTTTAGAGAGGTTGCGATTCCGAGTTCGCACCATCTACATACCCACAGAGCTCATGGGGAGTGGGGTGATCATTTCACTTTACATAACATATTAACAACCTTGGTTTTTGCTTTCAAATCGTGCTTGAAGCTGGGGAATTCATTGATGGAGGCTTTCCAATGAAGTGTCTTCTTTACTCGATTTGATTTTATTGACTTTGAGATATTTGATTTGAGAAAGTCATTCAAAATGACATTTCAATCAAATTCGACATATCGCTTAATAACGATTATCGTGAATTATTATCATGTTTATTTTAAAAAAAAAAACAATTACTTGTTTAAATTGAACTTAATATGAAAATATTTGTTCAACTTGTTATCCTGAAAACTCAATAGGTATATTCGTCACTTAATTTAAGTTTGAATCCAGATATGGGATTAAGTGGTTCAATATTTAACTTATGTGACACCATTTACACTAATTAAAAAGTAGGGGGATAATATTAGGTAGTTTGGTGCATCGTATAGGTCCAAACAATTATTTTGGCTAAAATGCATTATAAATTTTAGGAAAGTGTAAAATTTAAGGGCTGACCTTGCAATTTAGCCTAATCTTACGCGAACACCATAAAGGAGTTATAAAACGTAAACAATGCTTAGGGATGTTCATGGCCCTGGTCGGGTTCGAGCCGAGCTCTATCAAATACATTACAAGAATTTATAGGGTCCAAGGCCTAGTTCGGCCCCGCTATCCAGTCATTTTCCTCTATCCAAATCCATCCATTTTAAAATGCATAAAATCCAGGTCTGACTTTTGGGCCATCCCTATAATTTTTTTGAATAAATTATTAATATTTTTTTAAAATAAATTATATATAATATTCTTAAAATAAAATATAATTTATACAACTATGATAAGAGATAGGGGGACTTAAACTCTAAACTTTCAACTTGGGAGACTCTCTAGATAATCAATGTGGTACAAACCTTTGATTTATATGTGATATAAGTTATAATTTTATTTTACGATTAATTTTTTGTAATATTTGGATAGGCAAGTTGGGCCAGTCCAAAATCTAAATGGCTAAGTCTTAGTCCGATTCTAAAAATAATGGGGCCTAAATTTGAAGTATCATTTCGGTACAGGGGCTTAAATTTTAAGATCAAATCCTAAACGTTAGGCAACGGACCATGTGGATTGAGCCGGCCCCAGGCCCATTAATGACATAAACCACCACCCCTAAATGGAGCCACACCGGTCGAATTTCTTGACATAAATTTTGAACTTATTTATTTCAACATTAATTTTAATAATTACTTAGTGAACTACTGATCCTGTTGCCCCATTTTATCGGTTACCATCTACGTGCATTAATCAAAGCAAAAAATGCCAAAGCAACGGTAATTTTTTATGACTCTAAAATTAATTTCGTCTTTCTCCATTTTTATTTATTTATTTTTTTATTTTTTAATTTTTTTTTTTATAAACCTCCGTTATTTGATAATCACATTGGGTTTCGAGTAATTCAGATCGAGCTAGGTCAGACCACAAGGACAGCAAAACTCCCTCTACCGAGTTTTAACATAACTGCATTCCTAAGTCTCGAACAAAGGACTTTAGTTAAGTTAGAATAACCTCTCACTAGCTGATCTATGCACTCGGAGGTAAAAAATTAATTTCTTCACCGGCAATCTAAACGATTTCTTTCAAGAAAATATCTTAAAAAATATAAAGTAATTATTTGAAAAACGTTCAAATAGATTTTGTCTAAAAAGTAATAATAACATTTAAATTATATTCCAATTGCAAATATATTATTTTTAAAAATATATTTCATATTATAAAATACTAAGAATTTCTTGTGCTTGTAGGCATGATATCAATTTTTAAATTTATAAAAATATAACAAATAATAAATAAATAAAAAAATTGACTTATAAAAGACATATATACAATTTAAAAACAATTTAAAGAATATAAAATATAATTTGAACTGCTATGGAGTGAAGATGAGAAATTTTTAAAATTCAATCCTCTTTCCATTTCTCTAAAATAAAACATTACTTTTTGTGAAAAAAATATTAAAAAAAAAAAAATCAACATTTTTTTCATTATAAACCAAAAATCTGAAATTTCATTTTATTGAGTTGAGAAAATGGTCTTGAGAATGTAAATATTACACTTATCGAGCCTTTTTTTTTTTACAATAACAAATCAATAAAGGAAACTAAAACCCAATAAATTGAGCTGAAAATGGGAAAAATGGACTTGATAAAAGAATTTACAGTCTGTAGACGATGAGAAAACATGGCAACACCGCGCGTGAATCCAACACCACCAACTCGCCTTTATCCCTACTCACTGAGTCAAACCCAACTCGGTCTTCCGAAACCGGGTCACAAGCGAGTTTCTTCCTAACCCGACCCGCTATGACCCGACACACCAGCATTGCCTTCCGTCCTCTGCCACCGCCGGAGCTCTCGTGGGCTGCCCCGCTACCCTGGAAAGTACACATCGTCGCCCCTTTTCCGACGCCAAACGCCCACCCTCCGCGGCCACCTCCATATTCTTCGTCGCTTGTGGGTCTGACGCAGCAGAACCTCATGACTTCATTCCCATCCGCTACACACCGCGCGTGGGAATCAAAGCCGTCGTCGACATTGGCGGCGCCGCCGCACCCCGAAAGGGACTTCACATTCTCCCTGTACTCCTCGAATCGGGCCAGCGTTCGCGGCGAATTCTGAACCTTGAAGACTATTTCAATTCGACCAGGGAACGATTCCGGTTCCTGCGACGATGACCAGCTCGTGTGGAAGATTATCTCCACGACGTTACGCGAAGGGTGGCCCTCCGGGAGCCGAGCCATGGCCGGAAAAAACGGCTCTGCTGCGCGTGAAACACGCCCGGATGTACTGGTTCTAGCGCGGTTGGTGGGTCTGGAATTTCTCGAACCGAGTTGCTTGGTTCTGGACGGAGGAGTAATTTCCATCGATTTCCGGCTTCTGGATCGGTCGGATTTGGTTGGTCCGGCGACGTCCCTGAGAGTTTGAACGGAGTTTTTGCAGCTTGAAGTTGTGGGCACAAGGTGGTGGTTGTCGTCCTTGCAGTGAACGACGTCGTCGAAAGCTCGTGATTTGCATTGTAACGATTTTAGTATCCAACCAGTCGCCATTAACGACGACAATCAAGCGCGCTCTCTCTCTTTCTGCATTGATTCAGAGAATTTGGGATTTGAGCTGGAAAGGAAAAGAAGGGAATGGAAGAGACATCGCTCCATATAAATGGGAGTACCGTCTTCTAAACGTTCCTTTTATTTTTTTGATATTTGACATTTATATCCCCAACTATTTTGCAAATAACCATAAAACTCTCATATTATTTCAAATGTACTACTTAACTTGGTGGACTGAGTATTTTGTGATTATTAAAACAAATATTCTTATCTTTTTGTGTAGATTTTAAGGGTTCTTGTTAAGAAGTTCTACAAATTGGAACCACTACTTTTTAAGGATCATCCCAAGACAAAAAAAAAAATTTCTTGGATGGTCCTCTTATAAGTGATGTTTTTCACTTATAGGACCTTCGGAGGAATTTTTCTAGATTTTATACCTTTAAAAAAATATTAAAAATATATATAAAAAATAATAATAATAAATTTGTCCTATATTTTCAAGAAGAATACACCTTTCTACAAGATCCTTTCATTTTCTTATTCTTTTGTCAAATGTTTCAGTCATTATTACAGACAGAAACTGTGAGAGAGATAAGGATGACGAACGTTTAAATAAGTTGAAGAGTCAAAGGTTGTGCTGGTCAAATTTCATCATTTTAAGCTTAAAATGAGATTTACTCTTCATATTGCGATTCTCCAATGTAGAACGTCGGTATGTACGCTTCGAATTCCTATTTTTTTCCCTAGAGAACAACAGATTGCATTTGTTTGACATGAAAGGGACGAAATCTATCTTTTATTAACAAAAATGTGTTCGTTTAGTTTTTGTCTATGAAAATGTAAGTTTCGTGTTTTTCACCTCCGTATGTCAGTTCATATGACCTCATTTATGATGATGAGGATTGAAGAAATGAGGGAGATTAAATTGAGAATGATGAGGACGAGAAGTTAAGGGGACTTGAGGAAGAGATTGAAGAGGAAGATCATGGGGATGATGATGCACTTGGAAACTATGAATTAGGGAAAGAGAATGAAATGAAATTTTCTAAAGATGAGGATGATGAGTCTAGTAAGAAGAGATATAAGAAACATACAGTATCTTATTTCTGGGTGAGTGGTGTATCAAAAATTTGATAATGCAAAGGACATAAAGTTTTATGAGAATATAATTTTTGAAAATGTTTATCAATTTAGGAATGTAGTTCAAGATTACATTGTGGCACATTGTATTAAGGTGAATGTGGACATCGTAGTTTGTCCCACCTACGATACTCATACAACTCAATAACTTTCCCTAGCAAAATTGAGATTTTCAAGTTTTCAAAATTTTTAGGAACCCAAGGGAAAAATTCCTTTTCAACTAAAATTCTTACAAAAATATATTTTCAAGGAAAAACACATGCAAACATGATGTTTTTAAAACCAAAAAGATTGAACATCAATAGGACATCCGAGTACGTATAATTGGACTTGGATTTTGCAAGAGGCTATTTTTGGAAATTAATAAAAAACTATGGTTTTATGTTCGGTAAGATTTGATTAATTTTAAATAATCAATTAAGTTTTCTGATAAAGTATGAATATGATCTATGATTAAAACCGAAGAAAACCTAGGAAAAATCAAGAAGATTTGAAAAAAAAAAAAAAACGTTTATTGGAAGTTATTCGGTAATCTAATTTGATCAAAACAAATTTAATCGAGGTTTATTTAGAATTTATTTTTCAAGTAAAACCCTAAGCAAACCAAATTTCAGTTAGGAACCAAAAAAAAAATTCAAATTTTTTTAACATGTGATGTCATCAAATGACTACACATGAAAGGTACCCTGCTTTCATCATTTTTGCACAACAAATTGGACAAAATCTGATATTATATTCATAACAATATTTTTATTCATTTTTTAAATTAAAAAAATGTGGAACTTTCTGGGAAACGCCAGCTGCCCCCGCACTGCAACCGAAAAGGACAACTGGATATTTCCTCTGGCCAACCAATCATAGTTGAAACACACGTATGCTTGGGCTGCAGCAATAGTCGTGGCCCTTCTTAAGGCCGCATTAGGGATTTTTTTTTTTTAATTATAAATAGTCAGTCCATCCAAGGGCCGAAGAGATAAAAAAAAAAAAAAAAAAGAAAAAAAAAGTGGGGAATTCAGAGATTGAAGAAAGTGTCGGGAACACTACTTTACCTACTACTGGTAATCATTGAATCTTCATCAGAAGAAGAAAAATAATGAATATTGCCGGCTAGGTATACCGATTGCTTCATTTCAATTATTTTCAAGTTGTTCTTCATTATTAAGTATTTCTTTATAGTATATTTCAATTTCGCACCACCAATTTTATGCACACAAATATATGTTGGGATTAGTGTACTAGTTTCTTAGACCACGTTAGTGACGTCGGCAACTAAGGACACAAAACATCTTGATAAGTATTTTTAAGCAATAATATCTCCTTATTTTATCTCTATTTATGTTTCTTGTATATAACAAAATTTATACACTTGTTACTATACCGAAATTCAGACTAAAAATCATTACTATGCTAAAATTTAAATGAAAAATAACAAAAAACAAACATTATTCTGCCAATATTTTAACTAAAAATATTGAGAAAAACTTTAAGTGTTTTTTTAAATAAAGTAGTTTCCATGGTTTTAGTTAAACCCTCCTGAAATATGAGGTCTCGTGATAAATTATGTCTAAATTTAAACCGTTACATTTCGCATTAACTCAAAATCATGTCATTTCAAACATGTAAAAATCATACTTAAATCGTTACATTTTACATCACCATGTCAAAATCATGTGAAAATCAAATCTTACATGTCATTTAATTTGTAAAATCTATGTTAATTTTAAAATACAATGAAATTTATTTGCTTACAACATGTCATAAACATGCTTAATTCTCTGAGATGCCAAAACATGTAGGATTACTCCACATGGTTGCACAATAAGCACACATGTTTTACTCCCCTTAATTCAGACTTCAAACCACCAAAGTTGGTCTTATTCCACTACTACATCAATTTTACTCCATAACTCGCATGTTGTATATTTCTTCCTATATGTAATATGCATATATTTCAAAATTAAAAGGCTCTTGTACATATCATACATATGTATTTAATTTGATATATGTCATATGCATATATGTGTTGCATTTTACATGTCATGTAAATGTAAAAATAGTCAAAACTCTCCCTAAACTGATAAGGAATATCTTCGAAGGAAGTTTGAATCTAAATCACTCAGAATTGAAGTTAAAATAGGACTATTGATTTAGGTATTGTTGTGGGACACATGTTTTGGGGTACCTAACACTTCTCCTTAGTATAATTGACCCCCAAACTCTTTTAATGGAATCTCTGAAAAATCTCTTTTAAAAGAGAAAATATTTTAAAAAGAGAGATGAAAATTGATTTTTAGCTATAAACTCAATGTTAGGTGGCGACTCCTAAACTTTATTTTTCAAAAAATTTAGTACAATAAATGCCCATTTCCCCCCAAAAAGAAACATAAAATATCTTCTTTTAAAAAATGAAATAATCCCCTTCAAAAATCAAAGTGCTATTTTAAATAATCTTTTTTTTTTTTAAAAAAGATTGAAATAAACAAGTAGGGCGAAAATAATTTTTTTCTTTTTCGCCGAACCTATCTTTGGATAGAAAAATCTGAGGTGCATCAATGAATATGATCAAAAATGAAAAATAAAGGGTGACAATTGAGTGTGTGGAAGAGGGTTGTAGCTAGAGGATTCATGCTAGCCCTTTGCCTAAATAAATTACCTATATGGTTAAGACCTACAATCCAACTCATACCAGCATTAGGTCTACAAATCATGTTCCTATTGCTAATCTCACATAGATTTCCAAAAAGATACTTCAAACAAATTAGAATTACACTAAACATTAATATTGATTGTATGCAAGAAGTTGTTTGAGTGGATCCATTTTATTCTTTTCTTTTTCAATCTCTTTCTATGTTGTATAAATCGATGGAATCTGAAGAAGAAAAAAAAACTATGGGTTATTGAGGCTAGAAGGAGGCTACTATACAAAGCCAATATAAATGCTACTGCGATGATAGAGGGACATCATAAGAAGTCCTTTGGCCTTCCACGTAGGTATGAAGTTGAAGTGAAGAAAAAGAACTGATGGAATTCGATAATAATCAAATATTTTAAGCCCAATGTGAGTGCAACACCAGTTGTCTACCAATTATTCTTATATTTTGATTCTTTGAAGAATTACTTTTTTTTAAGGATGCAAGCCTTTTGTTGGCGTATTATGCTATCTGAAGACTTCCATGGTAGTCATTATATCTATAGTGCACTTGATGGGCATATTGAGTTATTACCATCGACTTTTGGGATTGCAGGCGATAAATCAATTGAGGCATTGACCTAGTTTTTATAGAATTTCAAGGAGGCACTTGGAAGGGCTAGATGCAGTGCTCCTTTTACTATAGTTGGAGATTGGCATAATGTAGATTAACTGATATTCATTTTAATTCTAATTAATTATGTATTACATAATTCTCATTGTGCTCTGAATTCTTGTGGTAAAAGTATTTTCTCAAGCAAATAACGGAAGGTATTGCCCTCGCTTGCTAACTTTAGAAAGAAATTCCGTATGGTGATGAGAAAAATGTTATGGAAAGGAGCAAGGGTCTACGAAGAGAGAGATTTCTTGAATGTAATAGGTAGAATAAAAGTTTTGGCTGAGAATGAATATATATACTTGGCCGACCATTCATTACCAAGGTACACATTTAATGAGGTTGTGAGATTAGGTCACATAACGAACAATATGGTAGAATCATTCAGTAGTTTGTCAGGAACCAGAGAACAAAACCTATATTATTACTGTTATAGGGTATTAGTAGTAAGCTAATGGTGAGATTATAGAAAAGGTATAAAAAGGTTGTGGGTTGGGATCAAAATATTACTAGGAACAGAAGGGAGAAACTGTAGAAGAAGATGGTAGAAAGAGAAAAATGTACATCATTGTTTGTTGGTGTACATGAATACAATGTCATTGACGAGATGGGGGTTGGTCATTTGGTGGATTTGGCAAAGTGGACTTGTGTTTGTAGGGAGTGACAACTTAGTGGAGTGCCTTGTAAACATGGGTAGAACAATTAAGGGTTCAGGGGTGACTGATAGGTGTGAAAAATCTATCTATTTCCAATCCAAATTTGTTAATTTTCGAATATGTTTATATAGTATTTTATTATGTTTTAATTAGTTTTCATACTTTTTGTATAACTCAGGTGTGTGAGGCGAAAAGATAGAAAACTGGAGCTAAAATGATGAGATTGAACCAAAGCGGTTCGAAGTTACGGTGGATAAACAAGCTCGGAGGCTAAAAGATGAAACAGACCCACCGCTTAGGCGTCCAGACCACCGCCTAAGCGATGAAAATGCAGAGAAGAGCAAAATATTACTGACGAACGACCGCCTAGGCGAAGATTCTATCGCCTAGGTGGAAATCCAGCAGAGGACGCAAATGGGCTACTGACAGCTGCTCGCCTAGGCGGAAATTCTACCGCCTAGGCAGAAATCCAACAGAATGTTCTCCCAGTCCACCGCCTACTTCACTACCTAGGCGATCAGACCAAACCGACCTAACTCCGCCTAGGCGCAATTTCCACTGCCTAGGCGGATTTGCCCTGCACAGTCTTGAGATATTTTTAGATATTTTTAGGATATTTTTGCTATAAATATCCCCTCTCCTCCCCCTTGGCCGGAATCTCTCTTCCCTCTCTTGCATTTTTGAGCCCCTTAGGCTATATTTAAGCCAAGGGTTAGGAATTTTAGTGGTGGAGCTCGTATCCCGAAGTGGAGAAGACGACGAATCGATTGTGGAGCATTCTTAGCGGTTTATCTTCGGACGAGACTAAGTTCTTCGATCGTTTTTCCTTATTTCTTTATCTTAGGAGCATGTGAGCATATTTAGCTCGTTATTTCATTGTATATGCGACTATGGCCCCGTGTTAAATATGGATTGTAGTAGGGATTAACCTATAATTTATAAATACGTTGTTTGGATGATTTCGGTGTTTCGTTTGTGATTGTTCTTCGTAGTTTGATTGTAGTTATCGTATTGTTTGTTTATTATGCTTGGATTGATAAATGGAGAATACAGAGTTTTGACAAAACCCCGGATTTGGATTAGGGTAAACAAACGCCACGATTCTATAACCCGGTCGGGGTTTGAATCGTGGACAATTGATGACGTTGGGCAAGATACACGCTACCTAGGGTCATTAAGACGTTGATGGGGACTTTTCGTTGGCTCGAAGTTGCATTATATCCCTCATCTTACACTCAGAAGAGGTGACGAGGGAGTTTTAGAACGGAGATTGTCGATAGGGTAAATACAACACGACGATCCAATAACCCGGGAGGGAGTTGGATTGTGTGCAATCAATGACGCTGGGCGAGACTCACGTGACTTAGGGTCATTAAGATGTTGAGGGGGACTTCTTCGTTGACTCGAAGTCATGTATTCTCCCGTCTTACACTCGGAAGAGGTGGCGGTGGAGTTTACTTACCGAGATTGTCAAATAGGTCGAACAACGCAAACGTGAGTAAATCGAAATCGAACACGTATTTGTAAACACGTTAATTTCTATGCAATTCTTCACCCTAAAACATATTAGCATATTAGTGTAGTTAATTTAGGTTATATTAGTATTAGTTTAGTTAATTAAATACATTTGTTTTCGCCTAGATAAAATTAGGTCACGACAAACGCGGTATTCGATAGTAACGACAACAATCCCTGTGGATATGATAACCCGATCTTAACGATCACACTATATTAAAACTTAGACCTCGTATACTTGCGAGTGTAAGTAGCGGCGTGTCATTTCCCGCGCTACCAGTGATTCAAGCCTTTCCTCAACTTTTGAAAAATTTCACTACCGCCCTTATACTTTTGGGAGAAAATGATCCAATAATGTATCATCTCTATGTGAGAGATGTTTAAACTCTTCGTAGATGATAGATCACGCTCTCAAGAAGTGCCCTAGGCCTATGCAATGTGGTCATGTTTTCTTGACAATGAGTCACTAAAGAAAGATCGTTAACTGGATATCCCTGATTGGATTGGCAAACACATCAAAGAGAGTACTTTTAACTTTCGTAAAGCTTTTAATTTCCTTACTGTCATTTGGGAGGTCTGGAAGGATCGAAATAAACAATCCACTACGGTTCATCTAGGGAGGCTTTTCAAGTGGCTTCCAAAATATCTATCATGTATAAGGATCTTTTGGAAGCATTCTCCCCACCCAACTTCCAGATGATAGGAACTTTAGTACTTTCACTAATTGAAATACTCCTGTGACAAGTTATTATAAACTAAACATGGATGGAAGTGCTAGAGGCAACCCAGGAAAATGAGGAATTAGGGGACTTCTAAGAGACTACCAAAGCATTTGACTTGTGGGCTACTATGGACAGTTTCCATCTTGCACAACTATTGAGGCAGAACTCAAGAGTATTCACACTCGAATCATAATTGTAGTAGCTCGAGACTACCCAAGGGTGATTGTGGAAACAGACTCGGCTGAAGCGGTGGCACTCATCCTCGAAGATTACCCACAGACACACCGTTACAAACCTTGGGTGGAAGACTGTAAAAGATTTCTCAAGAACAATGATTCCAAACTACAATATGAACTGAGAAAAAGGAACAAATGTGCGAACTTTCTCGCTAAAAAGGGCACGAACAGAAGAGTTAATCTCAATTGCTTGGAGTCTCTAACATAAGACGTGACGAACATGGTGACGTCTGAAATGGTTTTGGAGACGTTTAATCGTTTGCCTTAGTTTTGTTGATTTCTCTCTTCTTCTTTTTTATAAAAAAATAATAAATAAAAAGTCCCATGATTAATTGTAAAAATAAGGGGAAGTGAGTGACATAAACTCTCAGGGTGTGTTTGGTTGGATGGAAAATGGATAGGAAAAAAAAAAAAAAAAAGGAAAATAGGATTAAAATAAATAAATAAATAAAATAAAATAAAAAAAGAACCTTGTTTAGTATGGATGAAAATGGGAGGAAAAAAAAATTGGAAGAAAAATGCACAATTTTCGAAGAAAAAAAATTCCACACAAATTTGAGAGGAAAATGAGTAAAATTATAATTATACCATTGATAATAAAATTATTAATTTATTTTTGTAATATATGAGAGTAAAATATGAAATTACGTTAAAGTAAATTATTTTTCTTCCTTTTATTTTTCTTTCTTAACCAAATAACACTACGAAAATAATTTTTCTTTCATAATGGATAAAAATATATTTTTTTTTTCTTTTTTTCTTTTCTATCCTTCAAACCAACACATACCCTAGTCTGAATCCATTTATTTATATTAATAAAATATTCAATTTGTATATAATATCTTAGTTAAAGTCTAATTATATGTTGCGGTAAAAAATTTGACAATAAACTAACTAATAAATTAGGTTTTTTTTTTTTTTTTTTTTTTTTTTTTTTTTGGGTCTCAAATTTTACAATTCATTATTTATTCACTCATTCGAAACAATAAGTTTTTGAGAAGAGAAATAATTTGGTCAAAAATCCAAAATCACCATACAACATAAAAAATACTGTAATTTTGTACATGGAAAACTTGCAGTTACTTTTATGTAGTATAATAATTTTGAATTTCTAAAAAATTAACTATAACGCGTGGATTGCATAAACAAAAATTTAAAATTTGTACACTGCTCGTCAAAAAATCCCAATAAATTACTCTAAAAAAAAAAGGATATTACTCTAAAAAATATGATAACGAAGATAAAAGAACAAGGATATAAAACTGCATAATAAAAAAAAACTCAATACTTAATTATTATTATTTTTTATCCCTCTTTTTATTTTTTTAGATTTTGCATCATTAAGTGGTTTGGACTAAATTTTAAAGTTGTATATGAAGTCATAAATTAAATTTAACTATAATACTGACGTAAATTAAAAAATAAATTACTCTAAAAGCCAAAAAAATATTAAGGTTAAAAAATAATATCATAATTGTTCCAATTTTTTTATTTATTTTTTATTTTTTTTAAAAAAACATATATTAAATGGGGGAATTAAAAACCCCAAGAATTACACAAGAAAACCCAAACAACAACAAAAAACATTGCTGGCACAAAACAATCATTAATTCTAGCCCCTAACAACAACAGCTGTAAAAATCTAAAAATAACCTTACAGATACAAACACAAAGCAATAATATAGCAAAAGTAGAAGCAAAAATGCAACTAGAAAAGGCAGCAATTCAGGAGCCTTTAACAGATTCGAGAACCCTCCTAACAACAAAAATACATAAACAAACCATGCACCGAAAACAACCAAACAGAACATAGCCACCAATATTTGAAGAATACAGCAAAACGAACATTAGATCAAGGGGTTGAGGGGTTATGTCTCATTGATCTAGTGACCACTATGGATCGTCTAGTTTGTTGTCTCTGGATCTAATAATTGTTCCAATTATTATACATAAATTGAAATATATTAGAAACGCTGTTGTTGTTTATTTTTCTTTTTTTCCTTTTTTGTAGGGTAAAATTTGTCCAGAACAGAGTTTACATGATTAATTACTGTCGAGAGCAATCTTAAAAGCGTACTCTCCCACGTCGACTTGATGTATTTACGATTAAATTCAAAATTTAATTCTTGAAATATTTTTCAAGAGAGTTGAACTTTAGTTGATAAAGAAAATTATACTTTTCTTTTGTCAACTGAACTAACACCTATTAGTCTTCTATATAATTGAAAAATAATCCATAATAAAGTTAGATAGCACTTACAATAATTCTGAGAAGTCATTTTCAGGTAACAGACTCTAAATGCTTCTTTATCCCCCTTGTGTTGCTTATAAGAAAGAGAAGCAATTGCTTATTTGCTGCACTGTGTATGTGCTGTATTGATTGGAGGTTTCAACCAGACATCAACTAGTCCTAATTAATTAAATCATTAATTTAATTAAATAATTAGTGAGATTCTTTACTTCAATTGCATATTTCTTCAAGGTTTTTGTTCATTGACTGTATTGAAAGATATGCATGGAAATGTTCTTTCTTTAGCAAGAAGTTATCTTCCACCATTGACGGTTAGCGACTTGTATTTTATCTCTTTAATTATTTCTCAATTCGGCTTATAACTGGATCGACTCTATTCAATATATTTATCTGCCCTTTGTTTTAGCAAAGTTTAAAGTATTAATAATTGAAGATATTAGGCACCGATGTCTGGTTGGCAACTAAAAATTGTTGATAAAATATGGTCCACAAATAAATTAAATAATTAGTTGTTTAATTAATTAATAGTTAAAAAAAATAAAAAATAAAAAATAAAGAAGAAACAACTCTAAATTCTTCGTTACACCAGATATCATATGATAATATAGAAAGATACAAGAAAATTATATTATAATACATAATGGAAAAACAAAAACAAGAATATTTGTTTTATAATAATAAAACAATCAAAAACAAAAATAATTACAGTGTAATGAAAACAAACAGAAACAGAATGCCAAAAGAAATGATCAACGCAATCGTTTGACGATTTGTCGTTAAAGTAGATTTCATCTCCACTAGGTGCTTACGGTTTAACTGAACGTCTGTCCCCCAAGATACAACGATTAAGCTGTTACAGGTACTAGCACTAGAAACCTGAAGTCAAACGAATTGGAAATATACTAAACTCTCAAAATAAGAACTACGAAAAGAAAGAAAACTTTTTTGCTGGGATGATATGCAAGCTTATGGATGCTAATTGTGTTGAGAATGCATGCTCTTTTATAGGGAACAAAATAGTAACCTGAAGAAGTCTGATATTTAAGAAGGCATTCATTGGACATCAATAACTTTCAGGCAACTACACACCTAAAGAGTCTTCAGGTATGTAACTCTCAACAGTTACACAACTGAATAGACATATTTCAGATTTTAGATTTCTCTCAAGTTATAAAACCTACAGTGCCTTTTTTAGATTGTGTTTGGCTTGGTTTTTTTCTGATTTTGCACAAAACAGACAAAGTCCAAGCCAAGCATTCCCCAAGGGTCAAGGCACAAGGCCCAGGCCCAAGAACCAAGACCCCAGACCCAGACCCAGACCCAGACCCAAGCCTAAGCCCAACTTTGCTCGGCCCAGGCGGGCAGTTGGCAGCGCCTGTGCACGTATGGATTTATTTATTTTATATCCTTTAACCTACTTTTTGTCGATAACATTTCAAGGCCCTAAAGGGCTTACCTACAAGAGGTAACCTGAGCCTTAATAAATGATTTTTCATTATCTTTAGTTATCGATGTGGGATAACTCATACAACTCGTCAATTAATATCTTCAAGTGGGTACTTTAATTAACAATTTTAATTCACTTATTAAATGATATTACATAAATAAATATACCACATTCATCTCCTTACCAAGGAGAACACATTAGTATATTCATATATCTCAAATTATTATTGGGTCTCACAAATAATTAGGTTACAAAATATCCAAAAAAATCATTTAATAAAACAGTCCCCCACATGAATGAAAATTGATCGGATAATATATGAAACGCAGATTCAAAACAGGAGAGATAAAGAAAGAGCTTAAAAAGAAAATAACTACATCAGGAAAGGTAACTTTTTGGCTTAAACTTTCCCTAGTAAAAATCCATCGGATTTACTCAGCCAATTAGAGAACAAGATGACTTGAACTATTTGGTCTTTTGCGTAAATCAAGACAATAGAAACTACGCAGTTATTTTCTAGACACTTTCCATTCTATGGTTGCGTTTACTTTGGCCCTGAACACCCTGGTACTTTATGAGTGATTTTAGAGAATTTATCATTTTCATTCTCTCATAATCGGCCTAGTTGTCACTCATTTAAGTGATTTTCTATAAACAGTATTTTGTGATGCTCCACTTGAAATTTTCAAGATATAGAAATCACTAAAATTCATACTTATCCTCAACCATCTTGCAGATATCACTGTTATATCATACGAATGAGCCTTAGATTTTATCTACTCAGTGATTGGTAGCGCGTAGATACGTCGCTACTTTCACCGTAAGTGTACGGGTCAAGTTTTAGTATAGATGGGGAAGAGTAAGGGTTGTCGTATCCACAAGGATTGGTGTAGATGGTCGTTGAGTACCGCGATTATCATAATCTAACTTTATTTAGGCGATAAAAATGTAGTTTTTATAATGAATATGCTAATACTAAATTAACCTAATTAAACTAATATTACTAATATAGACGTTTATGGGAGTAAATTGCCTAGGGATTAATTTCGTCCACTTAAACGTGTTCGTTTCAATCTAGTTTACATTAACAATGTTCATCCTAGCCGACAATCTCGGTATCGAAATCTCACTCACTACCTCTCCCGAGTGTAAAGTAAGTGAATATGTGATTTCGTGTCAACGCTAAAGTCCCTCTCGAGCGTCTATATGACATGTGGTCACATGAGTCTCTCCCCAACCTCACGGATTGCACATTTTCTAACTCCCTACCGAGTTATTAGATCGTTGCGTTGTGTTTAAACCCTAGTTCGAATCCGGGGTTACCTCTCCCAAGTGTCAAATCCTGATTTCTCAATATATCTAAACAAGCATATAAACATAACAAAACGGTAAACACAATCGGATAAAGATCAACAACCGTTAACAAAACATCAATTTTATTCAAACATGTTTCGTAGAGTCAATCGCTCCCTAGATAATATATGTTTTGTTACACTTAGCCATGGCCCAATATATAATGAAACATAAACTAAACATATACAAACTACCAACCAAATAAGAATAAAATAGAGAAACGATGAGACTAGCCGTTTATCCAAAGATCCGTCACTAAAATCGCCCCGAGAACACTTCCTCCTTTTTGGTGTGGTGATATTCTCTTGGTTGATAGGGTTTGGAGCTCTCAGACCACTCCCGAAACGTTCTTAGGTGTTGGGGGCGAAGGGTGGATATTTATAGGATTCCAAAAAATCAACAAAATATCCTAAAATATCTAAACTGTTTGCAGAGTCACCGCTGCGGCGGTGGGATGATCGCTGCAGTGGTGAGTGAACAGAGGGTTTTCCTATTCTTTTGACCGCTGAGGTAGTGGAAATACAGAGAGTTTAGGTAACTCTCTGTACTTTAACCACTACGGCAGTGGGATCACCGCTGCGACGGTGGGGCTCACAGGCAACTCTTTGTATTTTCACCACTGCAGTGGTGGGCTGTAGGTGTTGAACTTGATCATTTGTTTATTTTCCTATGATCGTTTAAAGACCATTTTCATCCCTTTTCACCCCCAAACACCTGATTTATAACAAAAATAATAAAAACGTATTAAAACATATAAAGACCCTATAATAATAGTCGAGAACTACCAATAACGGCTTGGGAATATATAGACAAATCACACCTATCAGTGATACACCCACAATCACCTTCATAATTCAGTTGTCCCTTTGAACCTTGATATTGGGATCTCTAGTCAACTAGGTTGGGTTTCCATTATGATGACCATTTCGCAATAGGCTTTAAACACATTCCCGTTGATAAGCAGTTTACTCTATCCCATGTAAGAGCTTTGGTCAATGAATTCCCACTATTATCTTTTGATTAATATAATCAATTGAGATAACTCTATTAGAAAGTAATTGTCTTATGGTATTATACCTTCAACGTATATGTCAAGACGTATCGTTATACATATAACTGTGTGCTCTTCTAATAACTGATTAACTATCACAATGTATATAGATAGTTGGTACATGCTTAGTTTGCATTGGAATATTTTCCAAAAATTGTCAAAGCCAATTTGCTTCTTCTCCTGCTTTATCTAAAGCAATGAATTTAGATTCTATTGTGGATCTGGAAATACATGTTTACTTAGAGGATTTCTATGACACAGTAGCTCCTCCTAATACAAAGACATATCTACTCGTGGATTTGATGTCTTTAGTATCAGATATCTAATTTGCATAACTGTACCCTTCAAGTATTGCTGGATATCTTATATAATGCAAACCATAATTTTGAGTATATCTTAAATATCTTACTATAGCTTTCTAATGTTCTCTCCCTAGATTGCTAGTGAACCTGCTTAATTTACTTATTGCATGAGCAATGTTAGGTCTCGTACAATTCATATGTATATTAAACTGCCAATTATTTAAGAATAATTTCTTGATATAATGAGATTGAAATAAGATCAATTTTTTAGATGTTCTTACAATTTTAATTCCAAGAATGATCTCTGTTTTTCCCAAATCCTTCATCTCAAATTTATTTATTAACATTTGAATGTTTGGTATATTTTATGATCTTATCACTACTACCAATAATAAGTATGTCATCTAAATATAAGCATACAATAACATAACAAGACTCTGATGTCCTAATATAGACATACTTGTCACATTAATTGATCTTAATATTATTTTACAACATGACATTGTCAAATTTTTCATGCCATTATTTTGGTGCTTTCTCTAATCGATATAAGGATTTTACAAGTCGACATACTTTATTCTCTTTTTCATGAATCACAAACCCTTCTAGTTGTTACATATAGATTTCTTCATCTAATGTACCATTCAAGAAAGTAATCTTAAAATCCATTTGATATATATCAAAATTATGTATAGCAGTAATTGTTATTAACATACGTATACATGTGTGTAGACACGGCATTTTGACCGTCTCGCAAAAGTTTTATGCTTTATTTTATAGTTTACTTTAATTTTTATTTTATTTTATTTTTAAAAAATATAAAATAGAAAAATAAAAAAAAAAGAAAAAGAAAAAGAAAAACCAAAATAAGAGGGTAGAAAATGAAAATGAATGAAAAGGAAATAGGGGAGAGAGAGAAAAAAATGGAGAGAGGATAGAGAGAAAGAGAATAAAAGAAGAAAGAGGTGTTCGCCGTTGGTTGTGAGAGAGATAAGAGAGAGAAAGAGAGAGGAGAGAGAGAAAGATAATAAGAGACAAGAGGGTGGGGGCCACCGGTTGTGAGAGAGAAAAATGTGTGTGTGTGTGTGTGTGTGAGAGAGAGAGAGAGAGAGAGAGAGAGAGATGAGAGAGAAAAAGAGAATACGAGAAAAAATAGTGGGGGCCACCATTTCCTATTCAGCTAAGTGAAGATAGAGAGATAGAATAAGGGCGTAGGGCCCACTGCCTATTCAACCAAGTGAGAAAGAAATGAATAAAGAGAAAAAAATAGTGCCCCTGCTATGTCAACTGCAACATACACAAAAAAAAAAAAGGAAGAAAAAGGGTAAAGGCGGTGAAATATTCTAGAAAATTCTATTTTTGCCTTTTTTTTTCAATTTTACCCTTTCCCTGTCCAACTTGTACTGGGTTTAGGTGGCCAGACCGAATTTTTAGGGTTTTCTAAGTGTTTTTCACGCCCGATCTTTTCCTATAAAAATGATCCTCCTCTTTCTCCTAATTTATTCATTCAGAAATTGAGAGAAAAAAAATCTCTTAGAGAATAATTCTTAGTGAGAGCCCTTTTAGGAAGCCGTTTGAGTGAGATGAAAAGTCCGAGCGTCGGGAATCTTGGCTAGACCAGGTATATTTATTATTTTTAATTATTTTTCATTATTTCCTTTGTTTCTCGCAATTTAAATTCCTACAAGTTTATTTTCTTTTTTAATTGTCTGATGACTCGATGAAAACGCTGGGACAAGGTTCCATGTTCTCAATCTAAATCTCTGAGGCCTTGTTTGGTAACCTTTTCCATCCCATCCCATTCAAGTGGGATGGGATGGGATGTGATAAGAATTATGTTTCCTTCTTGGGAGTAGAATCGCGTTTGGTAACGACAATTTTTTTCAGTTCAGGGAATAGAATCGCGTTTGATAACGATATTATCCTAGAAATCAAGAACGAACCCTTAATCACAATCAAAAAAAATTATTAAGAAATCAAACCCTAAACCACAATCCAGATATCATCAAGTAATCGAACCCTAAACCACAATCAAGAAATCATCAAGAAATTAACAACTAATCAAACCCTAAACCCCAATCGAAATCGAAATCCTCAACCCCAATCGAAACCCTAATCAAAATCAAAATCCTAAACCCCAATCGCAATTGAAATCGAAACCCTAATTGAAATTGAAATCAAACCCCCAATCGAAATCGAAACCCTAATCGAAATCGATTTCATTCCCTAAATCAAAATCAATGAAATCAAAATCAATTTCAGGGTCTAATGAAATTACAAAGTTGATTTCACGTTTGAACTCTGAGAGGAAGACAAAATCGATTGGCGATGGCAACACGAAGACGATGAGGAGAAGGATGGATGATGAACATGACGAACAAGAAAATCAAGGATGAGGTTAGAGGAACACGATGATGAGCCAGTCTAAGGAACACAATGACGAATAGGAGTAGGATAGATGAGAAGGAGGAGGGGGAGGACGACGATAAACGGAGGAAATCGAAGGAAATTGATGAATGGAGGACGATGACGAACGGAGGAAATTGCCATTTAAAGAAGAAAAAAGAAGACAGTAAAAAGAAAGAAAAGAGAGGGCTTACAAAGTTGAAGAGAGAATCTAACTAACAATTAGAGAAATACTGGTCGTGTTCTATTTTGGTTTGGGAATGGGATGGGAATTATGATAAACAATTTTTTTTCTCATGGATTTTACAAAAGAGGCAATCAATTCTAAGATTTTGGGATGGGATGGAATGAAAAATAGTTTTACCAAATGCAATGTCTAAACAGAAATTCCAAAAATTTAGGAATAGGAAGGGATGGGATAGGAACGGTTTCCAAACACGACCTGAGCGTTAGACGAGGACATCCATATCTTGCTATTTTTTTTTAATATTTTAAATTCTGTTTTATTTATTGCAATTCATATTAAAAACAAAAAATAAGTCGTTCAATGATCCGATGAAAACGCTGGGGAGGGTTTCAGTCTCCGAGCGTTAGGTGAAGGATGTTTAATTCATTATTTTTATGTTTTTCTTTCCTTTATTTTTTTAATTTCTTATAAAAACCCTAAAAAAATCAAAAACCAAGAAAAATAATAAAACCTTAATTTGTAAGAATTAATCCTTACAAACCTTAGCATGAATTCAACGATTTGATAAATCATGTGAGTTTTCCATGACCTCGTTTCAGTTCCCCAAGTGGAGCGGAATTTAGAAATGTTCGGTTTTAAGAAATCTCTTTCCTCGGTAAATCTTTTAGTTGGATTACGCCTAAGTTTTGGAAAGATTAATTTTGACAAACTTTGTTTTCAAGATCTTCCATCAATTCTCATCTCCATAGAATTTAAGGGGATTTTATATCAAGATTTCCTTGATTCAATTGGGCAAACCTAAAATAGACATCATTTGCATCTATCTCATTTAGATGACATGTTTAGGACATTTTCACCATATACACTTTTCATATATATTAGATAATTAAATCATTGCCACATACAATCACATTAATTTAGGTATTTTCTCTAATTTATTCCAGTATTCATACTATCTACACTGGCACATGTAAATTAAAGGAAAATTCCTCCAAAGGTCCCGTCCCATAAAAATACCACTTTATGGGGTCCTGTAACAGTAATTTTTTTTACACATAAGATGGAACCTAGAAAGTGATTTTTGAAATCTTGGGACCTCTCAAAAAGTTTCCTTAAATTAAAAATATTCTAGCATAAAAATCATATAAGTTATTTTTAGGTCATTGTAGACACAACATTTTGACCGTCCCGCAAAAAATTTATACTTTATTTTAAAATTTATTTTATTTTCATTTGCAAAAAAAAAAAAAAAAACTAAAAAAAAAATGGAAAAGAAAATGCTTTCTTGTCAAAATGGGATTAAATTTCCTTTTCCCTTTCCTTTTAGGTTTTGTTTCATTTTTCTCGTCGAAATGGGACTAGGGTTTCTAGGTTTTTTCACTCCACATCCTTCCTATAAATAAGACCCTCTTCCTCATAGTTTAAAAACACAAAAATTCAGAGAGAAACCCTATGGAGAAATTCATAAATTGAGAGAAAAAAATCCTTAGAGAGTGATTCTCATTGTAAACCCTTTCGGGAAGCTGTCTGCGCGAGAGAAAAACCCGAACATCGAGATTCTTGGCCTAAGAACAGGTACGTTTTCTAATTTTTAATTCTTTTTCCAGTTTACTTTATTCTCTTCACAACTTAAATTCCTGCAAGATTTTTTTTTTTTTTGTCCGATAACTTGATGAAAAACGTCAGGAAAAGATTCTCCATTCTCAATCTGAATCTTTCAGCATTTAGACGACGACACCCGTATCTTGCTGTTTTTTTTTCTTTATTACCTGCATTTTATTTTATTTTATTTTAATAAAGAGGAAAAACTAAAAAAGCAAATCGTCTGATGATCCGATGAAAACGCCGGAGTGGGTTTCTTGTACTTAAACCTAATTTCGAGTGTTAGGTGAATGATGTTTTATTATTTATTTTGCTGCATTTTTATTTTGTATTTTTTTGCATTTTTTTTATTTTATTCTTCTTATCAAAACCCTAAAAAATAAAAATAAAAAATTCAAAAATAAAATAAAATAAACAATAATAATAATATCTTTTATTGGTAGGAATTAATTCTTATGAACCTTAAGTTGAATCCGATGATTCGATAAATCGTGGGAGAGTTTTTCGTGGCCTCATTTCCGTTCCTCGACCCAAGTGGAATTTAGAAACGAATAGTTTTAGGAAATCTCTTCCATCAATAGATTTTTCGTGGGATTTCGTTTAAGTTTTGGAAATATTAATTTCAACGAAATTATTTCCGCGAACCTCCCTCGATTCTCATATCCATAGAATTTGAAGGAATTTCAAATTGGAATTTCTTTAAAATTAATTGGGCAAACTCAAAGTAAATTTCTCTTTGCATTCACTTAGCATGTTTATTTCTTGCATTATTTAGACGACATGTTTAGTACATTTTCATCGCTCACACATTTTTTTTCTACACGTAGTTTTTTTTTTTAATTTCATAAATCCATGTTACTTTTTAATATCTAGTCACGACACGTGCACCATTTACATTTATTGTTATAATTAAATCATTGTCACATATAATCAGGTTAATTCACGTAGTATTCATATCAGTTCGCATTGATATATTTAAATTAAACCATTTAGTTCTTTTTTGGTCATTTTTGTATACAAAATAAACTCATATAATTTTTCGTTTCTGCATTCATATTTTCATATTTATTCACTTATTTGAGTTTTTCCATTTAAGGTAAAGAAATCTTTAGGAAACATATATAAATACCCCCCGGAGACCATCCTTATCGAATCCTTAATATTTGATAAGAGGTTATACCGGGGGAACATTTCAAAAAATCTAAAAACTTATCCCACTTTATTTGTGAAAATACAAAAAAGATTTTATAAGAAGAAAATGATTTCAAAATAAAATAAAACACTCGGACTAAACTAATTGGAGTTAATTGGACATAAGGTACCATTTTCGGATGGGTCTTGGGGTGCCTAACACCTTCCCTAAGCGTAACCAACCCCCGAGCCTTTAAATGAATATTTGGTTTGACCGTGTTTTTTTGGAGTCAATTTTTACTTAGGCCTTTTAAATTGTTTTCTAAAAATTCAGTGACCTAGCACACCATTTAAATCTAATGTTGGGTGGTGACTCCTTATTTTTTTAAAACTGACCTAAGTATTTTTTGAAAACTGGTGCTTTAAAAACCTCATCTCCTTAAGCTTAATTATTATTTAATATTCTTTTCCTTTGCGGAAAATTGGGGCGCGTCAGCTGGCGACTCCATTGGGGAGAATTAGTGGGTCGAGCCCAATATGTACAAATAAGTCCAACCATTCCATGTACGAATGTTATATTTTATTTTGTTATCTTTTCCTTCAATTTTTTGTAAATAGGTTGTGATGTTTGTTTTGTTTTTTTTTTTTCCTTTTTTTTTTCTTTTTCTCGGGCTCTTATATTGTTGTACACCCTCTGACACAAATAAGGTCATCTTGTATCCATATTATCCCATTGGGATTCTATGATACAAGACGAGGGGGTTTCGTACTTGATGGATTGATGATGTCTTAGGAAGTCTTGAAAACCAACGAGTTCAAAGTTTCCAATACCGATTAAGTAACGAAAAATTTCACAAATCATTATTTGTTTTGATCGATCATTATCGAAATTGAGAACTTTGAACTCGAATGGATTTTAAGACTACCTAAGACACACATGGACTAATAAATGGGCTTGTTGTAAGAACAGGACGAAACAAAAAAATTGGTCTCAGAAAAGCAATTTCGGTTCTCCCCATCCGAAGTCTGGTCTTTATTCGTAGCCGGGCCCAGACTCATTCCAAGATGACATCAGAAAGTAATCCCGAATCTTCTCGTATGACCCAAATGAATCGAATACAAGAAACCCCAAATGACTCGAATGCAGGAAACCATCGACATATTGATGAAAATGATCAATGAACTTCGTCGACCTCAGGAGGTGCCTATCCTTCCGTCTAGTAAAACTCATGTGATTGAATCACAAAATGAAAACGCTCCAAGCGTCGGGATGGAAAACTCAGTGCCGAATCCGAACTACGTCAGCCTGAACTTCATAGTACGGGTCTACTATAGACCTCATATGGTCCTTTACCCTTTCATCTATGGAGCGCCAGCATATCCTAGTCAGGGGCATGTCTATCAGGCCTCACCCAATGGCCCAGCCCCCTCCGTACCGTAGATCGTCATTCACCGGGAGAGGGTCATTGCTCCACCAACGATCCGATAGCCAATAAACAGGCCCCGACCATCGAAATTGAAAACAGAAAAAAAAAATCTAGAATGCTGCAAAACCAGGGTTTTTGCTTATTTTCAATTTGTTAGGTGTTTTTGATAAAATTGGAAAATCTTCACGTACTCACCTTTCCATCTGATAGGTGTAAAATACCTATCTACTTCTAAATCGAATTTGGTAGTTTTCAAGTGAATTAGTAATATTTAATTGTATTTTTGTTAGTTTTTATGTAATTCAGGTATAGGGACGCAAACAAGCGACAAACAAGCAAAAACGGTGGAAAAACGGTGAAGAAATAAGGTTTCAAGATCACAAGAGCCACCACCGTGGAGAGAAGGCCACCACCGCAGTGGTGAGAATGTAGAGAAGTGCTGAAAGTACACAAGTCCCACCGCCACAGCGGTAAAAAATCTGTGAGTTAAGATTTTGGCCCACCGCCGCAGTGCGATATCACCACCGTGGCGTGAAAAGATCAGTTATGAACCGAATTACTCACTTTCAAGGTGGTGAAAGATCAGAGAGTTTGGAAAGTTGGCTAACATCCCCACCGCGGCGGCGGTTAGCTCTACACAGTAAAGAAGATTTGTTCAGATATTTTGAAGCCTTGCACCTATAAATACCCATTCTCCCACTTCCATTAAAAAGGTTGGAAGGTTGGAACGTCCCTAACCCTTAGGACTTGATTCTTGGCCATTTTTGAAGAGCTCAAAGAGGAGATTCATTATTCGGGAAGAGGAAACACTAGTGGATCGATCTTCAGCGAAAGTGGAGGCCACTCCACTTTAAGATTTGATATTTCTCTCTTTGTTTCTCTCTTGTAATTTAATATTTTATTGTAAATAATGATGAATACCTCTTGGTTTAATGTTCTAATGGCCAAGATCATGTTAGATTAGATAAATATTAGCTAAGGATCGATGTAGTTGTGTAAATATTAGTTTGATAGAATATATGTTTATTTAACGGTTGTTTATTTTTAATTTCGATTGTGTTTATCATTTTATGACAACTTTAATATGCTTGTTAAAGTATTAGGATTGAATTTGAGAATACGGAGTTTGACACTCGAAAGAGGTAACCCTAGATTCGGACTAGGGTAAACACATCGTTATGATCTAACGACCCGGGAGGGCGTTAGTGAGTATGCAATCGATGACGTTGGGGGTGAGACTCACGTGACCTAGCATCGTTAAGACGTTGAGGGGGATCTTTTCGTTGACGCGAAGTCACGTATTCACTCGTCTTACACTCGGGAGCGGTGACGAGTGAGTTTACGAATCGAGATTGTCAGATACCATAAACATCGTTATTGTTAACTAAATAAAATCAAACATGTATTAAGTGAACAAAATCAATCCCTAGGAAATCAACGTAGTTAGGATTAACCCACTAATTGTAGTTTAATTTAGTTTTAATTAGTTTAATTTTAAAACATTTATTGAACCGTCTAGATAATAGAAGACCATGCAAATTGCGGTATTCAATTATTTAACCCATCCCTGTGGGAATAATATCTGATCTTAAAGATCCACTATATTAAAACTGGACCTCGTGCACTTGCGAGTAGTCAATACGCAAGCGTGTAAAAACCTCGACGTATACCATCCCGTTGGTCTTTTGGATGGAAAAGGATTTGCTCTGTGATGACTTTTTAAATTTCAATAATGTAATACTGTTTTTACTTTTCAGGTGCCCAAAATTGCTTGTATATGTTGTAAGTGATGTGACTGAGTGAGGATGTGAATGTATGATTTCAATACATAACCAGACCACGATATAATGGGACTAGAAACAAAGAAAGATTTTGTTTAGCCAAACGATTGTGAGATCCAAAAGGCCCCTAACCAAATTCGAGAACAATTCTAGAGTACCGGGAGATTTGAAAATCAAGATTGGTATCCATTGTCCTAAGGATGCTTTGATATATTATTGCAAACTGATCAAGCTATCTCTGGTGGTCCTTTACTGATTAATAAAATTTGGTGTAAATATCCTGGTTCACTTGCTGTCCGAGTTACCCAATGGAGAAAAGGGATACAATCATCCCATGCCAATGATCCCAATGAAGAAACTCTCAAATATTGCAAGAATGTCTCAATTTGCAAAGAAAATCAAGTTCATTGATAAGCTCGGTTGCCTTTGAACCATTGTAAGTTCAATCATCTATTTAAAAAAAAAAAAAAAAGAAAAAAAAAAAAGAAAAAGAAAAAAAGAAAAGAAAAAAAAAAAGGGAAAAAAAATAGAAAAAAGAAAAAACGAAAAAAAAAAAAAAAAAAGAAAAAAAATATAAAAAGAAAAATAAAAAGGGAAAAATAAAAGAAAAGGAAAACCAAAAAGTGGGGTAACTGAGCAAGAAGCGTTGCTGCAAATATGAAAGAGATTTGAAGAGGAAAGAAAGATGATAGATTGGTTTGTTCAAGTTTTTCGCCTCAGTCCAAATTGGCGGGCAAAACGACATTTTTCGGAATCAGAACTTGATGGATTTGAATAGAATCAGAATTTGTGAAAAGAAACATTTGTGGTGATCTGGAAATATATTGTAATCATATTCTTTTGCAATCCGACTCAAGATCTCACAGAAAATCATATCGGGCATTGAAGGTACTCCTTTAGTAATTTTTAACATTTGCCTATTTTAGGACTAAATCAGTTTTGTAGGACTTGAGAAAATACAGAGCATATAGGAGTATTAGAACCCCAAGTATTAAAGTACCTAGAAATTTAAAAAGACAAGAATCCAGTCGTACAAACCAAGGAGACCTTGATAAAGGCATGTTGGGCCCTCCTATAAGTTGAAAAGTGAAATCTCATAAATAAATAAAAAGTTCCATCGAACCACCCAAGGCATGTCGGGCCCTGAGTGGGAAAGCGAGACCTATAAATTCAAATAGAAAAATCTCCCGATACTGTTCTGATCCAAGCGCCATCACCCGAAGCGATTACAGCCAAAAGGGGGGAACGGAATTGCGAATCGTCAAAGATGACAAGTTTTTCAGACTAAATTTTTGTGTTGCATGTGTTTTTCTAGAATAGGTACAAGGATCTTAAAGGGATTAGAAGCATGGATTTCTCTATCACTAGAATTTCTTACCTTCCGACTCAAATTGGAGATTCTTATTGCTGAAAATTCAGAAGCTCTAAATGAGCATCCAGGTATGCGTTTTGCCCTAAAAGAGGCGTTCAATGAACTACGCTAAACCTGATCCTCGGCGTAATGCTAAGGTACGTAGGCAACCTGTAAATGTTTGGTCATCTGAGAGTCTCATTTTTTGCCCAACCACAAGTTGGGGCATATTTTATACCTCTGGACTTTCTTTTGTCCCCCAGCCAAGAGGGTTGGGGCTTGAGTAATTTTCTATCACTCTAAACGATCATCTAAACGGACATTTGTTCATCATTAGTATCGTCATTACTTTAAACGATCATCTAAACGAACACTTGTTCGTCATGAGTTTTTTTTTTTTTTCCATTACTCTAAATGATCATCTAAATGGACATTTGTTTGTCATGAGTATCGTCATGAGTCTTTTCTTTTTTATTACTCTAAAAGATCCTCTAAACAGACACTTGTTCGTCATGAGTATCATCATGAGTCTTTTCTTTTTTTATTACTATAAACGATCCTCTAAATGGATACTTGCGTCATGAATATTGTCATGAGTCATTCTTTTATCACTCTAAATGATCATCTAAACGGACACTTGTTCGTCATGAGTCATTTTATTTTATTTGTTTTGTCGTTGGAAAATACACTTTGAAAAAAAATAAAAAAATGGGATGTTCAAAATGACGTGGTCTTTTGTCTTTGTCAAGTAAGTGGAACTCGCATGACAAAGAGGGGCAACTGTAGACACGGTATATTGACCGCCTCGTAAAAATTTTATACTTTATTTTAAAAAAAAATATTTTTATTTTAAAAAAAATAGAGAAAAAATAAAAAAAAGAAAAGAAGGATAAAAAAAACTAAAAAAAAATGGAAAAGAAAAGGTTTCCTAGTGAAAATGTGATTAGGTTTCCTTTTCCCTTTCTTTTTAGGTTTTGTTTCCTTTTTCTTGTTGAATTGAGACTAGGGTTTCCTAGGGTTTCTAGGATTTTTCACTCCACATCCTTCCTAAATAAGACCCTCCTCCTCATAGTTTAAAAACACAAAAATTCAGAGAGAAACCTCGCGGAGACATTTAGAAATTGAGAGAAAAAAACCCTTAGAGAGTGATTCTCATCATACACCCTTTCAGGAAGTCATCTGCGCGAGAGAAAAGCCCGAACATCGGGATTCTTGGCCTATGAATAGGTACGTTTTCTAATTTTTAATTCTTTTTTTAGTTTACTTTATTCTCTTCACAACTTAAATTCCTGCAAGTTTTTTTTTTTTATATTTTTTTTTTTATTGTCCGATGACTCGATGAAAAACGTCAAGATAAAGTTCCCCATTCTCGATCTGAATCTTTGAGCGTTTAGACGAGGACACCTGTATCTCACTATTTTTTTTATTTTTTTATTTTATTTTTTATTTTCTACATTTTATTTTATTTTATTATAATAAATAGGAAAAGCTAAAAAAGCAAGTCGTCCGATGATCCGATGAAAATGCCGGAGTGAGTTTCTTGTGCTTAAACCTAACTCCGAGCATTAGGTGAAGGATTTTTATTATTTATTTTGCCACATTTTTATTTTGTATTTTTCTATATTTTTTTTTAATTTTATTCTTCTTTTCAAAACCCTAAAAAATAAAAAATAAAAATTCAAAAAATAAAATAAAATAAATAAATAAATAAATAAATAATAATTATAATAATAATAATAATAATAATAATAATAATAATAATAATAATAATAATAATAAGATCTTTTATTGGTAGGAATTAATCCTTAAGAACCTTAAGTTGAATCTGACGATTCGATAAATCGTGGGAGAGTTTTCCGTGGCCTCGTTTCCATTCCCCGACCCGAGTAGAATTTAGAAACGAATGGTTTTAGAAAATCTCTTCCCTCCGTAGATTTTTCATGGAATTTCGTTTAAGTTTCAAAAAGATTAATTTCAACTAAATTATTTCCACGAACCTCCCTTGATTCTCATATCCATAGCATTTGAGGAAATTTCAAATCAGGACTTCTTTAAAATTAATTGGGAAAACTCAAAGTAGATTTTTCTTTGCATCCACGTAGTATGTTTATTTCTGGCATTATTTAGACGGCATGTTTAGTACACTTTCATCACTCACACATGTTTTTCTACACATAGTTTTTTTTTTTAATTTCATAAATCCATGTTACTTTTTGATATCTAGTCACGACACCTGCACCACTTATGTTTTTTCCTATAATTAAATCATTGTCACATATAATTAGGTTAATTCAAGTAGTATTCATATCAGTTTACATTGACATATTTAAATTAAACCATTTAGTTCTTTTTTGGTCATTTTTGCATATAAAATAAAAGCATATAATTTTTAGTTTCTGCATTCATATTTTCATATTTATTCACTTATTTGAGTTTGTCCATTTAAGGTAAAGAAGTCTTTAGGAAACATATATAAATACCCCCCGGGGACCATCCTTATCGAATCCTTAATATTCAATAAAAGGTTATACCGGGGAAAAATTCTAAAAAATTCAAAAATTTGTCCCACCTCATTTGTGAAAATACCAAAAAGATTTTATAAGAATTAAATGATTTCAAAATAAAATAAAACACCCGGACTAAACTAATTGGACTTAATTGGATATAAGGTACCATTTTTGGATGAGCGTCTTGGGGTGTCTAACACCTTCCCTGAGTATAACCGACCCCTAAGCCTTTAAATGAATATTTGGTTTGATCGTATTTTTTCAGAGTCAATTTTTACCTAGGCCATTTAAATTGTTTTCTAAAAATTCAGTGACCTATCACACTATTTAAACCCAATACTATGTGGCGACTTCTTATTTTAAAATGGATTAAGTATTGTTTTTTTTGAGAAAACCAACATTTCAAAAAAAAATCCCTCACATTTACGCTATTAATATTTCATATCCTTTTCCTTTTAAAAAATAGGGGTGCATCAGCTAGCGACTCCACTGGAGATAATTAGAGAATCGAGCCTAATATGTCCAAATAAATCCAACTAATCCAAGTCTGAATGTTATATTTTATTTTGTTACCTTTTCCTTCCATTTTGTAAAATGGTTGTGATATGTTATTCCTTCTTGTACACATACTATCCATCTCCCATATTATTGTAGACCCTCCGACACAAGTACAGTTGTCTTGTATCCATATTATCCCGTCGAGATTCTATGATATAAGACGTGGATGGGAGATTTCTATTTGATGGATTGATGATGTCTTCGGAAGTCTTAAAAACCCAACGAGTTCAAAGTTTCCAATACTGATGAGAATTCAGTAACGAAAGAATTTTCATAAATCATTATTTATTTTTATTGATTGTCATCGGAATTGAAATTTTCGAACTCATATGGGTTTTAAGCTTCCTAAGACCCACGTGGACTAATAAATGCACTTGTTGTAAGATTAGGACGAGGCAGGAAAATTAATCCTAGAAAAGCAATTCCGGTTCCCCCCATCTGAAGTCCAGTCTTCACTCGCAATCGGGCTCAGAATCATTTCAAGATGATATCCGAAGGCAATCTCGAATCTCCTTACATAACCCAGATAGTTCAGATACAAGAGGCCATTGACATACAAATGGAAAAGGCCAATGAACTAAGCCAACAACCTCAATGGGTGCATGTTCCTTTGTCCAATAGAACTCTCGTGACTGAATCACTGAATGGAAACCCTCCAAGCTCTGGGACAGAGAATTCAGTGCCGAATTTGAACCCTACTGGCTCGAACTTCTCAGGGTCGATCTATTATAGACCTCAATGGGCCCTCATCCCTTCGCCTATGGAGTGTCGACATATCCTAGCCAGGGCATGTCTATCAGACCTCACCTAGAGGTTCAACCCCCTTTGTATTATAGATCTTTATTCAGCTGGAGAGGGTCGTTGCTCCACCCAATTATCTGAATGCCAATCAACCAACCCCCTACCATCAAAAGCAGAAAACTGTGGAAGAATTGAAATGAGAAAATCCATCCAGAAAAGCGACGTATAAGGAGTTGTCAGCACCGCCCCGGGTGGCGTATTTGGAAAACTTTGTAGTTCTGGAGTTCACAAATTATGATGGTACTGCCTTCCAGAATAGCATGTCAACATCTATAAGGAGGAATTGGGAGTTCATGCCCGGAAGGAATATCTTTGCCTAAAGATGTTCCGTTAATCGCTAAAAGGACTGGCTCTTAGCTGGTACTTAACTCTGGACGTGTCATAGATTAAGACATTCGAGGACCTAGTAGAGGTATTTTGTAAGTAGTATGTGTACAACAAGGATGTCACGCCAGACCATAATACCCTGCACCAGATACTAAAGAGAAGGGATGAAAGCTTTCGGAGGTATATTGCCCGCTAGAGGGAAGAGGCTGCCAAAGTTGTCCCTAAACTGAGCGAAGAGGCTCAATTAGAGATATTCAAGTCGATTTAGATGCTTCCATTCTATTAGGGCCTTTCGATCAGAGCGATGGTTTCCTTGGGTGACGCGATCAAGCAAAACGAGGTAATAGAAGAAGGAATAAATAGCGAAAAGGTCGAAGGGGCCTCACTCGATCCGACAAAAAGTTCAGCTTCACTAAAAACGAAAGAGGATGACGTAGCCATCGTCGTTTTCCCCCAGCAAACCTTTCACCAAAACCACCCCCAAGCTTCTTATCCTCAAAATTACCTAAACCAAAACAATCAATATTGTAACCATCTCTCTCAAAATTGCCAAAATCAAAATTACCCCCAGAACTAGCCATATTCCCAAAACCTCCTCGCTACTACCAATTCCAGAACATACGTTCCTCTTCCCAAAACCACACTCCCCAATACTATCCCCAAGTCTACCAAATACCCTCTTACCATATGTCCTCCTATCAGCTAAACCCAAACTCCCCATCTTCAATTCCCAACCACACCTTGAAGCCAAGAACCCAATACCACCCAGGCTATCCACCTCGTGCTATTGGGAGGGAACTTTCGAAATAATAAAAACGAACCAATAGACCTTATTGTATCCATCACTGAGTTGTACCGAAACTGTTTGAAGTAGGAGATGCTAACGCCTCTTCCATCTTACAATCCTAAGCTAGTGAGTAAAGCAGTTGCTTCAAATACTTTCTATTAGTACTATTCTGGAACTAGGGGATATACGACTAAGCAGTGCTTTGAACTAAAAGATAAGATTTGGGGGTTTATACGGATGAGGTCTATCACGTTCTCCAACAAAAATATTAATACCACGATGTCAAATTGCCAATTGAATTTTCCGACTTAACATTCACCTTCAAGGAGTGGTAAAGTCGATCCTTACCAAAAGGTTGGCGGAGATGGGAGCGAGTCATGTGCCCGAGGCTTGAGTTGAAAAATCTAAAGGCTACAAAATTAGGGTTCTTGTTTACTTTCAATTTACTAGGTATTTTGATAAAATTAGGACATTTTCATGTACTCACATTTCCATCCCGTTAGTCTTTTAGATGGAAAATGATTGGCTCTCTAATGGATTTTAAAATTTCAATAAATGCAATATTGTTTTATCCAAACAATGGTCTAATGTTTGAATCTTACTCTTTCAGGTACCCAAAATTAACTGCATATGTTGGGATATACTTGAGAGTGCTTGACAAACAAATAAGGTGTGATCAGCTGAACTACTTTCTAATATGAGTAGTGTTGTACTGAATTTCTCAAACCCTATTTGAGTGGAGTCCATTGAGAGTGAAAACTTACACAAATAGTTTGGATGTGGAGAATAGCTTCATTGGAGGGCAAAAAGCTGCCCGATTAATCCTTACCTTCGAAAGTGGACTGTCGTTCACCTCTATGGCTAGGTTGTAGCTGGGGTGAGTCTATTCAAGCTCACTGAAGCTCTTTCTTTTTCATGGAGACAGAGAAAGAACATTGGACCCTTCACGGTACTCTCTTTCTTTATAGATAAAAAACTGTCCAGATATATTTGATGTACCAAACAAACCCTAAGATACATCCCCTGGCTATGTTTTCCCCTCAAACTCGAGGTTGAATGTCAATAAGTGAGAGTTTGCCAACGAGATACTAATGACAATCCATAGTCATAGCTTGAGTGAATATGTCGGCTATCTGATGTTGGATCGGTAGATATGGAAGCTGAAGAATCAAAGCACAACTCACGAACAACAAAGGAACCAGGTGCATCTTATTGATATAGCCCTACTTTTCACAAAACAATGGATAGAGATCTCATGAGTTCCTTTTTGTCTATGTTTTTTAAGAAGCTGGGAAAGAACTTATTTAAAAGCAAGTAAATGTAAATCATAAAATAAGATCTTAGAAGATCGACGAATCAAATGATATTTATGTTCTAATTTTTGTTTCTTTTTCTCCCTTTGAATCAAACTTTTACTTACCATAATGGTTCAATTCCTATTTGCCTCTTTCTTAGCCCTTTGGGAAAAGGATAGGCTTGGGTATTGTGGAAGGAATAGATCTATATTATCTCCCTTTGTTTGCTTAGTTTGATGTTCTTTATTTGAACATCGAGCAAAGAATCAAGCAAGCAACTCCACGTTGTTTTTATTTTAATGAGTGCAAGGAACCGAAGGTTGGGGGATGGTGGCAGAGAAGAGAGGTTGCTCAACCATTTCCAAGAGCAGATAGGGAATCTGCAGAATCGGATATGGGGCTAGCTAATCCAAACCATTCTGAAAAATAAAATTCAAGAGCGTCGTAGAGCGCTAAACCTCTTTTGAGAAATGTTAGAGCAAGAGATGCTACAGAGGTAGAAGGTCACTCCTCCTACCTTTTGGAAAGATGGCTTCAAGGAAAGGATAATCAAGGAAGGAATGAAAACAACTCTATAAAGACTGAAAGGGTGGGCATGATCGCAGGCAATGCCCGCTCCCTCTAAACCCTAAACTAGATAAGGAAAAGGAAAGCAAATCTTATCTAAGCTTGAGAATTACAACAAGCTAACACAACTCAACTACCGAAAATAGCTCGATTTATATGAGCCGACTACCGAAACAGAAAGAGGTTACTACGGCGACCAAGCTATGACTGCTACACATGCATGCAACAGGAAAAGATTTTATTGATTAGTGAGCTTACCTTCGCGTAACTACCAAAAATACTTGTCTAGCGTACAAAAATAAGGAATTCTTTGATCTACCTACTTTACTCGACTAGCAATAGAAGGAATTCTCTTTAAGAAATAGCTTGACTAAACAAAGAAAACACTATTTCCTTCAATCCTAACTTTTTACTAGTTTTTAGCTAAAGTAGAAGATTAACAGATACGATAAGTAAGCTACTTACTTCAGGTATTGAACAAACGGGTGGCAACTTGCTCGATAAGAAAAGTAACACGAGTTAAAGAGTATCGTGCGGTATTAGAAGACAAACTCACCCTCGGAGCTCCGGTACTGCTTTCGGTGATGGGTACGTGATGTGACTAAGCGAGGATATGAAGGTATGATTTCAAATACAGAGCTAGATCACGATTCAATAGGAATAGAAACGAAGGAATATTTTGTTATGCTAAATAATGGTTAGATCTAAAAGGCATTTAACCAAAATCTGACAGCAATTCAAGGGTACCGGAGGATTCAAAAGTCAAGATTGGCATTTATTGCCCTAAAGATGTTTTGATATATTGCTACAAGTTGTCTACAGTAGTCCTTAGTGATTTGATAAAATCAGGTGTTAACATCCTAGCTCGCCTACTGTCGAGCCCAATGGTGAAAAATAAACACAATCATCCCAAATCAATAATCCCAATAAAGAATCTCTCAAATGTAATACCGGTATCCAATCATTCGATGAAGATCAAAGTTGAAAAAATGAGGATTTATCACTATCAACCAATATTGTTGGACACCAGGTTTACTCTTTCATTGATGAATGCTCAGGTTGTAAGGAATTCTCGATTCACAAAGAAAATCAAGCTGATTTCTAAGCTCGGTAGCCCCCAAACCATTATAAGTTCGATCATCTATTTCTATAAAAACAAAAGAAGCAGAGAAAAAAAAAAAACAAAAAAAAAAAAAGGTAATATAGTCAAGCCACTAACCGAGCAAGAAGCATTGGTGAAAAATATAAAAGAGACTTGAAAAACAAAAAGGGGGATAGATTGGTTCGCTCAAGATTTCTACTTCGGGCCAATTTGGTAGGTAAAACGACGTTTTTCTGGATCAGAACTTGATGGATTTGAATAGAATCATATTTTCTATAAAGAAACATTGGTCGTGGTTTAGAAATGTATTAGAATCATATTCCTCTATAATCATACTCAAAATCTCACATAAAATCATATTGGGCATTGAAGGTACTTGTTTTAGTAATTTTTGACATTTTGACTATTTTTTTTACTAAATCAGTTTTGCCGGACTTGAAAAAACTCAGAGCATGTAGGAGTATTAAAACCCTGAGTATCGAAGCACCTAGAAATTTGGAAAGACAAGAATCCAGTTAGGCAAGCCAAGGAGACCTTGATGAGGCATGTTGGATCCTGCCCCTGAATTGGAAAGCGAAATTGCTAAATTCAAATAAAGGAATGTCATCGAATCACCTAGAGAAAGTCAAGTGTTGTCAACCGAGTGACTACGATGGAAAATGGGAGAATGGAATTGCGAGTCATCAAATGTGACCAATTTTTTCAAACTAAAATTTTGTTTTGGAAGCATTATCTTGTCCACTTACAGTGATTGCAAAAAGGCTAGGAGCATGTATTTCCTTATCACTGGGTCCTCGTAGCTTCCTGTCAACTCAAATTGGAAACTCTTATTTATGAAATTCAAAAGGTCTAAATGAGCATCCAAGTATGTGTTTTGCCCTGAAAGGGGCATATAGTGAACTACACTAAACCTGATCATCAATGTAATGCTAAGGTATGTAGGTAACCTGTGATGGTTCTATCATTGAACTGCTAGCCTCAGCCGTAGGCTGGGACACATCTTATATATTTTGTCCCTTATTTTGCCATAGTCCCAAGCTGGGGCACATTAAATGGAATTTTCCCATTTCTGCATCCAGAAGTTTTTAAGCTTGACAACCCCAACCGCAGGCCGGGCACATTTTATATCTCCCCGTTATTTTACATTTGCCTCTTCATGATAGCTTCTTATTTTGCATTCAGCTTCTCTGTGATGACTTTTTTATTTTTTTACCTTTTCGTGATGGCATCTTAGTTTACATTCAGCATTTTCGTGATGACTTTTTACTTTTGTCTTTCCATGATGGCTTCTTATTTTTCATTCAGTGTCTCCGTGATGGCTTTTTATTTTCTGTCTCTCTGTGATGGCATCTTATTTTGCATTCAGTCTCTCCGTGATGACTTTTTATTTTTGCCTCTCTGTGATGGCATTTCATTTTGCCTCCCTGTGACGGCTTTTGCCTCTCCGTGATGGCCTTTTCATTTTGTATTTTTCCTCTCTATGATGGATTTTCAATTTACATTATGCCTCTCCACAATGTTTTTTTTTTTTTTTGCATTTTGTCTCTCCATGATGGCTTTTCATTTTGCATTATGCCTCTCCGTGATGACTTTTCATTTACATTATGCCTCTCCGTGATGGTATATCATGTTGCATTCAGCCTCTCCATTATAACTTTTCATTCGCATTCTACCTTTTTGTAATGGCATTTTATGTTGCACTTTATCTCTCCATAATGGCTTTTCCATTTTTGTATTTGCCTCTCTGTGATGACTTTTTATTTTTTTTCATTGCCTCTCCATGAGTGCCACTTGACTTTGTATTCATTTCTCATTCTGTGTAGGCGTTTCAATGAACTACGCTAAACTTGATCATTGATGTAATGTTAAGGTACGTAGGCAATCTATTAAGGTTCGGTCATCTGAGAGTCAGCCTCAATCGTAGGCTGGGGCACATTTTATATCTTTGATCTCTCATTTTTGCCTAGCCAAAGGTTGGGGCATATTTTATATCTCTAGATTTTCTTTTGTCCCCCCCTCCCCAGCCTAGAAGGCTGAGGTATGAGTATTATTTTCATTACTCTAAACATTCCTCTAAACAGATACATGTTCAGAATGAGTATTGTCATGAGTCATTTTCTATCACTCTAAACGATCCTCTGAGCGGACACGTGTTTATCATGAGTCATTTTTTATTACTCTGAATGATCATCTAAATAGACATATGTTTGTCATGAGTCATTTTTAACTCTCAGTGATCCTCTAAACGAACATGTATTCGTCATGGGTATTGTCATGAGTCATTTTGATTAGCCTAAACAATTTTCTAAACAGACACTTGTTCGTCATGAGTATCATCATGGGTCATTTTTTTATTACTCTCAGCGATCCTCTAAAGGGACACTTGTTCGTCATTAGTACCGTCATAAGTCATTTTTATGTTTTATTTGTTCTGTTGTCTAAAAATGTGCTTTGAAAAATCCATAAAATAAAACGATCAAAATGACGTCGTCACCTATCTTTATCAGGCAAGTGAAACTCGCATGACAAAGAGGGACAGCTCTAGACATAACATTTTGATCATCCTGCAAAAATTTATGTTTTATTTTATAGTTTACTTTAATTTTTATTTATTTATTTTTTTCAAAAAAAAAATTAAAAAAAAAAAACCAAAATAAGGTGATAGAAAATAAAAATAAATGAAAAATAAGTATGGGAGATAGAGAGGAAAAAACTGTGGAGAAAGATAGGGGAGAGAGAGAGAGGAAAGAGAAAAAGAGAAGAAATGGGGGCCCATCATTGGTTGTGAGAGAGAGAAAAATAATAAGAGATGAGAGGGTGGGGGGCTACTGGTTGTGAGAGAGAGAGAAAGAGAGTAAGGGAAGAGATGGTGGGGGCCATCATTTCCTAATCAGGCAAGTAAAGAGAGAGAAAAAAAAAGTGTGGGGTCTGCTACCTAATCAACCAAGTGAGAGAGAAAAATAAAGAGAAAATGTGGTCCCCCCTACCATGTCAATTGTAACATAGAAAAAAAAATGAAGAAAAAGGTTAAAGGCGATGAAATATTCCAGAAAAATCTATTTTTGACCTTTTTTCCAATTTTACCCTTTCCCTGTCTAACTTGGATTAGGTTTAGGCCGGCAAACCTAATTTTTAGGGTTTCCTAAATATTTTTCGTGGCCAATTTTTTTCTATAAATAGGACCCTCCTACTCTAAGTTTATTTATTAAGAAATTGAGAGAAAAAAAAAAAAAGATTCTTTGCGAGAGCCCTTTTGGGAAGTCGCATGCGAGAGAAGAAAAGCCCCAGCGTTGGGAATCTTGGCCGAAACAAGTGATTTTTAATTCTTATTCATTATTTCTTTTATTTTTCGCAATTTAAATTCCTACAAATATTTTGTCTTTTGTAATTATCCGATGACTTGATGAAAATGCCGGAACGAGGTTCCTTGTTCTCAATCTAAACTTTTGAGTGTTAGACAAGGACACCCATATCTCGTTTTTTTTTTTTTTTTTTTTTTTTAATTTTTTATTTATTTATTGCAATTCATATAAAAGAAAAAACTACAAATAACTCATCCGATGAAAACATCGGAGCGGGTTTCTCGTGCTTAAACTTAATCCCCGAACGTGAGATGAAGGATGTTTAGTTCTTTATTTTTCTGTTTTTCTTTCCTTTTATTTTCTTTTAGGGTTTTTTAACATGGGCCCAAGGCCCACCCATATATTGGACTTATCCCCTAATAACAATAGAAAATTAAAATAAAACCCATTCATCAACCGTGATTTTTTATCAGGTAGAGAGGTACACGAAGTGGTCTAAAATTAGAAGGTAGTCTTTAGGGGGAAACTTTCAATCAATAGTGAAATAGAACCATTTTTATTCTAGTAATCATTTCTTAGCAGTTACAGTTTCCTTCTTCATCTCACGAAGCATGCTGTTCGTGGTTGTCGCCTACTGCAAACGTCGTCGCCGGTGTCGCTCCTGCAGTTGTCGTCGCTGTCTATTCCAATCATTGTCGCCATCCTTTCCACTCGCCATCGCTGTCATTTCCATCTCTAGTAAGTTGCAACTTCTTAGTCTATTTTTGCTTCGTCTCCCCAAATCTATTCTCCGTCTAGGGTTTAGGGCTTCGCGACCACTGTGCAATAAAAAGCATGTATTAAGTTCTTAATATAGTTATTGTTGTGCAAAAATAGAATATTGATGTGAGGGTTTGTTCATTTTCATAGTTGATTTGGGTATTTGTTGAAAATAATGACTGTGTAGCGAAAATCTATATTGTTCTTAAACATTTACTCATGCTTAATTATTTCTTGATTGTGTTTCATAACCTGATATTGAACTTGAAATATTCAAAAAAAATCTTCTCACCAAACAATACTTTGTTAATGTGAACAAATCTGTTGTTAAAAAAGTAAAAAATAAGGCTCTGTTTGTTTCTGTTCCTAGATTTATATTTCTATTCCTATAAAAATGGTAACAAAGATCACAAATATGAAATATGATACATATATTACTGTTTTGCTCCGAGAATTTTAGGTTACTGTTTGGTCACAAATAGTTTGGTGCCTATTTTTGTTCTCTATTTTTGTTCCCACTCTCAAAATTTTGGAATAGTTACTGTGTAGCAAGAATTGGTGTTGAGTTTTTGGTTTGAATTTCCATCTTCTTCCTTTTTCTTGTTGATGTTTGATTTATTGAGATAGTTACTGTGTAGCAAAAATAAACAATTGAAGTCTAGTTTTGGATTAACATCTTGTTCCTTTTCATTGTTGATGTGGGGTTGTTGAAAAAATAGTTATTGTGTAGCAAAAATTGATGTTGAATTCTTGGTTTGAATTTCCATATTCTTTCTTTTCATTTTTGATGTTTGATTTCTTGATATAGTTACTGTGTAGCAAAAATCCACAATTGAAGTCTTGTTTTGAATTTTTCATTTGTTTCTTTTCATAGTTGATGTGGTGTGGTTGAAAAATAGTTAATGTGTAGCGAAAATCGATGTTGAATTCTTGGTTTTACTTTCCATCTTCTTCCTCTTCATTGTTGATGTTTGATTTCTTGAGATAGTTACTATATAACAAAAATCCACAATTGAAGTTTTGTTTTGAATTTCTCTTGTTCCTTTTCATAGTTGATATGGGGTTGTTTGAATAGTTACTATGTAGCAAAAATCGATGTTGAATTCATGGTTTGAATTTCCATCTTCTTCCTTTTCATTGTTGATGTTTGAGTTGTTGAATTATTTACTGTGTAGCAAAAATCCATAACTGAAGTCTTGTTTAAATTTTCCTCTTCTTCTTCTTCATTGTTAATGTTTAGGTTGTTAAATTTTTTTGTTGCACCGTAATTGTTTCTCAAGTAATGGCGGCTGCATCCAACGAATTATATGAGCGACATACGAAATATGACAACGATCCAGTCTCACTTAAGCAAGCTAGTGATAAACAGTACAGATGTAATCTACAGAGCTTTTGTGATCTAATTGGGGAAATTCGAATGAAGTTTCGTCCAGCACGCATAGGTCTTATGTCGGTCACTCCGTTTTGATCATTCTTTAAGGCATTCGTTGACAGGAATATTGTGGTTTAACAATGTACTAAAAGTGACCAAGACATCTTGATGCTTCTCAAATATTATAATCGATAAATTTTATACTATTTATCTCAATAAGATCCTGTTGCAATGATATTTACTGTTTGACTATAATTTTCTGAACATTGTTTTATTGTCTTGTTGCCATTGTGTTTTTGCAGAAGTACGAAAACTTTTGTGCTTGGCGGCAAGTATATTTCTTTGAGTTCAAGGGATATATCATTATTTTCTAGGATAAAGAACGGGACCAAGGCAGTTGAACACACGTACGTAAAAAAGATTGTAAGTCCATTTGCTCAACGACGCTTTGCTATAGTGGAGCAAGTCTCCACCAAAGTGATATTACAAACAATCAACGGGATTATTGATCGGACATATCAGGACGACATCGAGGACGTCGTAAGATTAATATTTTAGTATGCTTTTGTGACGTGCTTTTTTGCAACCATTAGTTTGAACATTGGATGGTTATTTGTGCACATGGTGGAAGACATCAGTATAATGTTTGAATACACATGGGCTGATGCCATTACAAATGAGCTAAATGAGTCTATACTTAATAATATCAAGAAATAGTACACGATTCGTGACTGTGCCATCGCTATATTGATAAATTGTTTATAATTGCAGTAATAAATGTTGTATATCTTCATGTTTGTTGATGTAATAATTTTTCTTAATTTCTATATGTTACACTTAGTATATGTTTTGCGAGCATTCAAACCTATTGATCACGGAGTGCCTGTGAGAAAAGATGTCAGTTGGATCGGTATTCCACGTTTGACTAGATTGAATTTACCTTCTCTAAAAAATGTATTGTATAGAGTGGATGAACTGAGTGGAGATCAAGTTAGTGCCTATTGTATCTTTGTAATATTATCTGTTTGTCGCAGAAAGGCTTGTTACACAATTTATAAGAATGTTTTGTGCAGCAATATTTATCACGTGCTCTCGTTCAATATATTTTTTTTAGAAATATTAATATGCATCAATAATTATCGACTCTTGTTTGATACATATGTTGTTGTATAGTAACATTTGCCTCATGTTATGTAATTGTTTACAGTACATTTAAATTTTTATTAATTTTTTGGAGAAAATGTTTATCTTCTAGCATTGCTTGATTGTTCATATATATCTAATGTTTTTAGGTAATCTTCGACGATCTGGTATCATCAGCCATGGAAGAAATCCATGTATTCGAGGCCCAGCCTGCAATTGTAGTTGACCTACCTCATCACATCCAACACTCCCTTGATGCGATTAGTGAAATCAAAAAACTATTGGATGATGCGTTAAGTCATAATAGCGAGTTGGTTGCCAAAAATATACATCTCTGATCTGAGTTGAAGACTCGTGATGAGTTAATTTCATCATTGAAGGCGTAATTAGATGAATTGGGGAACCGAATTGCCATTATTGATACAGAATTATTACGTGACAAAAAATTCGTTGCCGACTTAGTTCCATCTCCAAATATTAAAGGTTCTGAACATGCCAAAATACAAACATCTATGGTCAAGGAGATCAAGCAATAAAAAAAAAAAAACTTACACAAAAGTCAAATTACGTGTACGAGGAAGTTAAAAAGCGAAGAAAAAAGGGTTGTGATCGGGTAGTGGTTGATGTGGATGATGTCCCATTACTACATCGAACGACTAAAAAGAAGCCTGAAAAACTCCCAAACAAAAACAGATGCGCGATGGCCAAATTACTAGAAAAAAGTGTTTGGGATAAAATAAAATCTATACAAGAAACACAAGATGATGCGTATGTATTCCTTATACTTACTTCAATTCATTGTTTCCTTTTTTTCTTCAACTTGTAATGCAGTATTTGAATTTACTTTTCTTCTTGCAGTAACCTGGTATGGATTGAATTAGACGGCTTCATTGGTGTCCGTTTCAACGACATAATCAATCTCTTAAACGGGGGACAAATGTCTAGTAGGGTAAGAAAATATACTATATCTCGTGTATTTTAGTGAATATATCAACTTGATTTTTTGTGGCCTCATTTTTTTTGTAGGTGATAGATACGTTTGCCCAGATAATATACCATCACCAAATTAAAAAATTTAATGGCATATCAAATGTTGATGCTCCACACAGAGTGTTTGTTATGCCTAATGTTTCTTGAGTAACTTCATTTGCCATGATACTTAATCTTTTAATATTTTGGTGTATTTATCTGTAAGACCCCGATTTAGCACGTACGGCATTATAGTTGCATTTTAGAGCATTTAGAAAAAAAAAATTAATACGGGGTGAAATTTTGTCAATCAATATCCAAATTAAAAGTTTATGGGTCAAACTGTAAATTTAAAAACATTTATTCTAAACTTGGGATGCAAATTGTCAATTAAATCTAAAATTAAAAATTTTAGGGATCAAATTACAATTTAAGAAAACTCTTAAAAGTTGAATGGGACTAAAAAGAAGATTTGAAGAAATTAGAGGGGAGGGAAGAGTAATTAAGCAAATGGGTTTTCTAGAAACACACACACACACACACACACACACACACACATATATATATATATATGTTCGTGCGAGTATGTGCCGTGAGGACAGCCAGGAAGAGAGAGGGAAGAAGGGGAGACGTGGCAAGGTAGGATCGATTTTTCTCCACTCAATTCATGCATATAAAACGGTTAATGCAAGAACATCATGAGAATAGCTTCAATTTTCTAGAAAGAAGAAACTAGAAAAATCTAGAGAAAGAGAGAGAGAGATGATCGATGGTGACGGGTTCGGTTGTCGCCGTTAGTGGGTTCGTCGTCATTCCTCCGGTTATAGCGTGTGGGGGTGGTGTGTCCAAGCTGTGCGTGTGTGTGTGTGAATTCCACTGTTGTGTCCGTGTGTATGTGTGCAAATCGTCGGAGGTGAGTGGCAGCGGTGGCGGCGTGAATTTGGCCGATGGTGGTATTGCCGTGTGTGGGTGTACGTGACTCTGTGTGTGTGTGAGTGTTCTGTACGTGTTGTGTGTGTTGCGATGTGTGTGGGTTGATCGGTCAGGGTGTGCGTTTCAGTGGTCGGTGTAGGAGGGTGTTGCCGGAGTGGAGTGTAGAGAAAGAGAGATCGGATTTCGGTTCGGCCAGTGAGGTGTTGTCATTCGTCAGTGTGTGTGCAGGTGATTGGCTTCATGTGTGTGTGCTGTTGTTCGACCAGCTGGCGGAGGCGGTAAAAGAGTGTGGCGATCAGAGCTCTTTCTCGTTGGTCGGTAGCAAGAACCGGAAGCAGAAACGGAAAAAAGAAGAAAGAAAAAGAAAGAGGAAAAGAAAACAAAAATAAATAAATAAATACACAAACAACCCCAATAAAAATCCAAAATCCCTCTTGTGGCCGACGGATGATTCGGAACAGGTAAAATCTAAATCGATTATTATTGTCGTTAAATTAAATTATTAGCATTAACGGTATTGCAAACATAATAGTAATTCTCGTAATCGTAATAATATGTTATTAATCGCTGATCTGAATAAATTGGTACAATAATTTTAAACGGAGCAAAATTAACTGAATAATAATCTTTTATAATAAAATATGGGGAATGGAAAATTGTGAAATTTAGGGTCTGCATTGCATGATTAGGTTATTTTAAATAAAATATTAATTTAGACCCTATTACCATTAGATTCGCAGGCACCAGCGTCCCGATAGTGTGTGGTCAGTGACAGTTTTATAGGGCGGATATCGAGGTGAGTGTACTGTCTTTTACGTAACAAATTGTATTTTCGTATATATCATGGAAAATGTGTTTATTTAAAATTGGACGAATTTGCAATTTATATGGATCAAACGGTTTTGGGTGTTTGTGGAAAAATATTTTGTGGATTACGTTGGTTTTAAAAGGATGGAAAATGATTTGTTGAATCTAGTTGGTTTCTAAAAGGGTGAAAAATGATTGTAGACCGAGTCGTTTGTTTTTTAGGTGAAAATTGATGTTTGGTCCAATTATGCCATAGTATTTCTTCCTGGAAGGGATGTGAATTACCTGCTAGGTAAAGTCTAGCAGAGCGTTGATTACCTGCTAGGCAAAGTCCGACAGAGCGTTGATTACCTACTAGGTATAGTCCGGCAGAGCGTTATTTATTTGCTAGGTATAGTCCTGCAAAGGATTGATTATCTACTAGGTAAAGTCCGGCAAATCGTTGTTGTGACCCGTTAGGAATGCAAATCCTACGGATGGTATGGTACCGTTGCAACTCCCGATTGTGAGATTAAAACGATCCTATGGCTAGTTGGAGGGTGGTGTGGTGTTTTGTCGTATAAGGTGAACTGGTTGGATAAAATTATATATATTACTTTATGCTAGATTGGTATAACCATATAAATTGGTGTATCTATTGTTTTGGTTGCTTTACACTATTTGGTTAGATATAGTATTCTGGTGGAATTTCATTGTTTAGTTGGGATGTTATAAATATATGAGTTTCTTTTTGTGGTGACAGGAAAACGGAGTTTTCCGTGTGGTATGTGTTTATTATATTCTATTAGAATTGGGTGGTTTAAATATAGTATTTCTTTACAGTGGTGGCAGTTGAAAATTGGTTCCAACTATGATATACAGTATTATTATTATATTATTTCATTTCATTGGTGGAAGTGGAACCGGGTACGTAATTATATTTTATTATATTTCTAAACATAGTATTTATTATTTATTGGTTTTGAACTGTGGTATTTAAATTCTTATACTTGATCCATACAAAATGTTTTTATTATGAAGACAGTATACCGATAAAAAATTTTGCTTTTAGGTACCGCAGCTAAGAGTTGGTCCACTATTGGCACTAGGGAGAGTTCGGAGGTAGTGTCGTATTGGAGGTGAGTCAGTTGGACGAGAACCGTGGAAGGTTCAGGTATTTTAGTAATTTTAGTTGTGGATATTCGAGACAAGAATATATATTTTATAGTAACACGAGTGTGTATGTATATATGTCTGATTAGACACTCGTGGATTGGTCTGATGACGTCAGGTCGACGTCATGCCCGGCCTAGGGTAACAGGTACCCAGGGTGGGGTGTGACATTATCTATCTGGTCTTTGAGTGCATATTAAATCCTGCATTGATTTTGATGATAGACTTACGTTAAAGAAAAGAAAAAGGTAATCATTCGGGAACACTTGGATAAGGAATTCCATAAAGGTATTACCAGGAGATACGAGACGGTAATGTTCCCGATAAACACGCTTGGGAAGAAATTTAATCCGTCGCACTGGATTTTACTTACCTTCAAGATGGAGCATGGGACATAAAATCACTACAACTCACTATACAGTCTTAATTTACGTGATCCACATTTTGAGAACGTCAAGCTTATAGTAAGATTTTATTAGTTTCGGGCACTAATTGGTTGTGAGTTGATACTAATAAGTCTATATGCCTGTTGCACGTTCTTGCAAAGCTGTTGTAAAGTTATAATTGCCTGGTTATTATGTTCACGACATTATTGTTGTACAACAACATTCGTATTCGTATCCCCATATTCCCCTCCCCCCCACTTTGTTACTATTTCTTTATTACTGCACAACAATATTTACTGTCATCCTCCTTTCCCTTCACGTTTTTGGGAGTTGTTGTACAGTTATAATTGTCTAGCTACTCTTTTTACGACATTATTGTTGTGCACTAGCATTCACATCCGGTATCCCCTTATTCCCCCACTATGTTACTATTTCGTTTGTTAATGTACAACAATAATTACTCCACTTCCTCTAAAAATACTCGTTGTTGTGATGCTTTGAAATTTTACCCCCTGCCCCCATGTCCAATATCATATGTTGTTTTATTGTTCAGGTTCATCAAATTTCATTATACTACATCCTACTATGTTATGTTATTTAGTATTATTATTTGTTGGCCAGTAGAATACCCAAGAGGGGCGGTGAATTGGGTAATTAAAAATATTATCAGAATATACTTGAATAAATCAAATAATTAATTTTATGCCTAAATTAATTATTATCTTTATATTACAGCGGAATTAAAATAAATCTAAGTGCACACCCAAACAAAAAAAATAAACAAATTAAGAAAGCAGCACACCAGAGATTTATACTAGTTCACCAAGCTACTCTTAGCTAATCTAGTCCCCCAAGCCCCACGAAGGTCGCACTCACTAAAATCAAGATTCCTTTAAAGGTAGGAACCAAACCCATACACCTATTCTTTTACAGGCTCAGAAGTAACCTTTACAATTTCATTTTTTTAGGCTAAGGAATAACCTCTACTTTTTACAAGCTATAGAATATTCTTTTTAACACAAGGCTTAAGAATCACAAACTCACCATAACACTCTAAATATCATTTTATCCCGGTAAGGATTGAACCATTATAAAATCACTCAAAACAAAAACGTAATTCTTATCTAGGAAGAATCACTACCTTAATCTCTTTACAGGAAGAGACTAAAATCCTGATACCCTTGATTAAATATCCCCAATAATATTTAATCCGTCACAACTCACCAATACAAAAATTGATAACTAAATCTCACTCGGAGCTTCTACCACCCCAGTCAAATAAAAACTCAATTAATATCCCAACTAGTGATAGAAATACGTGAGATACAGAAATATGATTTTAACAAGTTATGGGTAGCATATTGGAGCACATAATCAGATTCAAGAAATTGTTTGAAAAAATATTTTCTTCAAAAATCAAAAACAATTTCTAAGATCAATTTTCAAATATAAAATAATAAACAAGCAATAATCAGTATGGAAAGATCTCACCCGGAATCCACAATATTAATGATTAGAATAATGTAGCTTCAATTCTGGGACCTGGACCTGAACCCGAGTTCGAGCTTGGCCCAGCCCAATCGAGGACGGCAACGATGCAGAAGCACGTGCATGTGGTTTTATTTATTTTATAGCATTTAGTCTACTTTCTATCCATATCATTTCAACACTTTAAAGGGATTACTTACCAAAGATAACCCAAGCCTTAATAAATGACTTTTTATTTTCTTATGTTACCTGTTGGCCCAGTAGAATACCCAAGAGGGGGTGAATTAGGTAATTAAAAACTTATTAGAATAATAACTTCAATAAATCAAATAATTAATTTTAATTCTAAATTAATTATTATCTTTATATCACAGCGGAATTATCAAATCAACTAAGTGCACACCAAACAACAACAATAAAATAAATATTGCAATACACCAGAAATTTATATTAGTTCACCAAGCTACTCTTGGCTAATCCAGTCCTCCGAGCCCCACGGAGAGTCGCACCCACTAATACTCAAGATCCCTTTAAAGGTAGGAACCAAACCCTCATAACGATTATTTTATAGGCTCAGAATTAACCTTTACAAAATCTTTTTCACATGCTAAGGAAGAACCTCTATTTTTTATAGGCTAAAGAATAACTTAATTCTTTTTAACACAAAGGCAAAAGAATCAAAACCTCACCAATATTTCAAATATCCTTTTACCTTGTAAGGATTGAACTATTATAAAATTCACACAAATCAATTTTATCCAGGAAGAATTACTACCTCAATCTCTTTATAGGAAAAGACTGAAATCGGCTACCCTTTAATTAAATACCCCCAATAGTATTTCATCTGTCACACTACTCACCAATACAAATTGATAAGTAAATTATCTCGCTCAAAGCTTCTACCACCCCAGATAAATTAAAACTCGATTAATATCCCAAAACTAGTGATAGAAATATTGTGAGATACTCAAAATATGATTTTTAACAAAAAATGGGTAACACGTAATTTAGCACGTAATCATATTCAAAAAATTATTTATAAAATATTTTCTTCAATAAAAATCAGAAACAATTTCTAAAGATTAATTTCCAAAAATTAAACAAGTAATGCAAAATAGAAAGTAATTGGAAAGATCTCACCTGGAATCCATTGAAAAATAATTAGAACGTAGTTACTTTAGATCCGGTAGTAGCAATAATTAATAGCCAATGATTCTTAAGATTGTCTCTTAGAATAGCTCTCACAAAATCTCAGTATGATATCTCTTAAAAAAGCTCAAGTATGATCTCTTGATTTCTTAATCTTTCTTAGCCACACTTCTTAATGATATGAAAAATGCAGGTATATATATATGGGATATAAATCACCTCTCTAATAGCTAGTTCCCATATGTCATGACACTTAAATGCTCTCTTAGACCCCTTATATCATTATGACTTCATTTTTGTTCAATTCACTTAATTATAGTTTTTAAATCTCTCAATTAAATCCCCAAAATATTTCTCAATCTCAATTAAATATAATAGAAATAATTTTATGTACCAAATTGAGAAACATTAAAACTTAATGAACCAAATTAATAGGTGTAGTATATCTTAAATATCATAAAATCCCTAAAATCTCTCACAAATCCCAACAAAAAAATGGCTACTTTTAGATTTGAATTCGAAATCCTCAATATCCTGAAACTACGCCATCAATCGACCGACCAGTCAATCACTCAATTTAGAATGTAGCCAAGTCAAAGATTCTATGCCCATCGGTTGACCTATCTATCGACTTAGAGATTCAGAGAGTTTCATTTTCTTTCACGGGTCGACCTACCTGTCGACTTAGAGATATATAGAGTTATATTTCTTTTAACCAGTCGACTTACCTGTCGACTTAGAGATTCAGAGAGTTTACCTGCTTTATCCGGTCGACTTACCAGTCGACTGAGAGATACATAGAGTTTGCCTTATATGCTTCGGTCGACTTACCAGTGGACTTAAAGATACTGAATCTATTTTCTAAACTCGTTTTTAACACATTCTCATTTACGTTTCTGCCCCTTTAACCATTTTCTTTTCTTAATTAGCTCTACTAAATACTTAACTCCAATTTTAATCAATTATAAATATTTCTTTTTTAATTACACATAGGAGTAGATAATTTAACTAAGATCCTATTAAAAACACACATATTTATAAAAATTATTTAAAAATCTTTTTCTGTCGTGTGTGATCCTAATTGGGATATTAAGAGTTAAAATTTAAACCTGAGTTGTTTTCCCTAGGTTTTTCAAATTCTTCAACCTCTTAATTCATTCATCATCTTTATCATCAAATCTTCATCATTCGGAACTAATAAACTGAAACACTTAAACAAACCGTTAGTTCCACAAAAAACATCAATGTTTAATTGTCCATCAAAATTTTAGGATCAATAATCTCTCCCTTTCTTATGATGACAATTAACTTTGATGTTTTCTTCAAAACAATAATATAACCACACTCCCCCTGAATCCAAGGATGGGTTTTATAATGCTTTTAAGCGTAAGAATGAAGATTTTTAAAAAATGATCAATAAAGCACAAATATAAAAATTAAACTCTCTCCCTTAAGATATTCAATAAAATATTAACTAATTATCCCTCTTTGTCATCTTGAAAAACAAAATTTAGGAGGGGGAACACAACAATAATTCTACTTTAGGCAAACATATTATTTACTTTGAAAGAATAAACCTAAAGTAATCAAATCAGAATATTGATAATATTTTTTTTTTTTTAAAAAAAACACATTGAATCAATCCAAAAAAATCAACTTTATGCATTAAAATCATTTTAAGCAAATACCATGTAGATCATTATTAGAGATAGAAAATTTAACTAAGTCGATCAAGTCTAGTTAATCCATCAAAATTCATGCACTAGAAATCAAGTTTCACCACAATCCTAAATTAACTATTACGAACAAAACAAATGTGAAACTTATCTGAATAACAAAATTAAAAAAAAAAAAAAAAAAAAAAAAAGGTCTAATGGGGGCTTTGTCCAAAAAAGTGATAATAAAGTCTCATCGGACTAGTAGCTGGCTACTGAGGATACGGAACACCTCGTTAAACAATTGGTCCTAGAGTCATTTGTTGATGAAACGGCGTTGATGGCCCTACTCCAGACGGTCCTGCTATAGTTGGTCCTCCAAAGGACTGCTGTGCTCCAAACATAGGATGTCCTGTAAAGTGTGGCTGAGCATTGTACTACTGCTGGTATCCGTGATGAGATGACTGCATAAATTGAAACATTTGTTCCAGATTCCTTGTGACTTTCCCAAATCCAGTTCATATTCATTTGAACCATTTTATTTTCTAGACCAGTCATCCGATCATTCATTAAATCCGCATGTATCCTTAGATCATCAATCCAATCATGGAGAAAATCCATCTTTTGATCTATGCTCACTTCTTCTTCATTTTCTTCTTCCTCGCCTACAACCTACATTCTCTGCCTTTTCTGATTCCTCTTATTTACCCATCTATTTTCTCTGTACTCATATCCCATTAACGAAGCATTCCCCACATTGATCCATCCAGGTATGATTGTCATAAACATTTGCTCATTAGGATCAATTACAACTCCAAAGTGATCAAACTACCTTTGGAGTGTATCAGCATAGGGTAGTATTCCAGAGGGTTTCTGAACATGATACTTCATGTGGTCCATCATGATATGAGCTAAATCCAATTACCTCTCTTCAACAATCTCATTCATCAAATACAGATCAAAATCATTTACATTAGCATGAATTCCCCCTCTAGGCACAACCGAATAGGTCAGCACCAAATGAAAGAATCGATGCTCAATAAATAATGATCCTGTTTTGTCTTCTTCTAAATTAAATTTCTCAACAATTTCCATTCTATTGAAATTTATTGAAAGCTAGTGAGCGGTATTGTACGGAACTATGTCTCCTCTAGGTATTTGCAAAATATCACATAATAACCCCCTATCAAACCGGATTTCTTTTCCTTTAACATAGGATGAAATTGAAATATTATTGTAAGTGAGATTGTTGTAGAATATTCTCATCCATACCGGCATCCACTTATTCTTTTGGGTGACAAAATCAACCCACCCCAAATTCCTAAAATATCTTTCAATATCAATATTTTTCTCTTTCAATTCAACAAAATCAATAGGTTTGCAACCTAAAACCTTTCGGTTGACAAACTCCTCATTATATTTTCTCTCATCTTCTTCCTTTCAAAAAAATACATTGTTAAATGTGGCCCTATTAGCACGATTCTTGATTCTAGGCATTTTTCACACAAATTTATAATAACTCAACCAAAATATCTCAAGAAATTAAATCTAAACCAAGAACCAACCGAAACCCTAGAATTTAGAGAAGACCAACCTTGTTTTTTTTGCGAGTAATCTGCCTCCAACACACAGATCCGAGCCTTAGACCTTTTGATTCAACCAAAAATTCTTCTAATCCGAGCTGAAATGAACTGATTTTGTGAGATTTAGGCTTGAACAAACTTGGGAGATGAAGGGTTTTAGAGAAGAAGGGTTTTTAGTTTCGGATGAAATGAAATAAACAAGTCAGGGTATTTATATCCTGACATGATCAGTCGACAGGGCAGTCGACAGATGAACGCAGCGTGACTCTCGATATTCCAACCTGAAACTGTCGGTCGACTCATGAGTCAACTACTTATTCTGAGCTGTTTGATTTTGTGCATTTAAACCTAATTTGATCAACTTAGCTCAATTTTTTTACCTCTTATTTTGATCCATATATATTTTGAAAAGAATTAATTACTCACACATTTAAACACACACACACACACATATATTGCAAACATCTAAATTTTAAAATGAACAGGCTCAGTCTCCCTAACAAAATTAATAAACCTAAACTTAAGAAATTTTGACATACTTGGATCATCTTTGGGAGCAAGTGGTGTGTGTACCTTTGGTGGATTACTAATTTCTGACTTGGTATCTTTTGACTCTACCAATGCTTGATTTTTCACCTTAATTTCTTCCTTCTTATGTATAGCAATTCTTTGAACTGATTCAATAAGAACTTATTTACCATTGTTTGGTGTTTCATGCTGCTTTGGCACAACTTTGTAAATGAACTTTTTCTTATACTGGGATCTTGTCGTTGGTTGTGGATAAGCTTTGTCAGCTCTCACATATTGAGCTTGTTTCTGTACTCTTGTATTTGGCACGTGTTAATTCTTCTTATTAGGTACATTGAACCTTGGTTCCCTCTTTGGCAGGGCATATTCATTGTACCTTCTTGTCTATTCAAATCTCCTTGTCGGCACGTAGTATTCATTGTACCTTTGTCTGAATCTTAGATTTATACCTGCACCAAAATTTTCTCTTTTTGGTATCCAGTTATTTCTGGATCTGATAGGGTAACTATGTAATAAATAACAAGAGTTTTCATAATGACCAAATTTACCACAATAAAAACACTTAATACTGTTACCACGCCTCTTCGAATAGTCAGTGTTTCTTAAGGGAGCATAATATTATCTGCGATTTTGAGAAACGGTTGTAGTAACTATTGATTTTTCAACAGATTTAGTACTCTCAACATCCTTGAATTTATCCATTGCTTCTTTAAGCTCCTTTTGAGTCTTCTCAAGTAACTATTCATTGGTGCTAACGTTTACCTATAGACCAAAATTCTTTTTATGCATAAATTCAAGATCTTTCTTAAGAGTTTGGCACATATTTTTAACAGAATGGATTTTCACATGAGCTCTATCAAGCTCACACCTTGTATTGTCTAATTCAATACTCAAGGCCTCATTCAAGATTACAAGATTTTTTCTTTTAAATTCATTCTGTTGAAGATCATAAAAATCATTTTTCAAAACCTCAGTCTCATCCTCAAGAGACTCAATTTTATCACACAACTTACTGATTTCAGATAAAATATTTTTAAACTCATCAATTTCAAAATATTTGTCCAAATTGTTTTTCTTGAGAGATTTGACAGTACTAAACTTCTTATTTTCAAGAGTTGCAATTTTTTTCTTTAGTTTAAAATTCTCTTTTCCAAAAATATATGTAACAACAATAAGGATCTCAATAGCCTTATCTGCATTCTCATCATTGCAAATTATATCAGTGTCATGATCAGAACAATGACTATTAGAAGAAGTAGAATTAACAGTAGTACACATAACTTCATAATCAAAACACTCCATGTGATCATGTTTAGTTATACTGCGAAGTATATTGAGCTAAAACCAATTCTGATGCCAATTGTTGGCCTAGTGGAATACCCAAGAGGGGAGTGAATTAGATAATTAAAAAATTATCAGAATAATAACTTCAATAAATCAAATAATTAATTTTAATCCTAAATTAATTATTATCTTTATATCACAGCGGAATTATCAAATCAACTAAGTGCACACCAAACAACAATAATAAAATAAATATTGTAGCACACCAAAAATTTATACTGGTTCACCCAGCTACTTTTGGTTAATCCAGTCCTCCTAGCCCCACGGAAAGTCACACCCACTAATACTCAATATCCCTTTAAAGGTTGGAACCAAATTTTGACAACGATTATTTTACAGGCTCAGAATCAACCTTTATAAAATCATTTTCACAAATTAAGGAAGAACCTCTACTTTTTACAGGTTAAGGAATAACCTTATTCTTTTTAACACAAAGGCAAAAGAATCAAAACTTTACCAACATTCCAAATATCCTTTTACACGGTAAGGATTGAACATTTACAAAATTCACACAAATCAATTCTAGCCAGGAAGAATTACTACCTCAATCTCTTCGTAGAAAAAGACTGAAACTCACTACCCTTTGATTAAATACCCCTAACAGTATTTAATCCATCACACTACTCACCAATAAAAATTGATAAGCAAATTATATCGCTCGGAGCTTCTACCACCCCAGATAAATTAAAACTCGATTAATATCCCAAAAATAGTAATAGAAATATTGTGAGATACTCAAAATTTGATATTTAACAAAAGATGGGTAGCACGTAATCAGATTAAAGAAATTGTTTAGAAAATATTTTCTTTAATAAAAATCAGAAATAATTTCTAAAGATCAATTTTCAAAAATTAAACAAGCAATCCAAAATATAAAGTAATTGGAAAGATCTCACCCGGAATCCACTGAAAAATAATTAGAACATAGTTACTTCAGATTCGGTAGCAGCAATGATTAATAGTCAATGATTCTCAAGATAGTCTCTTAAAATAGTTCTCACAAAATCTCAGTATGATATCTCTTAGAAAAACTCAAATATGATCTCTTGATTTCTTAATCTCTTTTAGCCACACTTCTTAATGATATGAAAAACGCATGTCTATATATATAGGATATAAATCACATCTCTAATGACTAGTTCTCATATGTCATTACACTTAAATACTCTCTTAGACCCCTTATATCATTATGACTTCATTTTGGTTCAATACACTTAATTATAGCTTTTAAATTTCTCAATTAAATCTCTAAAATATTTCTCAATCTCAATTAAATATAATAGAAACAATTTTATGTACCAAATTGAGAAACATTAAAGCTTAATGAACCAAATCAATAGGAATTAAATAATAGGTGTAGCGTATCTTAAATATCATAAAATCCTTAAAATCTCTCACAAATCCCAACCAAAAATGGCTACTTTTAGATATGAATTCGGAATCCTCAATATCCTAAAACTGCGTTATCAGTTGACCAACCAGTCGACCGCTCGATTCAGGATGTAGCCAAGCCAAAGATTTTGTGCCCATCGGTCGACCTATCTATTGACTTAGAGATTCAGAGAGTTCCATTTTCCTTCACCGGTCAACCTACTTGTCGACTTAGAGATACAGAGAGTTTCATTTCTCTTAACTGGTCGACTTACCTATCGACTTGGAGATTCAGAGAGTTTATCTTCTTTGTCCAGTTGACTTACCAGTCGACTGAGAGATACAAAGAGTTTGCCTTATATGCTTCAGTCGACTTAGCAGTCGACATAAGGATACTGAATCTCTTTTCTAAACTCATTTTTAACACATTCTCATTTACGTTTCCGCCCCTTTAACCATTTTCTTTTCTTAATTAGCTCCACTAAATACTTAACTCCAATTTTAATCAATTATAAATATTTCTTTTTTAATTACACATAGGAGCAAATAATTTAACTAATTAGGATCTTATTAAAAACACACATATTTATAAAAATCATTTAAAAATCTTTTTGTGTCGTGTGTGATCCTAATTGGAATATAAAGAGTTGAAATTTAAACCTGAGTTGTTTTCCCTAGATTCTTCAAATTCTTCAACCTCTTAATTCCTTCATCATTTTTATTATCAAATCTTCATCATTCAGAACTAATAAACTGAAACACTTAAACAACCCGTTAGTTCCATAGAAAACATCAATGTTTAATTGTCCATCAAAATCTTAGGATCAACATTACCGATGTGGGATAACCCACACAACACTTCAATCAATATCTTCAAGTGGGTATTCTAATTAACAATTTTAATTTACCTATTAAATGATTTTAAACAAATAAATATATCACATTCATCTCTTCACCAAAGAAAACATATTAGTATATTCATATGTCTCAAATTATTATTGAGTCCCACAAATAATTAGGTCATAAAATATCCAAAAAATCATTTAATATAAAAAAAAAATTGAGAGATCAAAAGTGAAATTCAAATATAGATTTGTTAAAGTGTAATAATTGAAAAGTACATAACTTTTTTTTTATGGACATACCCATAGTGATATTGAAAACTGAAAAGAACAGTTGAACTAAGTCTTAATCATGGCCATAATCATCCTAAATGTTAATTTTTATTTTTCTAAAAATTTATAAAGAGAAAGTTATGTTGTCTAAAATACTTATTTTAGATCATCGATATATGTGTTTGAATAAATTGTCTTTGATCATAAGAAATATTAACTTTGTTTTGAAAAGTATTTAATTATTTATTATTAATAACTATTATTTTTTAACATGTGTTGATCACTTACTAATTGGGCTCTGACACAAAGTAGATTATTTTATTTTTTTTTAAAGATTTATCGATTATAGCGTTGTCGATTGTGGAGTAAAATCTTATATTTAGTATGGAGGTGATTGGTATACATTATTGAGATGATATTTTTCTATTTAAGGTTCTAGCATGTTAGTCCATTGGACTACCCATGGGTGGTGGTGAATTGGATAGTTAAAAAAAATAATCTAAAAAGTTGTGGCCTATTAAATTTTATCATATTTTATCTTGTTAGCAAACACATTCTAAGTAAAGCACGCACAAATACAATCACACGAAGAGAAGGGTTAAATATACTGACACAATGATTCTATAGTAGTTTAGTAAGCTACGTTTGCTTACGCCTACTCCCCTGAGCTCTTGCAAGTTCCCTTTATACATAAACACACTCTTAGTTGGACTAGGTACGTTTAAGTCCAAGCTACGATCTCATAGGGAAAAAAAATCACTCAGAACTTCTACCAACACTTATAAATGCTAAATCCAATTTCAGTACAATTTAAGTGAGATAGAAGTGCACACAATCAAAAGTTATTCAATTTCAAATTTATTTTAAATTTATCTGGTTTAAGTCAACGTATCACAAAAACTGAAAGTCCAGATAAAACATATCCAATCGTTTAACTCGTTTTAATTGAAATAATATCCAAGTTTAAAACCCACGAGTTTTGGAAAATGATTTTTTCAGATTCAAATATCAATAATACGTAATTCAATTTCACGTGAATAGATCTAAGCAGTTAAGATTCACAATTAAGCACAAATAGATCAAATAGATAATAAAAATTAGATACACTTTAATCAAATATGGATCTCATTGGATTTCAAATAGAAGATGTTGACCCAAAAAGCTACCCAAGAGGAGGGTGAATTGGGTAGTTATAAAATTTAAACAATTAATTCCTTTAAACACTTAATATCAAATAATCAAATTTTCTAAATTAATTATTATCTTAGTTACGTAGCGGATATGTGTTTAATACTAATTACATACCCCAAAACAATATAACCGAAAATAAATAATGCAGCACATAATGATATATCTTGGTTTGGTCAAGCTAATCTTGCCAACATCTAGTCCCCCGAGCTCTACGGAGATTCACAATCTACTAAACCCCTTTGATCCCTTTACCAGGTAGGAACCAAACTCTTACAACAATTCTTTTGTTGGCACAAAATCAACCTTTACCAATTATCCTAGGTCAAGGATATATCCTATCTTTTTACCAAGTTAAAGATTAATCTAACACTCTTTTACTTATCCTTTTCACAAGGAATGATAAACCTTCATAATTCAGTCAAAAAACAATTCAATTTTCGAAAGAATTAAAACTTAATTCTTTTCAAGGGAAAAGAATAAACTAACCTTTTTACCAGGATAAAGATCAAACTTTAACCTTTTTCACAAGAAAAAGATTGAACCTAACTACCCTGATTAGACACGTTATTAGACACCGTCCCAAACGTGTCTAATCCACTCAAACTTATAAATACAAAACTGTAAGTTTCTTTTCACAAGTAGCTTCTACCACCTCAATACAAATATACTCGATTAATGTTCTGAATAATTACTACATGATAGATACAACGTGAATTAAATAAAATATGACTAATAAATAAAATAAGTGGCACAATTTAAGCATGTAATCAGATAATCGAATAAAATTGTTTAAAAATATTTTCAGGCTTTTAAGTTTAAAACAATTTTCTAAACAACCTTATACCGAGCAGTCAATAAAAATATAACTTCAAAGTAAATAACGAAGCTTGGAAAGATCTCACTGGAAAGCACCGAAGATAATGATATTATCACAATAGAACACAAGTCAGTGACACCAAATCACAAGCGCTTTAGATCAAGAACGTAGAATAAATCTCTCACAAAAATCTCAGTGTAAATATAATTCTTAGAATAGCTTGAACTGATAGTTCTTGATGTATTGATCTCAATTCTCCTAGGTCTCTATTAATAGACAAAAATTAAGCCCCTTTAACGGCTAGTTTCTCAATGATTTGCCTTTAAAAGACGCTCTTAGACCTCATATGTGATAACCTTTCAATTCAGGAACATTTCACTTAAAAATAACTTTTGATTCTCTCAAATAAGTCGACAAACTATTCTCAATTTAAAACCATACAAATAGGAAGTATTAAACTATTTAAATTAGGATAATCTCAAAGTATATGGACCAAATTAATAGGGATAATAGAATAGGTAGATAATATCTCAATTAGGTTCAAACCTCCCAAATCTCTCCCTTGGAATCCTAAAAAATGAATAGTTTTTTACCAAGAGACCAAATCTCTCGATTTTCCAACTGACTCAGTCGGTTAACCAAGCCCCACAAATATAGTTATTGCCTTTAAGCCAGTTGGTTGACCAACAACCACCAATTGATTGACCGATTGGTCCAGAATGATCCAATTCTTCTTTAATTTACCTACTGATTCAAACGGTCGACCGACCACTTCCATTCGGTTGACCAATTGAATCAGTGTACTCACTTCCTTCGCCAATTAAGCTATTGATTTAAACAGTTGACCAACCAATACCATTCAGTTGACTGATTGGATCAGTGGCACCTTATGTTGACTCCAAAACACACTGTTTATCTAGTTAACCGATTGCTTTTCTCAGTTGACTGAATTGACCCGAAAATTCAACTTTTTATACTTTAAAACATGTTTTCCAATTAGGTCAACTATAAGGAGCACATATAATATTTCATTTTAGAATCTTAAACTTATCATTTCTTACCCTGACACACATATAATTAACTCATTTAAAGTGTCGTGTGTGATCCTAATTCAAATTGCATTAAGAGTATATAAGTAGAGAGTTGTTTTTACTTATTTTTCTTCAAGATCTTTAAAACTCTTCATATATCCATTGCATCCATCTTACACCCTTTATATTTTTTTCATGAGGTCTTCTACTTAATCACATGCATAGACCTTATAAATCTAAAACACTTGATAAAATCATTAGTTCTACAAAAAAATTTAATATTTAATTATTCATCAAAACCTTGGATTCAACAGAAGATGTCACCCAAAATAATTCAACCCAGTATTTCAAATCAACTCAAACAATCAAGAACTTTTTTAAAAAAAAAATTGATTGCTGGTCTATCTCAAGAGTCTAGAATATTTTTTTTCCAGATGTTCTCCCCATCTCTTGTTCACTTTCTTGTGTCTCTTGGTTCTCTTCAATGATTAAAAAATGAATTTTTGCAGGTATTTTAAGCCCCAATTTCAAAATATCCCAACAACTAGAAAAAATTAGACTCTAATTGAAAGGCGCAAGACCCTTGACCTTTGATCCTTGCAATTCTCCTAAGCAAATAAGGCTTTTGACCAATGAATGAAGACATATACCAATCTAGGTTCAAGTCAAAGTCAGCCAAATTGACCAGCCAAATATGTGAGTCAAAAAGTTTACCTATCATTTTACGAAATCAAAAAGAAATTTCATGAAATCATTAAATTCAGAATTATATCATTCAAAAAAGCTTTCAAAAATGTTTCGTAACTGATGCATATGGTCTTGTTAGAGCATCTTCAACAAGTCTTTTGACCAATGAATGAAGATATATACCAATCTAGGTTCAAGTAAAAAGTCAACCAAATTGACCAACCAAATATGTGAGTAAAAAAGTCTACCTATCATTTTACGAAATCAAAAAGTAATTTTCATGAAATCATTAAATTCAAAATTATATCATTCAAAAAAGCTTTCAAAAAAGTTTCGTAACTGATGTATATGGTCTTGTTAGAGCATCTTCAACAACTATTACAAATGTTGTGTCAAAGAAATAACTTTCATTTTGTCATTTTTTTAGGCAAATTGGAAGCTCTAACAGTTGTTGGATAAGCTATGCCATAATGGCATAACCCCTCTGCCTCATATATATTTGGTACACAGAGAAGTATAAGGCAAAAGCTTGTTGGGATGACTGTTGGAGCAATGATTGCTCCAACCATCATCAAAACAGAAATAATAATAAAAAATAATTTATAGTACAAATTAAAATAATATGGTAAATGAAAAACACTTCCTACTGTTAGATCTTCTTCTTCTTCTTCTTGATTTTGATCTATTTGCTCCAATATGTTTTCTCTAGCTTTGCCAGCACGATTTGCTCAAGCTCCTGCTCCGATCTTCCGCATGCCAAATCCAACTCCCTATTCATCCCTTTACTTTCTTGTTAATCTTTTGGACAAATGGTCCCCTGATTTCTTTTAATTAGGGTTAAGGTTGGGTTGCGTTAAATTGTTTCATTAGTTTTATAAATATTAAAAATTTAAAAATGAAAACACAAATTTAAAAGTAATTGATTAAAAAATTAAATTTTAATTTTTAAATTTAAAAAAAAAATGGCACACCACTTTTATCACAACTGTTGGAGTACCCACACTAAATTAGGTATGTCATACTACTATTGGTATATTATATTGGACAAATGTAATACCAAATTTGAAATAGCTATTGGAGATACTCTTAGCTATTCTATCTCCCACTATCGCATTTATCGAATTATTGAAATGGACCAAAGTAGAAATAAAAATATAAAATTTCCATTTAGGCAATTGTGGTAGTTCTAGCCAACTAACACCCTATAATATCTTAAAGAAAGACCAAACAGAGGATAGGTGGCTTCCGCTAAAACATTTGTCAAAATATCAAAATAGACAAAATTGGATCAAAATTACAAAATTGCCATTGAGCTAATTGAGTTGGTTATTGCCTATTTTATTATAGGCTATAGATATCTTCAAGAAAATCCAAACTGACTCTGTCATATGCTTTTTCCAAATCAATTTATAAAATCGTGCCACCTGTTTATTTTTAGTTTTCCTAAGGCTATTAATTACTTTTGTTTACTTTTCGTTCCATATTATTTATTTATTTATTTGTGATTTTATTGAAAAACTTAATAGGAAATTCCTCCGAGGACAAGGAGATCAAACTACAAAATTTCACTTGATAAGTTAGGACAAAATTTGCAATAAAAAAGAAGAGTAGGGTTAGGAATTAGAAAGGCCAAAATTCTTAATAATGCTTATATGATGAAATTGGATTGGAATGTTCTAACTAAAAATGGGAATCTTTGGATGAATGTGATGAAAGCTAAATACAAAATTAATGAGGCACCTAGTAACTAGAAACGTAAATTGAATTGTTCAAAAATTTGCAAAGGTGTTTACAAAGCTAGAATTAATCTGAGCATGGGCACCAAATAGAAGGTGGGTAATGGAGTCATGATCAACTTGTGGTTTGATTGGTAGTGTAGAGAAAGGTCGTTAGGGGGAACCGAAATTCACGATTAAAGGGGGTTGAAAGTGGCTGATATTATTGATGACAATAGAAATTGTGTTCTCCCCCCTATACTTCATATTATCTTGGATGAGAAGAAAGAGGTAATTCTTAAATCCAACCCACATCTTTTCTTCTAAGAAGATGTCCCAACTTGGAGCCCTGAAGCTTCATAATTTTTTTCGCTTAAATTAGCTTACTCCCTGGGTTTTAAGAATCAAAATATGTTGACTAATCGTAAATAAAATTAGCTATGGAAACTGAAAGAGCCACAAAACAATAATTTTTTTCTCTGGCTGGTGCTTCATAATAAAGTGGTAACAAATGCATTAAGAGCTTAATGGTTCGAGGATGTTCCGGTCTTATGCCCGAGGTGTAATACTAAAAGAGAATCGATTAATCATGTACTGAGGACCTTCTATAAAGCCAAAAGAATCTGGGCTCAGTTTTTAGAAATTTAGCAGTTTCAGAGATTTCAAAAAGGTGATCTACAAAGGTAGATTAAAGGTCAAATAAAAGGGAATGATACTTTACTTAATTGTTTATATATTATTCTCTAGGAAATCTGGAAGAATAGAAATAAAAAAAAAAAAAAAAAAAAACTATTTAAGGGAAGATTCAGAAACCTTCATCAATCCTTCATAAAATTGCTTGCTTGGATCAAGATATGATGGAGGCTTTCTGTCATTCGAGGGACATCTAGAGAATAGCAAAGTCTTTCACTATTGATATTGTTTCTATGAATGCATGATTTAATAAACTTAGCACGTATGGATATGCTAAAAGATCATCTGGAAATGGGGGATTTGGCAAACTAATAAGAGATCACCTTGGAGTCTGGCTAGTGGGCTTTTATATATTTATTCCTTAGTACACAGGATTTGAAATAGAGATTCGAAGACCTCATCAGAGAATTACAATTGTATTGGCTGGGAAATACTGTAGAATTATTATAGAAATCGACTATGCTGAGGTTGCAAAACTAGTTGTTGAAGAATGTTCGAGCAACCACACTCTTAGATTCTGAGTCCAAAACTGCAAGCGGATTATGGGGGAGAAGGGATTTGTCATCCAAACTATCCCTAGAGAAAAAAATCGGTGTGTTGATTTTTAGCAAACTTAGGCTATGTGAGGGGGGAGGAATGTAAATTGTTTTTTAATCCTACGGAGGACATGGAAAACTTTATTTTGGCTGAGATGAGACTAAAGGCCTTTGATAGGTGCCTATAGTCTCCATTGTGTCTTTGCGCACAAAAAAAAACTATAGATATGAATTATATGGATTTATTTGTTGAGTTTAAATCTGAGACAACTTCTGTCATTTCAACTAATACTATTGATATCCCATGTCATTTTAGTAATAATTTACACATATCTTATCTTTTTAGTCTAGTTACCTAAGACACCATCTAGCACAATTTATTGATAAAACTACGCATACATAATATTTTTAGTTTTTTATTTCATAATTTTAAATTTTTATTTTCTATTTTCTACTCTCTTTCTCTTGTTCTTTAATTTTATTTAATTTTATAATTTTTTTATTTTTGTGTTTAATTTTTTTTTTTAATGGTATTTATAGGAAGAAAATGAAATCAAAAGTCAAAAACTAGAAAGCAAAAAAATCAAACATAAAAAAAAAAAAAAAAAAAAAAAAAAAAAAAAAAAAGGAATTTAAAACAAAAACAAAAATTGAAAAACAAAAAAAAAACTTTTTGATTTTTAAATTTAAATTGTTTCTTTTTTGTTCTGTTTTTGATATTCTACATTTGAAAAACAAAAACAATTTTATTTTATTTTTTTTAAATGAAGCATTAAACAATTTGAAGCATTTCTTTTTTTCTTTTTCTTTCTTTTTTTGTTACTTTTTTTTCCTAATTTGTTGCTTTGATTTTTTTTCTATGAAAACCATAAATAAAACTAAAGAAGTTAAAATAAATAAATAAATAATATGGAACAAAACTGAAAAATAAAGATAAAAATAGAAAACGAAGAGAGAGAAAAGTATAAACTAGAAAAAAAATTCAAAAAATATATATATTAAAAAATAAAAAATAAAAATATATGATGTTAAAGAATATTTTTGTGAACATAATTTAATAATGAGTATTTAGGTATTAATAAAATCACAAAAAATATTTTTAATATTTATCGAAATGAGATGGGTATCTCGCGTTTAATTTACTTATTTACTAGTTTTCTACCTGCACAATGCACGGGGTATTTTTTCTTTTTGTATTTAATTTAATTTTTTCATTTTTTATTTAGTTAATTCAATTTGGATAGTACTTATTATGTTGTGTGTTTTAGTGCAATTATTAATTATTATTTTTTGATAAAAGATTAACATGTGTATATATTAAATTGAAATAGAGTATATGAAACTTATGCATAATATGTGAAAATAAAAAAAATTATATATTATTTGTTGGTTATAAATAATTGTAGCAAACAGTAAAATAATTCAAAATTATTAGTTACGAATAGTTGATATGATCAAGAGTAAGTCTCTTAAGTGACATGAAATGAAAAAACTAAAATATTTTTAATTTGATGAGGACTCTTTTTTTTTTTTTTTTTGTTATACTTTGTATTAGTAAGTAAGGGACAATTAAAAAACTTTAATATGGTAAAACTATTTGGATCAAAGTAAAATTATAGTCAAACCTCCGGGGTTCAAACTTAAATGAAAACTATTTGGACAATTTAAAAACTTTAATATATTAAAACTATTTGGCTCAAACCTCCGGGGTTCAAACTTAAAAATTATCTCTAATTTTTATTGCATTTTTTTAACTTCAATATATGTTTTATTATTATTATTATTATTATTATTATTATATTTTAAGTGGGTGGAAAACTATGATCTTAATTTTATTTTTTTTTAGCTTTAATTTAATTCTTGTTTTTAAAAAAAGGGTCTCATTAATTATGTTTTTAGTCATCATAATCATTATAGAAATTAAACTTCTCGTTGTTTTTTTTAAAAAAAAAAATTACTTCTACTACAAAACTTTAAACTGCTTAATGTTTTTAAACATTAATTGTGGGGATATTGGAGAGTTGAGAATGGGGATAGTGGGGATAATTAATTGTGAAGTGAAATTTGGTGATTTAAGGTAATGTTGGTCGTCTAGGCAAACTTGACTTTTACAATCAATACCTTCTTTTTCTGCACAAGTCTTAAAAGTTGTCATTCTAGATGGAGAGCCCCTAACATATCTTACCGCATTTCGAATTTTAACAATTGACTCGTCTATTTCTTTCAAACCTTCACACACTACAAGATTCAAAATATGGGCACAACATCTCATGTGAAGAAATTCATGCCTAAGAACGATTCCCTGTCTATCTTTGGTCTTCTTTTTCATGAATTTAATTACCCCATTATTAGAACTTGCATTATCAACGGTTAATGTGAGAAATTTGTCTATACCCCACTCAAACAAACATAATTCAACTGCCTTACCAATAGTTTCCCCCTTGTGACTTGTAACTAAACAGAGATTTAATATTTTCTTATTCAGTTTCCAATCACTATCGATGTAATGCGTTGTCAGACACATGTAATTCAAATTTTGCAAAGATATCTAAGTATCTGTGGTAAGACATATTCTTTGTCCCCTCAACAAATTTTTTATTTTTTTCTTCTCAGTTACATGTAGAGCCATACAATCTCTTGCCACCATCGTTCGACTAGGTATTTTTACCTATTTCGACTGAGCAACATGCATTAATTCCCTAAACCCCTCATTCTCCACAAATCTGAATGGCAACTCATCAACAATTATCATTTTGGCTAGCGCTTCTCTACATGCAGTGACACTAAAACGCCAACTCACAAGTTGACCCGAACCCTCATTGGTACCATTTTTTGGTTTAAATCCCAATGTTCTTTGACCCATAAGAAGCTCCCTCCCCTCAATTTTCCTACATTGAAAGTCTATGTGAGATTTAGTGCCGGCGTTCCATGTTTCTTGCTATCACAATAGTAAGTTTCTCCACAGTGGTTACAAGAAGCCCTAGGTGAATCTTTCGAACCGGGTTCTTGTTTCAAACAAGTAAAATGATCCCAAACATAAGAACGTTTTCTTTTATTAGGTTTTGGTAGGTGTTCATCCATTGCATTCGCATTAGTTATTCCAGTATTTCCAATTTCATTAGGCACAATATTCTTACTACTATCAGCAACATCCATTTTGTATCTAAAAACATTAAGAAAGAAAAAACCTATTCTTTAGTTATGTTGGATGTGTTTATATAATGACATCACTAACTAAACATATAAAATTAGTTTTTAACATTCCGAGACTAACTAAATTAAAAAATCAGAAATCAAAATTATATAAAGATCAGAAATCAAAAATCAAATTGATAGATTAAATCAAAATTACTCTAATATAAATTCAGATTTACATACGAATCAAATTAGAGTGAATCTGAATTGAATTCACATACAAATTCACACACACACACACACACACACACACACAAACACACACACACACACACTCATTCATTGTTTTTCTCTTCAATTCTTACTGGATATAAAAAATTCAGAACAAAGCTCAGGAGCGGAAGGTCCATCAGAGAGTACCACTACATTATTATCTGTTGAAAATGTGAGGACTACTGCCAAAGTTGGTCTCTCTACCGCAGCCATGAAAGCTAAGCTTTTTGCAGATTCTAGGGCAGTCAGATTCTACAGCCTAGTGTATAGATAATTTCTTGAGAGGGGTTAAGCATAGGTAACCCAAAACTAAATATATTACTATATTTCACTTTACAAATCATGTTTATAGATAATTTGACTTTAAACTGCTACCAAATTCATCTAAAAAAAACATCATATTTCATATACAAATTCACATACACAAATCACAAACATGGATGAGAGAACAGACAGCATAACCATAGAAGTAAGTAATTAGACAGCATAAACTTACAGAATTACAGAAACAATCGAAAATAATTGGTCGATAATCAATCACACAAAATAAACAGAGAAAGGTGGATGAGAAAACAATAAATCGCAAACGGGGATGAGAGAACATACAAAAATAGGGCTTGAATCGTCAATCTGGTACAGCGAAGTAGCGAACTACAGCTCAAATCGAAGATCTGGTACACCTCGAATCGTAGATCTGGAACAACGAAATAGTGAACAAAGGCTCAAATCGTCGTCTTCGTCCTCTTCAATCTGGTAAGCGAACTAGCTAAGGCCCAAATCGTCGTCCTCTTCGTCGTCGGGTTGGAATATAGTGAAGAACTAGGGCTCGAACTCGAAATCGATATGAAACTGCAACTTCAAGGAGTAACAGATCCATATTTGTAGGCTACGAATCCCACAAATATGGAAATTGGAGATCAAATTTGGAAATTAGAAGAAATCGGGAAGGAGAGAAGAAAATGAAGGCCATTGTCTTGGAGTTGGAGAGAGATCACTCATCGCTATGAGTGTGCAAAATGGAGAAAAACCTAGGATGTTCAAGAGGCGTCAGATCAGATCGGGTGTACCCGCGCATCAAATATGGTACCCCATTTTCAAACCGGGTAGTCCGGGTTTTCCTAACTCACAATCGTTGCTGAGTTAACTCAGCGGGTTGCAGCCGAGTTCGGGCTATTTTGAGTAGGTTCGGGGTGGGTCAGCGAATTTTTTGAACACCCCTAGAGTGAGGAGATAAGAGTAAAAAATAATTCTTAAGTGAGTGAAAGGTTTGTCTTTTACTTTTAATATTATAATAAGATTTATTTATTATCCCTAAAATATTTACCCGTAGAAAATTATACAAAAGAGCCCATTCCTACATGCGGACAAAAACTGGTTTTAAGCCCAACTAATGTTGTCCCTTTGGGCAGGTAAGCCCAAAAAAGGTTCAATGTAAACAATGGAAATGGGTCGTTTCGCCTGTTGATTTTGATTCCCAACTTCTCAAAAGATAAAACCAATGGAATCACCAAACCCACCACCACCGACGCCGTCACCGGCGCCACCACAACCGGCGGTCCTCCGCCGTGTGATCCACCTTGACACCACTCTTTCCCACCATCTCCATAATCTCACCCAACCATTCCTCCCTCGTTCCCTCCTCAAAACCCTAGAAATCTCCGGCGACGGTCGCCTATTCTTCCCCGTCACCCTCGCACTACTCCTCTCTCCTCTCTCCACCGCCACCAGTGCTATCCCCACCTTCCTCATCAACCTCCTCCTCGGTTCACTACTTGACCTCATCGTAATCGGCCTTATCAAGCACATTGTCCGCCGTCCACGCCCCGTCTACAACAAGCACATGTTCCTCACTTTCTCCGTCGATCACTGGTCCTTCCCCAGCGGCCACTCCTCTAGGGTTTGCTTCATCGCCACATTCGTTTTCCTCTCTTCGTCTTTATTAGAAGAAGCTTTGATTCAATTGAAGTACAGTTGCGGTGTTCAGTTCTCCGATAAATGGACGTGTTCAATAATTCTCCATGAGTCTGCGGCGGCAAAATCCGTTACTGCAATTTTCTTTTCGTGGGCGATTATGACTTCGGTTTCTAGGATTTTGCTTGGACGGCATTTCGTGTTTGATGTCATTGCTGGGGCAATCATGGGTGTTCTTGAAGCTCTATTTGTCTTCTGGTTCTTCAATTATCAGAGTTTGAATTCGTTTTTACGGTGAAAATTTGTAAGTTTCTTGGTAACCCTTCTGATTCTTTCACGATTCATACTGTAATTTGTGAATTCCATTGATAATTTATCCAGATTATTTGAAGAGTACTTGTGATGTGATAATTTATAAAAACTTCAAGAATTGGTTTCACATTTTCTCACTGTATTGAGCTGCAACTGATAACAAATACATAAGTTTTAGGTGATGGATGCTATGCTGAATCTATTGGTCTATGCCTCTATTGTTTGGTGTTATTGATTAATTATATAACACACGATGCTTCCAAAATCAAATCTGAAGTGACAAATTGTTCTGCTAATGCATGTTTAGAGCAGGCTAATTGGGGTAATTAAACTAATTCACGGGATAATTTTAATAGAATTATATTGGGTGGTTCAAAATTTAAGACCTTCAATTGGAATAGACTTAAGCTATGAACAAGCATAAGCTACTAGCCCCAAGTCAACTTTGCCTTCATGCTTTTTAGTTTTCGGGTGTATCAATATCAATATACCAAAAATGATGTGAGCCAGCCGGAGAGAAGGGTGTTTGGAATGATTTCTGTTAGAATTTGATGCTGGAACATCTTTTTTTTTTGAAGTTTCTGAAAAGGTTGTGTTAGGGTAAGGATGTGCACTTCAATTAGAAAATGTGAGGATGACTCTAGTGAAATTTCTTAATGAAGATAACTTTGTGTTTTGAAGAATGAGTATATTGTGATTTGAAGGTGAAGTTAGAGCTTTATCTGTTCAAAATAAGATAATGGCGAGAAAAATCGATTATGGAGAAGAGAAAAGGAGAAAAGAAAATGCAATATAATGATGAGATGCAAAGCCTAGGGCTTGGTTGCATCACACAAGCCCAAAGAAATTCTAAAAGGTTTAAAATTGCTCTAAAACATGTCTTCTCGATTAAAAATTTTCTGAAACCATGTAGTTGATTGCAGTGCTGATTCTGAGTTTTTTGAGGGCTCGGAAGTGTATTTAAAAAGATGAGGTCCTCTTTATTTGATATAATAAATTTTAATTTGATCTATAAATAAAAATAAAATTTATTTTGGTAAAAAATAGTTTACATGGTCATTTAAATTATATTGTTCAGTTTAGTTATTGTGAAGGTTTTAAATAGCGGTATCGGGTTATGTAATGATAACGGTAATGGTTGTGGTGTAGCGGTATCAAGATTATCGGTTTTTCTGTAATGGTTGTGATTTTTTTTTTTTGAATCACCAGAAAATCCTCTAAACTCAGTAATTGTTATTGGTCAACTCTTCTAACCCATCAACTATATATACAACACATTTAAAAAAAAAAAAAAGGCAAAAAATAGAAATCAAATACTTAAGAATCTTAAAAGAGTAAGACAATGCACAAAATCGAATGGAAATATGGTATACATCAAATTATTAAAATCTGATTTCTAGAAATCAGATTAATAATAATAAAATAAAATAAAATAAAAATGCACAAATTTATATATATAAATATTTAAAATCTAATTTTGCAGAAATGGAAAAAAAAAGAAAAAAGAAAACTGAAATCTGGGCAGAATTTCAATCCTGGTGAAGAAAACACCAGAAAAGAAAATATATACTGGCTGTTATGGCTGATGTAAGGCCGTTACCGGCCAATATGGTCGTGAATCGCCTGCCCACTGTTAAATCGGCCTGTAACAGTAACGGGTGGGTTGAAAATTCAATACGTAACAGCCATTACATTAAGTAACGACTGATTTTTGAATCCCTGAACTTATCATACATCATTTGTTACTATTTTTTGCTTCATTTATAAACTTCAATTCATGTAAAAATTGATATATCATTATTTCAATACTATAGACTCTCATTCTCATATGAGAGATGGAAGAAGATTTTGCTTCATTTATAAACTTCAATTCATGTAAAAATTGATATATTATTATCTCAAAACTATAGACTCTCATATGAGAGATAGAAGAAGATTTAGTCATTGTTCTTCAGAAGGCGACAAGTCAACATAAACTAAAAGAAAAGAACAAGGAGAAAAGAAAAAAAATATTTACTTCGCGTTTCCATTGTAGTAGCTATTAACTGTTTATTTTATGGGAATTTTACCATAAAGTCTTTATAAGTAGCATATTCTATTAAAAAAAAAAAAATCAGAGTCCAGTGAATGTTACTTTTTAGTCCACAAAGTGCGTTCACTAAATAATACTTACAAATCATTAAATCGCTACTTACTCCCAATGTACATGTTATTTACAATGCGTGTCAGTCTCTGCAATTACACAATCACTCGTCACTTTCTAAAAGCTGTAACTGAACCCCAATGGACATGTTTTTTACAAAACTTGTCACTTTCTGCAATTAAATAATCAGTCGTCATTTTCTAAAAGCTGTAACTGAAGCATCAATTAGGAAACTAAACTAACAAAAAAAAAAAAAAAAAACGATTGTGAACTTTCATAAGTGATTTATTTTTTTAAAAAAAGATACCGTGTTAATTTTTGTTTCATTCTTTTTAATATGATATCTATATTAAATATTTTTTTCTTCAAATTTTTTTTATCTTGTGAATATTTACTATAAAGGATTGGACACCATTTTAGTGCATGAAGAATTGGATACCATTCACTATGACATGTTGATTAATACTAAATAGATTACATTCACTTGTTTCGAAAATCGAGAATTAAAAGTGAAAGTGTGAATCACGATTTATATTTGCATTACTAAATAATATTAAACACATATTGTTTAATACTAAATAGTTAACATTCACTTGTTTAGAAAACCGAGCATTAAAAGTGAAAGTGTGAATCATGACTTATATTTGCATTGCTAGTGAACATTCACTATGTGCATTTCACATTCTAATGTTGTTGAACACATTAGAATTTGATTAACCACTAAATAAGTAAACATTCACTAGTTTTTTATTATAACATTCAATGTGAAAGGGTAAATGACAACTGCCATTGGCATTAGTAGTGGACATTCACCGTGCGAAATACACATTCTGATGTTACTGCACTTATTTAGAGATTGATTCGTTACTAAATAAGTAAACATTCACGTGTGTTCTATATGAAAGATTAATTATTACTATTGGCATTAGTAGTGAACATTCAATGTGCGCATTTCACATTCTGATATTGTTGCATGCGTATAGATTGATTCATCACCAACTGATATTTCACATTCTATATTGCAGTATTTTGGATGAAGAACAAAAATGAAACCGGAGAATTATGAAAATGGAAATGAATAAGTGAATCACAACTTACCTTAACTGAAAACTTCTTAAAATTATGTGTTAATAAGAGAAAAGAGCAATATAGTCTTATTGGCATGAACGTTCACAAAAAAAAGCCCTTAAAAATTAAACTATGTTTAATGAAGCTTAATAAAATAACTAAAAATGAATTGTGGATAATTTTGTAAACTATCTTTCTTTGAAGAATAAAACATTAAAAATCTCTTATTTTATTTATTTTTAATATTTCCATAAATATTTTATTTAGATTTTGAGCTAGTGTAACTTCTCTAAATTAAGCACCTCTCCAACTGGCAAGATCCTAGACTTAGCAAAATGCACCTTCAGACCAGACACGGCTTCAAAGCAATCAGAACCCCTCTGATTAATTTCAACTGCACGTCTCTAGGCTGACGAAAAAGGAGGGAGTTATCCTTGAAAAGAAGGTAAGAAATTGTCACCTTCGGGTATTGACCAAATCCAACATCAAAGCCCTTGCAAAAGCCCACCTCCGAAGCATTTGATAGCAACATAGTTAGACCATCCATCACCCAAAGAAATAAACAGGGGCATAACAGGTCACCCTATCTCAAGCCTCTTGAATTGGGAAAGGAAAGAAACCTGCCGGGGAGCCATTCACCATGATAAAAATTTGGCCATAGAGATATACACCATTTGATCCAACTCCACCTATACCAAATGCCCATCTTTTGCAGGATGAAAAGCAAAAATCCCCAATTGACATTCTGAACCTTTTTGAATGTCCAACTTACAGAGAACTCTTGGTTTACTATTCTTCACGCAGTCATCCATACTTTCTCGCAATCAATGCCCCATCCAAGATCTGACGACCTCCAACAAACACATTCTACGTATCTGAAATGACGCTGGCCATCACTCCGCTAAGTCGAATGGTCAAGACTTGACCCTTTATGTACTGTTTGATATCGGTTTTGTGAACTACATTACAAAATCCGACCTTGAAGTTAGTTTACATGCTCTTTATATCTTCCCATATTAACAAGATTTGTTAGATGCGCGATGTAGAATAAAACTTAGGATCTGTGTGGTTGTCTTAATCCCAATCCATGAATTATCTTATTATTGATGAATTATCTTTTATATAATGTACACGTGATTTAGCCAAATTTTTACTTTGTCTGAAAAATGAAAAATGCATTTTACTTCTGTTTTTGCCCACCTGTTACTTCAGTTACAGGCTAATATAGCATTTAAACTAGAACAAAAATGGTCAGCTAGCTAATTTAATGTTTTTTAACTTTTACAACCAAACAACAAAGTATAACAACTCACAAATTGAGTAATTGGAAAATGGTACAATTTGCAAATTGAAGAACACCAAAATGGGTCCTTAAAAAATAGATGGATTCAAGCGGGCATGATGGTTGGGGTCGATTATTGTGAAAAAAAAGTCGCATTTGTTCCTTCACAAGACTGATGCACAATTGAGTTGTACATGATTCTGGTACACATGCCTGCTCTTGTTCAAATGAATATTGTTTTCTTTGTTTATGCATAAGCCTTTCTATTTGTTGTCTTTCCTGTATGCAATGAAGTGTTAGATACTCGATGCTTATAGTTTACTAATGTACACTCATATCAGTTTTGGGTTTTGGTAACTAAATTTTAGGATGCTGTGTTAAAACTTGAATTAGTACCTCGAGTGCGTACTTTCTCCATGTGCAGGGGCTTATTTTCGACAAGCACAAATTAGGTTAAAGGTATGAGACTAAGGTAATGTTGGGCAATATTTTTGAAGTACTAATTTTAAAAAGTAACGTTTTTTTTTCAATTTCCACTTAAGTATTGTTAAAAATAATATTAAAAAAGAAGTATGGTTAAAAATAATATTAAAAAAGAAGTATTGGAAAAAATAATATTAAAAAAAGAAGAAGTAAACACATGATTTTAAGTACATTAAAAAAAAAAAAAAAAAAAAAAAAAAAAACTAAAATTATATGTTTTTTTTTTTCTTTTCTTTTTTTAAAAATTGTATATTTTAAGGGATCAATAGAATACAACTTTTCTATCTATATTTTCTCGACCATCTATGAAATTCTGTTTGGATTGAGAGATCTTCGATAGAGATAACGAGATAACAGGAAGTATTCTATTTACACCATCAAACACACTTTTAATTTTTTGCTTGAGGTTTTGGCACTTTGCACCCACTGAAGTTTGACCATTGTTTCACTTTGGTCCCCATAGTTTCAATTTGAACACATCATCTTGAAGTTTCGTAGTCATCCCCCTTCAATCCAAATTAGTAACTCCATTATAATTTTGGACGACATATAGTTAACTGTTGTGCACCGAACTATGACTTTAAGGGCATATGCTTTTCCAACCGCTTCCTTTTGCCCTTGCAAATTTTCTACCCAAAAATAAAAAATAAAAAAATAAAATATATATATTGTGCAAGGTTTTAAATCGTGGTATTAGGTTACGTAACAGTAACGGTCTCAGTGTAACGGTATCGAGAGTATCAGTTTGCCCCTAACAGGAATCAGTCGTAACAGTCGTGATTTTTTTTTTAAAAATCACTCAAAGATGCTCAAAAAATCTATAATAGTAAATGTTTTACTCATTTAACCCTTAATAAACATATTCTAAAAGACATTATGACATTTAACTACATATATAATAATACAACATATTAGAAATTGAAAATATAAAAAAGACGAAATACTGTCGTGCTGAACAATCTTAAAAGAATAAGATGATGCACATAACATTGCACATAACATTTAATGAAAAATATATTACACAAATATTATGAAAGAGTAAATTGTACTTGTACATCGTATTATCAATTTTCATATTACAAAAACATTACACTCGGATCAATGTCAAAACGAATTGCTCGTAGGCTTTTTATAGTCGGCATTGACATAATCACTGCTCTGATTTTGTTCTGCATCACTATAACCACCAAAGTAGTTAAAAGTGTAACGATTATAAATGGTGTTGCCAGTGCCACTACCACCAATACCACTAGATTCTCATCTTTCTTTGTAGTAACCAAAAGAAGTAGAACCCAAGCTCTCTAGATGTGGAGGAGGCATACTGTATTAGTAAGAAGGTGGTGCTGGATATGAGTATCCAGTAGCAGAAGGTTTTGGGTATCTTAAAGGACCCATACCCATATATTGTGGTGACGGTAGTGGAATAATGTGATGTGGTTGTGAAACATATTCCGAGGGATAATAAGAGTAAGGATATGGTGGTTAAGACCACATATGATAACTATCCCCTTGATGTTCATATCCTCCAACTCCAACTCCAAGCAGACCAAAGCAATTTGCCATGTCATCATGTTCATTGGAATTTGAGGATTGTGGGTTTGGAACATCTCCTTGATGATCCAATCACATCACCAAAGATAGAATGTCTTTGGGGCACACTAATATCCCCAACTTCCATACCGCCTACAAATCCAGGCATTCTTACCTCTTCACAATATGGCGATCTCGTTGTGTATTCTCCACCTCCACCATCTTCATTGCCATTGCCTCTAGACCCTCCACTAGGTGGGCTTAAACCACGACCACTATCAGTGTCACTTCTATCTCTCGATGAACTAATATTCTGACAACGTCAAGGTGCTTGGTTACTACCAGTAGCACTATGTTCATTAAATTACCCAGACTTGTATGTGCAACTACTCACCGAGTTAATATAAACTTGAAAGAATCTTGCTTGTCATGGAACAACGTAATCTGTGCTTAAAAAGTAACAAGTCAAACACCCACAAACAAAACCTAAAAAACTTGGTAACTTGTTACTAAAAAAAGAAAAAGAAAAAAAAGTAGATTAATAGCTTGAGTTTGTTTAGTGATACTCGGCTCCAATCTTTGAATTACCTTTTTCTAACCCCATTTGTGGCTTCTCTATGGTCAGAAAGTTTAACACCGTATTGATATTGAGGGTTTTAAAAAATAATTTACATGAATCGAAAACGATAAACACATATTGTTAAATAAGTTTAATTCTAACAAGAGCATTTGAAATTTGAATTGACCTTGAAGTTTGAATTTTGGAACAAGTACTTACCAGCTGTATACAATTCGTGATGTAATTGGATTTGCAATCTTTAGTCAATTACATTCTAATATTCTTTGAAGTAACGACAATTTTGTTGAATGAACATCTTTGCTTCATCCATAGCTTTATATATAAATCACATTATAGGCTTCTCATCACCTTACCAAGCATAAGCACCTGCACTTTTAAAATCTCCGTAGCTTTTTTTCCAAAAATTTTTAGCATTCACAATCTTCCTCACTTTTTTCCCACGATTCTTTTTGGCCCATCTTGAGTTCTTCCACGCATCACAATTAAACATATCTTATAAGTCATTCTTATGTCTTATAATGCTTTCCAACATAATAAAATTGGTGGCAGAGCGTGTGATCGTAGAGCGTGGTAACTCTCTCCCTTCAGTGAATCGCTTCATATAATCAAGAATCCAAGTAAAGTTGTAAATGAAGCATTTGATTTTTCTTGCATCATCTAAAACCTTCTGCACATTTGTTTTCTCTCTAATATCATTATGCAATATCAAATCAATGCAATGTGCGGCATAAGCTATCTGATATAGATTCGATCCTTGCAACGTGTTTTTTTTTGTTTCCCACTGCCTTCATTTCAGCCTCATTATCAGTGACAATTAGGACAACTTATGTTTCATTGATTTATGAAAAATAGCCCCCTGATTACTGTAAATTAGAAAATTGATAATGTGCTGTCGAGATGCCGAGTAGGTCATGACCACCCATCGCACATGATCGTAACACCCCTCTCCTCCCAACTTAGTCTATGAGATTCGATCTATTTTCTCAATTCTTCACATTCTCTTGGCAAAAAAAAAATTCAGTCACCTATCTAGAAGCACAAAAAATATAATAACTTTATTAAAATACATTGAACTTATAAGTTGTAACTCGTCAGTGTAACAACCTAAGTTTTAAATCGCAGTATTAGGTTACGTAACGGTAATGGTCGCGGTGTAACGGTATTGAGAGTATCGGCATGTTCGTAATGGTCATGAATTTTTTAAAATCACCAGAACATCTTAAAAAACTCAATAATAGTAATTGTTTTACTCATTTAACCCTCAATAAACACATTATAATAAATATTAATAAAAATACATTACACAAGCATAATAAAAGAGTATATTGCACTTGCTCATCAGATTATAGCACTTAACTGATGGGACGGGCCTGAAAAAAGGTGGAAATTCTAGCTGTTGTGTGTTGATGGGAGGGGCCTACTTGAGAAGGCTAAAAATAAAGCACGTATCGGTGTAACAATCGTTACACCTCCTTGTAACCGGATGTAACATCGTTACCGTGTGAATTAGCCCAAACATGAAGTATCGGTTTGTAACCGTAATGGTACCTCAATTTTTCATTACGTATCGGCCGTTATATTACGTAACGGCTGATACTTAGAACCCTGGTAACAACAAATATTTTCAGCTCATAAGGAATAGGGACTTTTTCTCCTTTTTCAACATCCCTCGCAACATCCAACATTGGCTCAAATCATGACAAAGTAAGAACATTTGTCGGCAAACATATGTATAGCACAAACTAACTGACTGCTATACCTAATTTTTTCCTCAACCCTTTCATTACCCTTGTGGAGAGCTTAGCCTGTTTGGGGGTTGTGCTACTATGTTGATCAACATCAATATTGGCCAAACCTGCTTCAGGCAAGGATGAATCAATCCAAGTTGTTTTCGAACTCGCTTCACAAACTGTAGAAGGTTGTCGAAAAATATTGTCACAAACACTGGGCTACTTAACCCTTTTTATACGCCAAGTGTTGTTTCAATCTAGTCCATTTATCTTTCTATCACAAAATTTACATCTTAATTTGTGTCTACTATTTGCAATTAGAATCCCGAATTTCCACCCAAAATCATCACTAGGAGGAGGAACCAATCCTTCTTGTTCACCCGATACGTTTAAATTTTATTTTTTTGCAATTTACATGCACAATTTAATGTTTATTTCTTAAAAAAAAAAAATTGTACAGCTGAAAATTAAACCTAAGTTACCAAATATGGACGGATTTTTATGATATATACACACACACACACACAATTTAGTTTTCAAGACAAAAATATTTATTAAAAGAAATAGTTTCTATGGCTTAAATTAAACCAAATATGTGAAGAGTTTTAAAATATGCAATATATATATATACACACACACACATATATAATATATACTCAAAACAATGAAAGATCTAGGCGAAAAACTTACAAATCTGGCCGAAAACGGAGAAATATCGATGTTTTGAAGAAGAAATCCTTCTAGATCTTGTCCAAAAATAAAAATGGAGTGGAGTGCTTGGATTTGGCTTGGATGTGGCGAAAAATGGCTTGGATTTTGCTTGGATCTGACCAAAACAAGATTGCTGGTTTGAGGTGCAAATAGGGTAAAATGGGTGACATACACCCATTTTACCCCAAATCGGGCATATTACGGTATGTAATGGCCATTACGCTAAGTCGTAAAGACCGTCAACCCCATTACTGTCCGATTTGGGGCTGATTCGTTAGTGAATTGGCCCACAAGCAGTTTATCGGCCAGTAAATGTAACCGGTTACGGTATGTAACGACCGATACTTAAAAGCTATGATATTGTGTTATATGTATATATCCTGAGTATTTGGACGGTCTGAAGAATGAGAGTAAGGAGGAGACTGAAATTTTCCCATGAAGCCTCTTAAAAGCATTCAGTTGTATGGCAGGCGACAATTTTCCGTCCAAAATTGTAATAAGGGATAATGACTTGCATTCTAGTGGGATGATTAAGAAACTTTAAGGCGTTACATGTACAAAGTGTCAAAGTCCCCTTTTTTTGTTTGTTAAACTATCTTTTTTTTTTTTTTTTTTTTTTTTTAAAATAAAAAAGAAAAAGAAAAAGAAAAAAAAAAGCATAGCATTTCTAAACGGTGTGACTAAGATATCAAGTCTTGAGAACTGAATTTTGGGCAAATTATTGGGCTGGGTTGGTGGTGGTGCTGCATCATGCTTTCTATACTAGGCCCAGGAGAAGCAGCATGCTGGTGTCTGTACGTCCTCTCAGGTATTTATGGCTCTCTGCCTTTCTTATCTGTGAGCCACCTTCCCCCCACCCGCCACCCCCCCCAACACACACCCACAAAGAAAAAACCCTCTTATCTGTGTATAGGGCCCAATGTTAGGGGCATTTTAGGAACACAAATTACTAGTTGTAAATAAAGATTAGGAAGTCATATCAACAATATTGTGGTTGAGCGAACTCTTTAAAAGTTAAATTTAGTTTGAAAACTCTGTTTTTTTTTTGTTTTTTTTAAAAACATGAAGGGTAGAGCAACGCTTCAAAAATAATCATATATTTTTTTGTAGGTTTAATTTGTAGCCTTTTTTACTTTTTCTTCCTCCTTTTTTTTTTTTTTCTCCTGTTAGTCACCTAGGCTATTATTGGATCTAGTTCTGTTAGGCACTTGATTTATGCTCCCCGTTATTATTTTCGAAAATGATTGTTTGACAGAAAGCTTAAAGCCCACAAAAAAAAAATGCATCAAACAAATTTGGCGATAAGCTTTTAAGATAAGGTGCTTTATCTCTTTTCTGAGTTGATAGGTTGATTGATGCTTGTTTCTAAATAATTTAATTTAGGTTAGCTTTTGAAAGCGATTGTTAATCATTTTCATGCTGAGCTTGGGCTAGTTGAGTTGACCAGATTCATTTGGTTCTTAGCGTTTGGTGGTACAAAATTAAAACCTTGGAATTAGAATTGAACGCACATAAATTTGAAGATTTTTTTATGTGTTTATTTCCAATTCCAATTTTGTACCTCCAATTTATGAAAACCAAACACTACCTTAGTTGTGCTTACGAAAAAAAAAAAAAACACCACCTTAGATGTTGATTTCCACCGTCATAGCTATAGGGGGCCAGTTTTTTTTGCCTTCAATGAATGAGTTGACATGTGGGGTTAGTGTCTATAGATTTCAACGAGAAGAACCAACTTGATCTGAAATATGTGTTTCATGTTGGATCCAAGGAGGCTGTCCTACACTTGGCCATATATACACAATCTGTATCTATAGATATATGCAACCATTATGTATCTATTCATGCATATTATTGTAAATCTATTATACACGTATTGTAGATATTAGAATTCTTGTGGAGGTGGTGATGTAGACGCCGGTTATTTACTAGTACATAATATACACCGTGCATTTATAACTAAGTTTTTTTTAGTAAGTTTAATTTTGTTGTGTATATATAGATATATGCAATCAATATATACATGCATAAATGGTATATATTGTATATAATCTTTTAGGTTGGGATTCTAGAGGAAGAGGCGTGTAAACACGATATATACGTAATACAAATATACAACGGGCTTGCAAGTGTAATTTTGTTCTTTGTCTACTGATATATGCAATTAATATTTATGTATATGTACATATTTTGTATACGTTTTACAAATAATATATATATATATATGCTACTGTTGCTTTCTGTAATCATAGCTTTATCAGTAAAGGGGGCCGTTTTTTTTGCCTTCCAGTGATGAGTTGACATGTGGGATTAATGTCTATAGATTTCAATGAGAGAAACCAATTTGACCTTGAAGATCCGTGTGTTATGTTGGATCCAAGGAGGATATCCTGCAGTTGGCCAGACACACACAAATTATATCATATATGTGCAACAAATATATATCTCCATACGTGCATGCATTGTATATGTATTGTGTATATAATCTTCTAGGTTGGAATTCTGGCAGGTTATTAGTGTATATCCTTTATACGGATATACAACGAATTTGTGTATTACTAAGTTGTTTTTTCTCAAGTTTTATTTTGTTCTGTATCTTTAGATATATGCAATCAATATGTATCTATACATGCATTTTCTTTTGGTCCCTATTTGATACACAGTCCGGTTTTTAACTTTTTAACATATGGTGAAGCGAGGAAACAGGCAACAAATATTGAGGGTGACATCTGTAATTTTGTTAGTTACTAAAATTATACATAGACCCCTCATTTTCTTGAAATTCCTTCTACTAGAATATTTGCCCTTTTTTCCTCTCTCGAAAAGGGTAGGATTTGAGTTTGTGAGCTTCCACTACTACTATAGAGGCTAAAACTACTTTTGATTATATTATGAAAAAGGTTCCAAACAGACCCTAATGCATATCCATTGCATTTGGTATGTATTCTGCTAATGGTTATTGAATCACGTTGTTACAGACAGCCTATTGGTGGTCCTGTCCCTAATTCTACTCATTCATATAATAACAATAATAATAAATACAAATTCCCTATTTTGGGAACGAGAACCAGTCAATATTGGGATGTTTAGAGCTTATTTGTTTGTTTGTTTGTTTTTTTTTAAAAATAATTTTCCTAAAAAAAAAAAAAAGGTTAACTAACTTTTTATCCTATTGTAGTTCGGTCTTGTTTTATTTTATATCAATTTTTTTACTGTTGACTAAAGGGGAAAATATTAATTTTATTTAAAGAGTTTATACTAGTGGCACTCCTTACTATATTTTGTGTAAAAAATACCCTTGCGTATTTTGTTTCTTATTCTTTTATATTTTAATTTTTGTTTTCATTTTTTATTTTTCATACTATCACTCTCTTATGTTTCAATTTTTCACTTCTGTATATTTTATTTTATTTGTTTTATTTTAAAGTCCTTTTTTTTTTTTCTTTTTTTTTTTTTTTTTTTTTTGTATATAGTGTTTATAGAAAAAAAAATTAAAATTAAAAAATTAGAAAACAAAAAGAAAATTTCAACTTTTTTTTTTTTCTATCAAATCCTCTTTTCTATGTTTTTTTTGCATTTTATTTACTAGATTTTTATTTTTTATTTTTTAAGTACCAAAAATAAAAAATGCAGAATAAAAGAAACAAACTGAAAAAAATAAAAAACCAAGAGCGTTATAAAGGGTAAAAATAGAAAATATGAAATAAGGAACAAAAAATATTCTGTTGAAAAGTTTATTTATTAACAAAATGTGAATGAAGAAAAATATGGAGTCTTTTAAGTATTATGAAAATATTATAAGTGGGGTTTCTATTTAAACTAAAGAATATAAAATATTTTTTTAAAAAAACGAAAAATTAGCTTGATATATAAAGATACTAAATGGAGAAAACCAACATTTTCTCCCTCTCTAGTTCTTTCTTTTTTTTAAGACAATGAAGTTAAAATGATGCTGCTTCTTTTTTTTTTTTTTTTTTTTTTAATAAAGACAATGAAATAAAAAATATAATAAAGAGTAATATTTTTCTGTTTCATGTCAAATTTCGATTGAGAATTTCATTTCAGGTATTTTTTAACAAGTCAAACGCGAAAAAGGAAAAAAAAAAAAAAATTGATAACAAGTAGTAGAATGGGGTCAATGTGTAGGTTTTTAAAGTTAGGGGATAAAATGAAATAAACTGAAAGCTAATTCAAAAAAAAAAAAAAAACATTTATAAGTAATATGTTAAAATTTTGAAAAATTAACATAGTGTGATTGATTGAAATATGGTAAAAAAAATTATAAAAGAATAAAAAATAAATAAACTGAGACCAAAAATAAATTTATAAAATCGTAATGTATAATATTAAAAGTAAGTAGATGTAACAGGTTAAGTATTGTAAAAATTATTTTGTAATTATTTTCAGTTGTGTTGTTAAAAGATAAATAATAGTATTTTGAGTTTTTTAAATTTAAATAGCTGAGATAATAGTACCTTAACCTTGAGCATTTATTTATTTTTTTAAAATATTATATATTTTTTTAAAATAACTCACTTGTTTGTTTGTTTTGTTTGAGTCAGTCAGATATATTTTTAATATTGGGCTTAAATCTCCTTAAATTGAACTAGGAATTTTTATTTTATAATTAAAATCATGATAAGAATTAAAAAAATAGACTAATAAGCACTAAACATAAATAAATTGTTTTATAAGTAAAAGAGAAAAAAAAAAAATATATATATATATATATATATATATATATTTTTATTTTTATTTTTATTTTTTTTTGTGTGTGTGTGTGTGTGTCTTTGTGGGCCTTTCCTTAAGCCTGCTGTGGTGCTTTCTTCATGGCTGGTCCCCTTCGGCCAATTAACCTACTGTTTATGATGTTGTTCTCACATGAAATGTGCTTTAAAGTTAGTCACATGGTACTACTATTCATTCTTTTAAAGTTTATTTTACGCAAAATATTTGAGAAAAAAGTTGTAAATTTAGGTTAAAAACATTTTTGTAAGTCCCTTTTTTTTTTTTAAAAAAAATGTAACTAAAAGATTATAAAATTTGTAATTGTAACCCAGGAGCTTTTTTCCAAAAGTCTTTTTTTTAAATCAAACAACTTTTCATGGACTATCCAAGTGAAACTTTTAAAATCCTATTCTTAAAAAATAAAAAATAAAAAAATGTGTACCAACTCTTTCTAAAAAAATATTAATGACAAAATTACCCCTAATACAAAAAAAAAATTAAATAACTAATTTTTTTTACAAGAAATTTTATATTTTTAAGAAAATTAAAATTAAGAGAAATTTTTAATAAAAAATAAAATTTGAATTTGAATTTCAAAAATTAAATGAAATTTTAAAAATATGTTTTTTTTAAAGTTTGAGAAGCTTTGAAAAAAAAAGGTATAATGACAATTCTTGTAAATTTGATAATTATAAAAGGGTAATTTAGGAAGAATATATTTGTTGGTACTTTTGGGCTGGGTAAAAAAAGAATGGTTATTTTTTTGGTCAAGAATTTTAGATACCATGAAACAAAGAAACACGAAAAAAAATAAAACAACTAAGCACAAAAAAAACCCTTATCCAAGGGAGCTAAGGTCTCTATTGCAAAGTCTAGGAAAAGAAGAATCCAAAGGCACATTTAAATTTAGATATAAGCCTTTAAGGGTCTTGGAGGCGAGGAAGTGTGCCGATTTGTTACCCCAAAAAATAATCCTTAAAAAATTATTTTTTGATAAAATGGGAGCCCACAAAAATTTTCCTAAAATAAATAGTTTTTGGAAGCGCAAAAATTGAACTATGAGAATGAAAATTGAAAATAAATGCATGTAATTATATATATATATATATATATATATATATATATATATATATATATATATATATATATATATATTTCAATTCCAAGGCTCCAAAGCAAGCACTATTTAGGGTTGGATGAAATATTTGAATAAATAATTTGGTTCTGTTAAAAGTTTAATTGAATAGATTGAGCCAAACGCTCCCTTACTTATTGCATTGATTGTATTGTATGTGATGCCTTAGAAAGTTGAGGTGCAGAGAAATAGTGGAGGACCACCCCAAACCGCCATGAGCAATTTACAAGTACTCCACCATAAAGGAGGAGGAGTAGGCATAGTCTTTGGTCAAACCCTATGATTATTACTCATCTTTAGTCAACATCCATACACCCAATTGTATGCCCCTCGTGGCCTCATCTACTCCACTATAATTACGATCCTTTTATAGTATTGACCTATAATTTCTATTGAGTTATTTTTTTGAAACTCGACCAATAACAAGAATGACTAATATATTATCCATCAACTTTTCTAATTCAAAATATTATTGCAATTTTGTTTACTTACCACGTGTGATTACTTATATGTGTTACATATATATATATATATATATATATATATCGCACAACTATTATTTTTTTGGTACGTAAAACTCTTTTCTCACCAACAAGTAAGTATAAAACGTGTTTGTTTTTATATAAGATATTTGTGTATGTGGTGGGGGACTAAAAATGTCCACAAATCCCTTTAAAATAGTGAGTGTGACTATTTCTAGGTCAATTATTTAGATTGAAAATAGAATGATTAGGAAACCTTAGAACGCCATGTGTTTAAGTCTAAATCATGAAGATCAAAGAAGAAGAATTTGAAAACTTCAAGTTGTCATGTGTTCAAATTGAAAACAAGAGGATCAACATGAGATAATGGTCAAAGATGCGGTGTAAATTGTCGAAAATCCCTATTTTTTTTGTATCATTAAAGTAAAATATAGTTTAAAAATTTAACTGAACTAAGATGATTGCCCGTTGCTTGGTTAAAAAATAGGCAATATTTAAAATTTGATTAAAATATAGATTTAAAAATATATACAAATCAATTTCGTAAAATAGATAATTTCGACAATTAAACACATCTATAACTAGTTTTGCAATAATATTTTTGCATAATGACCTATATTTAATGGGTCAGTCTCAACAAATTTTTTGAACTTTTTTTTTTTGGTTTGTCGGTGTGTCCGGATCAATTTATGCGCACTTCAACTAATCATCTTCACGGACGATCTTAGTCCGATTGGCAATGGGAGATATCTCATTTCCCTATAAACTAGGGTTCGACTCTCTTGAAATTAAATTTTGAATTTAATCCTAAATGTATCAGATCGATGTGCGAGAGTACGTCCTTAAAATCGCTCGGTGAGGTGATTAGTTGAGGTGCGTATAATCTGACCAGAACACCTTATCGAAAAACCTAAAAAAGAAAAAAATATTTTGAATTGTTTATTTTGAATCAATTCTAATGAATTATATAAGCATAACACGTAGTGCGTGTAACTCTTGTGTGTGTGTGAACATGTGAATTAGCTAACTTGGAATGTGATTTTAATTTTTGGTGTCACATTTGAACCCTGTTTTGGACACATGCCCAAGCAAGATCAGAATAAGGGTACCCAATTTGAAAGCAGCAGGACCACCAATCTATTCAATTTGTTAGTGTAAATTACATTTTGTACCTCCTAATTATAACTTAATTTTCATTTTGACTACTTAATTATCAATTTTGATAATTTATCCCTACAAGTCTAGACTCGTTTTTTTTTAAAATTTCGACTTGTAAGCATATAATAAGTACCCGAGAGATCAGTGACAGATACATGCAATCGATATATTTTTTTAAATAATTTTTCGTCGATTTAGTATTTATATGGATAATTGTGAGGGAGATAGCAAGTGTAGACCAAACCCTTGTTGTCCATCATCTATAGTATTTTTTTTATTGTTTTTTTAATTTTACGGTAAAGTATTGTCCAGGTCGATTTATGCATATCTCAATTAATCACCTCTCCGGATGATCTTAAGAGAGTATTCCCTTATATCGTACTAGTGTATTTAAAATTAAATTCAAGATTTAATTTTCCAGAGTGCTCCTAAGGAGAGTTGAACCTTGGTTGTCAAGAAAAATGAACACATCTCCTTACCAACCGGACTAACTCCTCTTGGGTATGTACAGTATTGATAACGGGAATGAGTATTCCCGCCTGTCATGCGGGTGACCCGGGTTCGATCCCTAGCAACGGCGAGATTTTCATTTAGTCAACCCTACATAAGTGAGATAAAGGCTTAGTCGTTGTTGTAGGGGTGCATCGGCACAAAAGTCAAGTTTATGGGGGTCAGGTTGCCAAAAGTTGATCATGATGGACTAAAGTGAAATTTTGTTTCATAATGTAGGATCAAAATGTAATTACCTTGTTTGGGAGGGGAGCTATGAGGAGGGAGTGATTCACCTGTGCTCTGTGTTTGAGCAGCATTACTCAGTTCAGTTCATGACTGCTAAAGATAACATGGGCAGAGAGAAATTCAGAGAGAGAGTGACATCAGTGAAAGGGATGTTGCTAGAGGAGGAAATATCGAAGAGGATGAAGAAGTCAGTTCAAAGATTAGAAGCACTGCCATTTGCCCCCACAGCTTATGATGCTAAAAAGCCTTGCCCAGGTGCTTCCTCTTTTGTTTTAGAGAGAGAGAGACCCCAATTCTATTGCTTCTCCCTTTGTTTTGTGTGGCCACTCTCCTTTTGTTTTTCTGTGTGAACCTTTGACTCTATTCTCTTTTTTTTTTTCATTGGACATCGTTTATCTTTTCGGTTTGGTCCTTTAATACACCATATTTGGTTAAACCAAATATCTTTGACACTTAATATTTTTCATTGTTTATTTCATTTTACTCCCTCTCTCCTTCTCTCTCTTTTACTATTTTTTAATTTTTTTATTCTATATTTTTATTTTTTTTAAATGTTTTTTGTATATTGGAAGAAAAAAATCATTAGTAAAATAAAAATAAATAAATAAAAATAAAAAAAATGAAAGAAAAAATAGAAAACAAGGAAGAAATATAGAGTAAAACAATAAAACACAAAAGAATAAAAAAAAAATATGTTGCAAGTGTATATCTTCTACACTTCTATCACACCTAGATCGGATGATTCTTGAATTTAATATCTATAAGCATTGGTAGAAATTCTATAAGAATAGAAATATTTTTTTTTTCTTTTTTGTATTTTTGTGTGTTGTAGTTCAAACTTAAACGTTTCTACCCTGAGTGAGAGTATGTTTGAATATAAAAGGAACTTACTCAAACGAAATTGTATATATTTGATTCTCACTTGAGAAGAGAATCAGAATTAGTGAATTAATTCCCTGCGAGAGCTTAGGATAGTAGAAGTGGGCAAGAGTAGCTTGCGATGTTGATTAAATCTCATAATCACAATAATACGGAAATTAATTAAAGATCTTAATCATACATGATTAAAATGATACAACAATTTCAAGAACGATTATAGAAAGCATACATGTTTCAGCTATTGCAGATGATTGATCGTTGCAATGGATTACACACTAGGTCTTCCTTTCTATGACCTAGATTTTTTGTTATATCGTGGCTTTCAATGAGAAGAAACTTTTAATTTAGACTAGAGAGGGGACCTAGAATTTATAATTAGGGTTTCTCATTGGGCCCTCCCAAAACGAGTTTCAATGAGACCCAAAATTTACACTTGCCACTCAATTAGGCTTCTACACAAAAAGATGTCACAACCCAAATCAAAATATGATCATTATTTATTTGGACTGCTTATATAATAGACTATATATTAACCCGTCATTATAAAATAATTAATTCAATTAATGTTAGTCCATATTTAATAAAACATTTCCATCATTCTTCTATTTGGGCAACATTAATTGATTTTTAAGTACTTATAAATTGAATTTTGAAAATAAGACTCTCGAGTTAATAACAGAAAATATTTATTTTCTGTAGCCACACCTTTTAAAGAAATGATAATTTATAAGTAGTATCTTGATAAACTTATCCAGTCCAACATGATCTTAGTATTGGACTATGATAGTTTATATGTTAATCTCAATAAATATAAGACCTTCATAGTTACGAATACTTATAACCATATCGATATGGATCATAAGCCCATTAGTGTAGTAACAAACAGATGCCAACATGTGATCATTATTTATATGTAATGTTTCTTATTGGTCTTCATTATAATTTCTCAACAAAATAAAATTGTAATTACAATTTCTCAACAAAATGAAATTGTTTGACTTTGACAAGTCATATGTCATTAACAATTCATAATGAGATCTCAAAATAGTATTTTGTGATAACAAAAAATATATAACTGTAATTCTTAAGACACAATATCTTAAGATACCATATTATATATTCAATTCAAATAATACAACATGCAATAATATAATATAAAATAATGATGATAATAAAAAAAATCAATTTTGCAAATCGGATAACAATAGTGATCAATATTTACATGACATAATCATCAAAATAAATGAAATTATAAAGGCTCTTACTAAATCAAATAATCAAAAGACTCAATGACACCCATATTCACAACATGTTCCTTAAACGTTATGGGCTTTAAACCTCTGGTTAGAGGATCAGCTAGCATGGACTCAGTTCTTATATGTTCAATCACAATATCTCTTTTCTTCACTAAATCCTTGACTGTAAGGTACTTGATTTCCATATACTTGGAACTTGTACTGGTCTTATTGTTCTTGGAGTAGAACACAACTGCATTATTGTCACAATAAATCACAATGGGTCGAGAGATGGAATCAACAACTTCCAGCTTCGAGATTAGATTTCTTAGCCAAACAACTTGAGAGGATGCCACTATAACAAGTTACAAACTCAGCATACATAGTCGAGGATGCAATTAGGCTCTGCTTGACACTTTTCCATAAAATAGCTCCACCGGCTAGCACAAAGATATATCCTGAAGTAGATTTGTGGTCGTCTAAACAACAACCAAAATTAGAATTTGAGTATCCAACTACTTCTAGATTATCAGCTCTCTTATAAACAAGCATAAAGTCCTTCGTTTTTTGTAGATATTTCATGACTTTCTTTGCAGCAACCCAATAATCATACCTAGGGTTCGATAAATATCTACCAAGAACATTAACAATGAAGGCGATATCTTATCTCATACATACTTGTGCATACATCAGGTTACAAATTGCATTGACATATGGAACAGTCTTCTTGGCATCATTTTCCAAATCATTCTTCGGACATTGTTCATTGCTAAGTTTATTTCTCATCACAACAGGTACATTACCAGCTTTGCACGTTTGCATATTGAACCTTTTAAGCACACGATCAATATAAGCTCTCTAAGATAGCCCAAGGAGGCTTCGAAATCTATCACGATGAATCTCAATACCCAGGACAAAAGATACTTCTCCAAGATCCTTCATGTTAAAATTAGCAGACAAAAAACGTTTGGTATCATTCAAGAGATTTACATCACTACTAGCAAGCAGGATGTCATCGACATAAAGAACTATGAAAATGAACTTGCTCCTATTGATTTTTATGTAGACGCATTGATCAAACTTGTTTTCTACAAAACCAAAAGACGTCACAATCTTATCAAATTTCAAGTACCACTGACGAGAAGTTTGCTTGAGACCATAAATGGACATTTTCAATCTGCATACCATGTTCTCTTTTCTATTTTCCTCAAATTCTTCCGGCTGTGACATGAAGACCTCCTCACTCAAATTTTCATTGAGAAAAGTTGTCTTGACATCCATTTGGTGAAGCTTTAAGTCAAAATGAGCTATCAACGCCATAATTAGCCTAAAGGAATCTTTGGCGGAAACTGGTGAAAAAGTCTCTGTGAAATCAACGTTTTCTAGCTGTGTATCACTTTTAGCAACCAATTGGGTCTTGAATCTTTCAACATTCCCTTTGTTGTCTCTCTTAGTCTTGAATACCTATTTGCATCTAATGGGTTTATATCATTTGGGAGGATCAACAAGTTCCCAAACATCATTATCTGACATAGACTATATCTTATCTCCTATGGCAATTAGCCATTCATTTTCCTGATTACTATTGAGAGCTTCATGATAAGTAGTCATGTCAATTTCTTTTCCAATGTTATACTCTCCCTCTCCAAGGTAAACATAGTAGTCATCAGAAATGGAAGCCCTTCTAGTTCTTTGCGATCTCCTCACTTGTACTTCAGAAAAAGACTCATTCGTAGGCTCATTGATCATAGGAATCTTATCTGCAATAGGCATTACTTCAGCAATAAGGGGAATGGAAATATCTACTCCTCGATGAATCTCTAGATCAATGGCTCCATCATAAGAGATCACATCTAAGGCTAGAAAAGGTAAAGAAACAACATTAATGGGTTCCGCTATTTCATCGAACTGAGAGGGAATAATATCAACAACATTCAACTCCAAAAACTTTGCCACTTGAGATTCAACAACTCTAGTGACACGAGTCGTACAATAAAACTCATATTCTTTTGAGTGACTATGATACCCTATAAAGTAGCATCTAGTACTTCTTAAATCTGACTTCTTCATAGAAGGATCGTAGATCTTCACCTCAACTGGACACCCTCATACTCTGAAATGATTCAGACTGGGTTTTCTGTTCGTCCATAGTTCAAACGGTGTTTTAGGCACTGACTTGCTAGGAACATGGTTCGGAATGTAGGTTGTTGTTTTGATGGCTTCACCCCATAAGTATTCTGGTAAATTTGATCTGCTCATCATGTTCCTCTTCATTTCCATAAGAGTGTGGTTATGCCTTTCTGCCATACCATTCTGTTATAGACTTCTAGGCATAGTATACCAAGCAACAATACAATTATCCTGTAAGTACCTTAAAAAAGGTCTCTTCTGTTGTCTGGCATCACAATGTTTCCCATAATACTCACCACTTCGATTAGATCTCACAATCTTGATCACTTTCCCCAACTGTTTCTCAACTTCAGTTTAGAAGACTTTGAACATTTCAAGAGCATATGCCTTTTCTTTGATCAAATAAACATAGCCATATCGGGCGAAATCAGCAATGAATATAATGAAGTACTTGTTTCCACACAAGATAGTCGAGTAAGGCCCACTGATGACTATATGAATAATCTCCAACAAATTCTAACTACGAGTGGCACATTTTTTCTTGATATTTGTCATTTTTTCCTTCACACAATCAATACAAACTTCCAAGTCATCAAAATCAAGAGGATGAAGAATCTCATAACCAATTACGCATTCTACTCGTTCTATATGAATGTGTCCCAAACACTTATGCCACAACAACGAAGATATTTCCTTACTCAAAGATCTTTTAACCACAGTGTTTTCAACATTGTAAGAAAAACAGATAACAACGACAATCTATAAATCCCATCAGATGAAACACAATTTTTAATCACTTTAGAGTCATAAATCATATCAACTCTTTTATTTGAAAAATTGAAATAATATCCAACTTTGTCAAGTACTGAAAGGAAAATCAAATTCTTTTTAAATGATGGTACACAAAAAACATTGTTCAAAATAAGCTGAAAACCATAATCTAATTGTAAAACAACAATCCCAATATGCTCAGTACCAATCCCGATGTCACTACCTACTTTAAGTTTTGACTGTTTATCACTTGGCTTTCTCAGGTTTCTTATCCCCAGTAAAGAATTTGCAGTATAAATAGTAGCACCACTGTCAAGCCACCATGAATCTAAAGGAACATTAACTAAATTGGATTCAAAACAGATATAAGCACATAATATATCTTGTTCCTTCTTCTTCTTCTCTAGCCAATTCTTAAAGTTAAAGCAATTAACCCTCTTATGGTCATTCTAGTTGCAGTGATAGTACTTAAGGACTGTGCTCTTGGCATCTCTATTTCTCTTGTAGTTTGACCCATTTAAAATTTCACTTGTGGCGTTATTGTTGTTCAAAGTAAAAAAAATTGTTTTCACATAAACAATGCAACTAGATCAATTATGGATAATAGGCAAAATACTCAAATGAGCATAAGTAATACAATATAAGAATCAATTGTGTTATCATAAACTCTCTTTTGGGTAGAGGTTACAATAAATAACTATTTTCTAAGTATGAGGATCAACAAAATTTAAAAATTTAAAAATTCATCCACTTTGAGCGGATTAACTTTCAAATCCACATATTTTCTTCAAAAGATAATGACACGAATAATCCTTTAAAATTCATTCCATTTAGGTAAATAAATTTATCAAATTATTTATCTCATACAACATCTTCATGCAATTAAATTAATTTACACAATAACCCCCTTTGGACAGGTGAATGTACAAATTAATCTAAAATTTTCTCCATAAAAAAAAAAAAGAATTCAAAATCTTGCAAACTTTGTTGGTTAAATTATTTTGATAAAATAACCTCAACAATTCACAAACAAATATTTTAAATTGTAAAAATTAAACAATATTGCCCTAACAACAACAGTGCATATTAGCGACATATATGCATATGATCAAAATAAGATGAAGTACATGACAAAATATATTTTCAGTGATCAACGATCAATTATAGTTGCAAGAATTTGAATAACAATTTTACTACACTTTTAAACTAATTATTAAATTAGTTTATGTGATTTAAAACTAAGAAGGAGAGTACACATTAAAAAAATTTAATCTTAAGAGAGTGAGTATCATACTCCTATTCCATATAAACTAACATAATTTCTGGTAAATTTTCAATAAAAAAAAATATACCAAAAAATAATTTTGATCTAATTAAATCACATAAATAAGTAATAATTAACTAAAAATTATTTTTCATCCTCAAAATATAAAATAAATTATCTAAAAAATAGAGGACAGAAAAATGAGTGCACAAAAAAAAAAAAAAAGACGCAAAATTAATTCTAGTCAAACTTTAAGGTGTTATATGTTTAAATTGAAACTATTTGGATCAAAGTGAGATTCTAATCAAACTTCCAAGGTATAAAGTGTCATAACCCCTATTTCTAATTTTAATAGCAAACTTTCTGACTATTTGTAATCAACCTTAGTGCCGCCAATTCCTAAATTGAAAACCCTATTTCCTCATCCCCTTTGTCACGCCGCCTTCGCAAAACAGTCCCCATCACTTTCTATCCTCCGGCGGAGAGCAAGAGATCGAGATCGCCAACGACCATTTCATTCCCATAAGTGAACTCCAACGGCAGAGGCCACAGGTATATGAGAAAATCATCAGGCTCTGAAACAGAAATGATGAGGGAAGCTCGAGAATTAGCTAGAGCGCACATCAAGGCGAACGCGAAAACGATTCCGACGATTGATTTGGCGAAATTGCCGAACATTTCTGTTTTGGATGATAATTGGCGATGGGCAGGTTACAGTCGATTCCAAATCCGAAACAAAATTGTTGTCAATCGGTGAAGAAACAAAAACCCATCTAGTAGTATTGTACAACTATAGGAGCGAGAATAAGTTATCCTTATTTTATTCTGAATAAGCTAAATGCCAAGATTCTATATGCCCTTCTCCATGACGAAAAACTGTATTTTCATTCTCTATTAAATACTATTATTTTTGAACTATGAAGCATAGTACAATAAGCTAAATGACCCTAAACATGTTTGGAAAAGTTCGACTATGAGCTATATTCGATTAAATTTTGCTGGGAAATTAGTACAGTGTATGATCCATTGCCTAATGCAGTAGAAGAATACAAGGTAACAACCATAAGGTCGTTAGAAAATAGATAAAAATAAAAAAATAAAAAAATTATTTTCAATTTCCAATTGTAGATCCTAAATCATGTAGGTTGGTTCTGATACCACAAATTAATTAAATCTCATAATCACAATAATACGAAAATTAATTAAAGATCTTAATCATACATGATTAAAAAGACAACAATTTCAAGAACGGTTATCGAAAACGTGCTCGTTTCAGCCATTGTAAATGATTGATCGTCGCAGCGGATTATACACTAGGTCTTCCTATCTATGATCTAGTTTTTTTATTTATTATATGGTGATTCTTAATGGGAAAAAACTCTTAATTTAGATTAGAGAGGGGATCTAGTATTTATAATTACAGTTTCTCATTGGGCCCTCTCATAGCGAGCTTCAATGAGATCCAAAATCTACACTTGTCACTAACTGGACTTCTACACAAAAAGATGTGACCTATTTAATTGGACTGTTTATATAATAGACTATCCAATAATCCGTTTTTATAAAATAATTAATTCAATTAATATTAGCTTATATTTAATAAAAAAAAAAAAAAAATCCAACATGCCAAATTATTATAAAATATTGGTGTCAAATAATTTCTATCATATCTGTTTGTGTGTGCCTATATATAAAACTTTTGTACTAAATAAGATAAATTTGAATAGACTTTAAATTAATTAGATTAAACTTTTAAACTACCCAAGTCACCCCCCTCTTAGGTAGTTTTTTGAGCCAACAATAGGTACTAAAGTTAAATTAACTGAATAAGCCTAACATCCTAGCTAAACAATCACATGGAATACACTATAGATAATATCTTATGTATTTTTGCTAATAATCTTGTGCCCTCCGCTTGTACAAATATGTTGAATAATTTGTGTTCTGCTTGTGACAATGATATTCATGATGAAGAAGAGGTTTCTCATAAGTTATTAAAAAACTAATTGTTTTTACGATTTTTTTTTTTTTTTCAAAGGAAAACTTAAGACTTAATCAAAAAATTAATTTTCTTGAGAATATAAAATTTGGCAGAATTTTATTTCAAAAAAAGGCTGATTTGGAACGATATTTTGAAATAGAAGAATTTTCAAATGCTCTTTTCAAGATCAATAATTTAATTGATAAAATTGAGGTTCTTAAGGAAGAAAATGATTTTCTAAAAAAATGATGTTGCAAATCTTCAACAAAGTATTGCAGATTTAAGAATTCTCAATAAACAAAATAAAGTTTTAAATATTAAAAAGGAGAATTCTATTTGTGATCTCGATAGAACTCGATTCAAAATTTATTTTACTGAAAATAATTATAAAAAATTTAAAAATGACTTTGAGTTTGTCAGCAATAAATTTTTTGGCCTTAAAGTAAATATTGGTGTTATGGAGTGTACTCTTGAAAAGATAAACCTTGAACTCAAAAAGGTTGTTGAAAAATTCAAAGGTTCTCAAAAATTGATTTACCAAATTAATAAATCAAGAGTAACTTCCTCATATCATCATCAATATCCTGCACCTATTGAAAAATCTGGTTATATTGAACATCACAATTAATATCCGATATATAGTCCTTATAATCCTAACAAAAGTGTTAAGTACTATCATTGTAGTAAATTTTGTTACATAAAAAAATGGTGCATTTATTTACAGATGTTACGTACTAATCAGAGCAGATCCAAATTAGTTTGGATACTAAAGCTATATACTAATTCTATTTGAGGTAACAACTCTAATCAAGAGTGATGAGATGACTAGGTATGTCAGTCTACTTGACAAAAAGGAAAATCCAGGAAAGACCAGAAGGATTTACAATCCTCCTTTGAATAAGGTCAAACCTCAGGAGACTGTGAAAGTAGACTCAAACAGATTAGATACAATCAATAGAGACATAAATAGAGGCAAAGTAGTAATAAACTGCTGTGAAGGTAAGTCTTATAAGTCTTTATTTAAGTTCCTAAAATTTGTTAAAAAGTCAGGTGGGTCACACTCAAATGGGTTGAATTAATTGACATTTCCTATATGGTTAAATTACATACCTTAATATTTTAGGAGTCTTTGCATATTTTACATATAAAAAAATTGTTTTATAAATATCAAAAACATATTTATTCCACATCATTATCATTATGATTTAATCATTTGAGGTGAGAAGAGAAATAAGGTCAAATTTTAAAAAGGAGTCTTAAAAACAGTCAACTGATTTGAAAACAATCGCCTAATATGAAAAAAGCTTTCCTAAAATTGATCTAAGTGTCAATTTGGTCGACTGTTTAACAATTTAGTCGGCCGATCCAGCCTTGACCAATCAACTGATGAAAGCAATTAACTGAATAAGTAATTTAGCCGACCGATTGTATTCGGAACATTATTCCTCCTAAACTCTTGCCATTTCGTAGTAAGCCTTCCATCTTCTAAAACTTATCTACATTTTAAGATCTAATAAATATTTATCATTGTGAGTGTGATTTTGGGTAAAAATCTCGAATCTTTCAAGGCATTGTTCAAATCCTGTGATTTTTCCCTTATTTGGTAAGATCTCAGTCTTTCATTATTTTTTTATGCAATCGTTATTTTTACCATCAATTAGGAGTCGTAGCCTAGATCTTTTAGTTCTTCCATAGTTAGTTCTGTTCTATTCATCTTTTAATTCATTTTTCTCCGTTAGAATGGTTTTCAAACACGTTGCAAAAAAAAAAAAGGTCATGGATCTAGCAAAGATAAAGCAAAGGGTACTAAGCATATAAAAGGGCCTAAGTTTGATAATTACTAATTTTTAAGTTTAGAAAACCAAAAACGATATGAAATAGATTTGTAAAAAAGACGGGCTGTGTGTGGTAGGCCTATAGACTTCAATGAACTTAAGTCTAAAGGAATAAATATTTTGCCAAAATTCCAACATTTGGGATGGGATAAGTTCTTGAGCAAAAACAAACCCTACATCACCCATTGGTTTAGGTTGTTCTATATTAATTTCCACCATGTAGAAGATACTTAAGTCTTCTATATAAATGGGGTTCAGATTCAATTCAAATTGGATGACCTATTTGCTTTTCTATGTGTTCCTAAAGGTGCTATCTTTCCTCAAAATAGTAGCCATTGGGTTTTACAAAATTTTGGTCTTCAACAAGCCAGAATATCTCTAGGTTTAGTAGAAGCTAAATCTAAGAACCTTTGTCTAATTCATCGCATCTATCATTCTATCACTTACTCCTTTGTTCCTCGCGGTGCTTGTCATGCTTCTGCGACTAATTTTGATACATTTTTTCTTCATTCTATAATCAATTATTCCGATATTTATATTACAATGCTACTCGTGGAACACATACGGTATCAACTGTATGCCCAAGTACTGATATTGCGTTTCATATCTTAAGGAACTTCAATGTTCCTCTCTTGTCTATAATAACACCATCCTCAGCAATATCGCTATCGAGTTAATGGGGTACGATTATGTTGAGAATCATTGGCTACGTAAGGGAGGTTAAATGGGGGATGAATATGAGGAGATGGGTGAGGAGGAGCCAATGGGAGCAGAATGACTGAGTGTTGAAGATAAAGTCTTCAGGATATTCGATGAACTTCAAGAACAATTTGATGACTTCCGACAATACAGGTTAACGGTAGATGATTATCTTGACAATATGGTTGCACATATGGGAAGAATGTCAAGATCAATGGAGAAAATGAAAGGGATGATACAACAGTTCAATCCGTATTTTCCTCCGCAACCTTCCAGATCATACTACCCACTCCTGGTCTATTTTGATTGTTGTAATTTATTTGGAACAAACTCGTTGTTAATGATGTTTTATTAAAGCAAGTAATATTTTAATTTGGATAATTATGGAGAATTATATTTTAGAATTAGTATGGATGGTTTTGATGATTTTGATTCGATTATATGTTAAATCCAAATTTTTATGTAATCAATATTAGTATTATTTTTTTTTTTTTTTTTTTTTTTGGTATCTTTCAATTACTTTATATCTTATTCTCCATCTCAAGCTCGAATGATCATATCACTGATATAAGATGAAATAATGCCTCAAATAGTCTTTTAAATGAAATTGTCTAAAAAATTAAGATGATTTGCATATTTCATATATTCGATATTCTAGATTTTGCATAATTTGAATTTATTATACCATTGAATCTAACATTCTATTTTTTTAAATACCCCCCACATTTTGAGATGACAAAGGGGGACATAATGATGTTTTAGAGTCTACATTTGTTTTTGCTTTTTTCCAAAAACTTTCATTTCATCATGCATTCATGAAATATTCTTGATGCATGCATAAATACTTGGTATGTAGAAAATTTTCTTATTATGTATCTAATTGATTAAAAAGACCCTCTTCATATTCAGGGAGATTGTGGTTTATATTTTTAATAAAAAAATATCAAGTTAATTGTTATTATAAAAAATTGAGAAATTGTTAAGGATTCAAGTCTGATTTGATGATTTTGATGATCCAATTAACTTGAATAATTGTCTGGACTAATATTGTGTTTGAGATGTGATGACAGTATTGAAACTATAATAGCCAAAATTACGATGGGCCAACATTGAAAGAAGAATATAAATTATTAGGATGATGTATGACTATGACATGATGAATAATTTTTCGAAAGACAATTATTTTTGTATTCCTAAGGTAAACAAAACTTATATTGTTTAAATTCATGTCAATCCATTGAACCAATTGATTGATTGACACTTGTTCCAAGAAGTTTTATAAATTGAGCCAAAACAGTCGACTAATTGGAAGATTTGATCGACTGATGGATACAAATTCCCAAAAATTTTGAAAAATGAGATGATTCGATCAACTAACATAACTTCGACTAGTTGAATCAGGTTCCCAGAACATGAAAATTAAAAATTCTAGAAGTACCACGTTCAATGTAACAAAAATCTGAAACAAATGACAAAAAAAAATATTGAATGTGATATCATGTTGAAAATCTTATTTAGACGAATCTGAATATATAATTAGATCGTGAAAAAAATGTGTACGATAATAGTTATTTTGATTTTAATAAAATAATTTTGTGTGAAACTTAAATATGCAAAATTTCAATCCCACGAATCACATAGGGAAAAATTATTCATGTCAATTTTTGCGGTTTTGAAATTGGGATTAAATGGTTTGGAATACTTTGCCAAATCATCGTCATCCCCCCATTCCAAGTTATTAAAAAATGGAATACTTTTGTGCAACTGCAATTGTTCACTTCCACCCAATGCATTTCCTTGCTTGCTCATCCTAACATCTAAACCTTTATCTCCAACCCCAGCATTACCCTCTGTCATATTATGCCGACTATCTATTTCATCCGCAAAAGCCACATGCCTCCATCATCCCTAGCACAATAATTACTTGTGTTGTCATGCCTTAGACTAGATTGCAAATTATGGTAATGTGGAGTGACATAACAAGTGCCATGATCACAGCCAAGCATACTATGAGAATGATATTATTCTGGAATATAGAGGGTTGGACAGTGTAACTGGATTGAAACTCATTTTGTGAGTTGATAATATGACCTAGTATTTAAGGGTACGACATCAAAATGTTATATTCAGATAACCGTTGATCAAACATGGTACTATATGGATTTATATTCTAACTCAATAATTGGGTGAAATAACCAGCATGACCAAACAAATTTTTACCCTCTCGCTAAGGCTTATTATACCTCAATATACATCTCAACACAAAGTAGCGAGGGCAACCTCATAGGTATGTTAAGTATTATCTCTAATGTTGCGTTATCTATGATAAGAAATAACATATACTTAACTGACTAGGTTGCAAACCATTAAGACATCGACATCCCACATGTTAACTTCAAATTTCTATTTTTTCCATCCTCAAATACACTTAGTCGTAACATTTTTACTAATTTATTTAAAATAATCCACCTACGAATGAACAACGATTTTCTCACAGACATAAATTTTAGACACCCCAAAATTACATCCTTCCAATATTCTACCCCCAATAAAATATCATATTAGCTGATCGTTCTTAATTTTTGTATCAAATTTCTTCCATAAATCTATAATTTTGATAGTCTTTTTATCATTTTTTTAGTTAGTAATAGTACAATTTTTTTTTATTTTTTATTTTTTTTTGTAGATATAAGTCCGAAAATAAAAAAAATATGAAAAAAGAGCGACGAAAATAGCTAAGAAGAACTAAAATTGAGAAAAATCTGCAAACCGATTCGAAATCCGTCCCGCGACCCATGCGTGGAACCATTACATTTAAAATGCAATTAAGAGCAATAAGGTGTTTCAATATGGAATTAAAGGGAATTAAAGAGGCTTTAATAATAATAAAAAAGAAAATTTATCAAAAGGATTTGAAATTTTATTATATAGATTATTCATTTAAGGAATTAAAGGGATGATTCGGCAATTACGAAAAATGGCCTTTAATTGGCCTTTATGGGAAGCATACTGATTTTCGGTAGTGGGGATCAAGGCTTTTTTTTTTTTTTTTTATTTAATTTTCATTCTTCATTCATTTTGTTTTTGATCATTCTTTCTTGCGGCTAGATTTGGAGGGAAGGTTCTTCAAAAAAAAATTTGGTTGAACATCTTAGGAAGAACAAACCAAGAATGGCTAAGGCACAAAACCAGGTTAGGCTTTATGTATTTAGATTTTCGTAATGTAATGTAATTTTTATTTTTGCTACATTTTATCTGTGTATAATATTGTATAACAAGAAATTTATGTTCTTTCATTGTTATTGAAATCAATTATTGTTTTTACCATTTTATGAATGTTAAAAATAATTTATTGGTACTTGCGGGTCAGATCTAAGATACGTGGTTTAGATCTAACCATCACATAAATCCGTGTTTATTGGAATCGATACGGTTTAATAGGATGTTATGCTGATTGATTCATCATAAATTAGTAGAAATCAAATCTCAAATATAATTTATACCGATTAAACGGTCAGTTAATCGATATATTTGATAGGATGGATTTTGCTTAAGGTTTAGCTCAGTGTAGATTAGAAACCGAATCCCGAAGATAATCCATGCTTATTAAATAATCATACTCTCGTTGTTATTTTTCTTGTAATTAATCCCAGTCAATTTGTCATTTTGTATTTTAATTTAAATAGTTTTCTATTTTTATAATTAAAAGCCCAAAATCAAATTTCTTTAATTCAATCAAAAAATAAGAAAGTAATTATTAGTTGCAATCCAATCCCTATGATTCGACACCTTTACTTGAGTATATTATATTATGATATTTTGCTCTTAAATTGGGTATTAAACTCACGTGATCACTAGCATCCTCCATTTCCACTGGCTTTTATTTCACAAACAAAAATAAAACGATAAACCAAGAAAACATTATTAGTAATTATATTAACAAACATTAGAAAAGTTCAAATTATAGATTTCGTCAATCACAATTCAAATTACCTAACCGCAACAGCTCAACTTACTTCCCAACTATTAAATTTCAAATTAAACATTCAATTTATTATAAGTATAATCAAAATACATAGAGAATAATTACCTAAAATTTTAATGAGAACTGAACATATTTTTCAGTAATTACCAAAAAAAAAAAAAAATTAAACATAAAATCACACATAATTACAACATCAAGTCTACAAATAATTAACTAACTACATAGATATACTAAATTTACAAAACCTTTATCTAAAAATCTCAACACATCTCTCGAAAACTATTACCTAAAATTCTAATTACAAATAATCACCTGAACACATTTTAAAATAATTACCAAAACATACTAATCAAACCTACAAATAATTAACTACATAATTATATATAATTTACATAAAAACTAACTGGGAAACTAATTCTAACTTATTAAGAACATATTTACAACTAATTAACACAACATATAAAATTCAATAATTACAACTAATTAAGACAATATATAACTAAATGTCATAAAATATACAATTACAACTAATAAACAAATATAAATTAAATCTACAATTAAAAAAATGAAAAAAAAAAAAAAAAAAAAAAACTATAATATAAAAAAATTAATAAAAAAAAAAAAGATTGGACTTGAGATGCGACGGTAGTGGAACAACAATGGTGGAGGGTGGTGGAGCAACGATGGTGGATCCGGTGGTGGAGGTAAATCTTTTTTAAATGAAAAAAAAAAAAAAAAAAAAAAAACCTAGGTGAAGCTGAATGTAGCACCTCCAGCCGGCTTTCTTATTTAAAAAGTGGAGGCTCCACTCTAGCTTTTCCTTTTTAAAGTCGGAGGTTGTGCCTACGTCTTAAAAAAATCACATCATATAATTGGGAGATAGCACCCCCGGTCCATTTTTTTTATTTTTTTGTTATATTAGGTGAATAACCGGGAGTGGTATTCCCAGCTATAGTAAAACCGGGAGTAGAGTACCATCCCGATTTATGTGGGTTTGGGAATTTCCCCAAACCAACATATATATTAGCAAAAAAGGTATATGTTTTTAATTAATAGGTAAAGAACTCCAATACTTTGTTGAATATTAAAATTGATTTTTTTTTATTGCCTAAATATTAAAGTTTATTTTTTAATTAAGATTTTTTTTTTCGTCGGCATTGTCCAACACGGATTATACACTAATCTATAAAATAAAACAACATAGTATACATTTTTTAAATATATTTTTTAAACATATTTTGTTTATATATTTTAAGAAAATATTAAAAGAAAGAATAAGTTATTTTACATGCATATATCTTTCTCTCTCAAATTATTTTTATTTTTTCAAAAGTTTCATTTCTCTTTCCATTCCTAACTATAAAAACCTCAACTATTAAAAACTCATATTCTCTTTCCCGCTTAATGATTAGTCAATTGCCAGTCAATTGCCCCTCTCTCAAACCCAACAACCAATATTCCAAGCACTTTTATCACTACAAACCATCACAAAATAATCATTTTTCGACCCACTATTTGATTGGTTAAAATTTAGAACTGATGTTGGCAAAAAATCCCTAGCACATGTAACAGCTCTGCACGTACCAGAAATCCAATAATCTTTCTCTGAGACCTACAAAACCTTAAGTTCTAATGAAAGACACCGGTGTGGTGTCAGCCAAAGAACCTCCGGCGTGAGAATAAGTTAATTTGAATAGAATTAGAATAAATGCAGGCTAAATTCAGAGTAGTATATCAGTTACCTTTCATCCCTTTTTATAGGGTGATGATCCTACTATCCAGAAATAACGCCGTTACATATTACTACCATTATCTCCATAATTACCGAAAATATCTGTAACGGATTCCATTAATCACGAATTGTTACAGTCAACTCGGAAAGGATGAATATCTGTAACAGCTTCCATTCATCATGGGCTGCTACAGTCAATTCGGATAAAGTCCATGACTTATAACTGTGGGCCTACATCACTTAGATAGGAGAAAAACTACTTAACTATTTGGGGCCATCAGCATATTAGGTCTATGTACACCCAAATATGGGCCTTATAAAATGACAACCCATGTACCTATTATACAAGTATAAGATAAATCAACTTATACTACCTCAGCCCATTAAGTAAACGGGTTCTCCTTACTTCAGATCGGAACCCAAGAGGTCAAACCCAACCCGTTTGGGGTTCATATTTAGATTAGGCAGGAGTGAGGGTTTTATACGTATCAGTTGTCCTCCTAACTTTTGCGACGATTCAGACGAAGAGAAACGAAAGATCACAATTTCCGAGTAAGTTCCTCATTTCATACCTTCAACGTTCCCCTTAACAGTTTGGATTGCTAGTTATTATTGAAGATGGAATCAGATCAGTTAGTGAACTCCATAGAAACAACTGCTCAAACTCACTCACAATCTAGCCCGAATATAGACCTAGGAGCCAGTAAGTTTCACATAGAATGGCTATCAACATTTAGGGCACAATATAACATTCCTTTTTCTATATCAGTTAGGGTTCCATCTAAAGATGAGCGTCCTCAAAATACTAGAGAAAATAAAATTTCTCTTTATCTGTGGATGTTTGAAAATGGTCTCACTCTCCCCTTCTCCCCGTTCCTCCGACATTTGTTTTGTCAGATGGAAATTACACCATCGCAAATAACCCCAAATAGTTTTCATCATATAATGGGAGCCATAGCTCTAGCTAGACAAAATAATGTACCCCTTACCGTTGATACAATTAGAAGCATCATCCATTTAAAATACCTCACCAAAATAGATAAATATTACCTTTCAATTCCCAAGAAATTTGCATTTCTTGTAGACCTCCCAATTAAGGTTAGGGACTGGCAACCATGGTTCCTCTTCTTTTCTAGAGATTGGGAATTCTCCCCCGAAGAAATAGGACAGCCTTCTATGGTGCCAAGACGCTTCAACTCCCCAAGTAATAAAATACACAATAATTTATTTCTTTTTCAAAACTCTGCTGAGGCAAATTTATACTTATATTTTCTGATTCATCAAATGCAGGGGATAGCACTCGTTGGAAACTTGGATTGACTCCAAGAGTTAAGGAGAGCTTAGAAAAGATTCTAATTTCCGAAGAACGCTTCTATAAAGAACTAGCATATCAGCAATTCATCAGACCAACAATGGATCCCACACGGATGCAAGAATTAGTTGAACCTCATATCAGAACCCGTAAAAGAACAAAGCCCAGAAAAAAAACTTGCCAAGAAGAATGATCAAACATCAAATCAACCTCCTTACGACACTGCCGGAAGCTCAACCGTCCACCATGCCAATCCCCCAAGAGCAACTGAAGCAACAATATCAGATGAAGATTGTCAACCTTTAATTATTCGCAGACGGGGTGTTATTCCTGTCATAATTCCAACCCTAGCTCCAATCAATGAAACAGCTCATAATGAGCCAGCTGCCGTGTCCATGTCAACATCACTCTCTCAGTCTCCTGATGTTCCAACTGCTGATCCTCCCATTGCTGATCCTCTTACTACTGATCTTCTTACTGTCGATCCTCCTTCAACTAGTCATCAACCCTCTCCAGCTCCTTCTCTCAGCCAGAGAACTGCCAGTGGTCAAGGGATGACTAAACCTCAAATGAGTCAACTGATTAACAAAGTGGGCCCTTCTGTCACAGGTTGGCATGCTATATTTGATGATGCAATTAAATTTCTGTATGAGCAATCATGGGAGAGAGGTAAGAAAAGAACGGATGGAGAAAATAAGCCTAAGATTTTTTGATCGGTGATATGCGCTCTTCTTTAGGTACTAACATTGTTTTGATTTAACTTCCAATACTAAATCAATATCTTAATTAATCTCATTTTTTAATATTCTGTTAATAACAGTGTATGCACATGTCATCTGTTCTGGTGAATTGCGCTGAGGATGACAATGAATTGGATGCACAATTAATGCATCAGATGACTGAACTCAGCAAGGTTGAGGCAAAGGTTTAAGAACTGGAAGTTGAAAAATTAAAGATTGCTACGGATCTTGCCTTATCCAGATCTTCTCAAGAACAGTTTAGGGCCGAACTCCAGTCCGCCAATGAACAAAGAGAAGCTCTCCAACAGAGTAATGAGCTTTTCTGTTCTGAGAATAGGGATCTAAGAACAACAATTACCTCAATCAGATAAGAGTGCATTTCTCTCAGAGAAGAATCCAACAATCTTTCAGAAGAACTTGCCTCAACCCGCTTAATAATCAACCAGAAGGATGCTGAAATCAAAGAAAAAAGATGCCGTCTTTCAAAAATGTCATGACAAGTCTCAAGAGGATGAAAACGCTCTTCAAACGTTTCGGGCTGAAAAAGAACAATTATTTGCTGAACTGCTGACCGCAAAGGAGAAAAATAGCAAAGAAATTAATGATCTACGGTCAGCCTTCAAAAAAGAATAAAAAAGACTCTAGAAGGTCGGTTTTACTCTCTGCCATAATCTAGTGTCGGAAGAGTTTCTTGATGCCGATTTCTTCTTCTTGGAACTTGATGAAGAAATAAAAGAAGCAGTTGAAGAGCAACCAGAACCCAGTTCAACAAAAGAAGTACCAGTAAAGAGTTTAGCACAGGTTAATGATCCCAACAATATCAGCTGAAACCTTAGCTAAGCTTCTTGCTGCTGATCTCCTTCTTGGAACTTGTAATGACAATTACTTTATTCATTATGACTTGTAACTGAGCAACCGCCGCTGTTTCAGTTTCCACGAATTTTTTGTAATGATTATGACTTGTTTTTATCAACGCATGTCACTTCTGTACGCCTTTTTCTTTAACGCTTCATCTATCTTCTTTAATTCCTTTAAATAACCTCCTTTAAACCTTTAGATCATCACGACATTCTTTCTTGCAAAAACATCAACTCTTTGAGAAAAAAAAAAAAAAACCTAACAGTCATGGGCTCTAATTCATGGATTAACAGCCCCTCTGCCTATGCAAAAATTCAAACGGAAAGGAGCAAAGAGATAGAACTAGGCAATAAATTTAGGACACTGATGCAAATAGTTATGAATACCTCAGATGAATACCCACGCTTATGCGCAATGGAGGAGGCTTCCGCCACATTTGCTGCCATGGAATGAGCCCATTTTTTAATTGTCTCGTGTTATCCCGAAGCGAAGGATGATTTAAAAGAAGCTGAAAATGGCAAAAATGATTTGGTTGCGGACTTCAATTATCATAAGCTTTTTGCTAATGCCATGAAAGCAAAACAAGATATACTCCTAAAGAAGAATAAGGAGAAGAAGGCTAAGATTCATGATCTGATCCAAAAACTCAACTAATATGAAAATCATGAGTCTTTCCTTTCCGACTCAGATTCAAATGACTTGGATTCGCCAATGTCTGCAGAGTCGGACTGACTTCTCCTTAATCAGCCCCAGATAAAGAAAAAAATTCTTTTGTTTTGTTTTGTTGTTTTTTTTTTTTTTTTTGTTTTTTTTTTTTTTTTGTAAAAAAGAAACCTTGTACCATCCGATCAATATTATAAATATGAACTGGTTTTTTTTTTTTTTTTTTTTTTTTTTTTTTTTATGTTCTTCAATTTCTTTTTTGATGTTCTTCACCCTTGGCAAGACAATTGTTCTTAGTTATTGAACAAACATAGAAGAACACACGCTTAAAAAATTACTGTCATAAGAAATTAACGGACGGGCTGATGAACCCAGTTAATTGTCCTGAACTTAACAACTCCGATCCACACTGAGTAATGAATCTCAGTAATATGCTGGGCTGATGTGCCCAGTTAATAGCTAAGCTCGAAAACTCAATTAAATTCTGAGTTTAGCGAGCTCAGTTATTCGCCGGGCTGATATGCCCAATTAGGGCTGAGCTGATGTGCTCAGTTAAACTCTGAGTTTTACGAACTCAGTTGTTTGCGGGGCTGATTTACCTAGTTAGGGCTGAGCTGAAGTGCTCAGTTAAACTCTAAGTTTTACGAACTCAGTTGTTTATTGCGCTGAGGTACCCAGTTAGGGCTGAGCTGAAGTGCTCAGTTAAACTCTGAGTTTTATGAACTCAGTTGTTTGATGGGCTGAGGTGCCCAGTTAGAGCTGAGCTGATGTGCTCAATTAAACTCTGAGTTTTACGAACTCAGTTGTTTGCTGGGCTGAGGTGCCCAGTTAGACTCTGAGTTTTACGAACTTAGTTGTTTGCTGGGCTGAGGTGCCCAGTTAGGACTTAGCTGATGTGCTCAGTTAAACTCTGAGTTTTATGAACTCAGTTGTTTGCTGGGCTGAGGTGCCCAGTTAAGGCTGAGCTGAAGTGCTCAGTTAAACTCTGAGTTTTACGAACTCAGTTGTTTGCTGGACTGAGGTGCCCAGTTAGGGCTGAGTTGATGTGCTTAGTTAAACTCTAAGTTTTACGAACTCAGTTATTTGCTGGGCTGAGGTGCCCAGTTAGGTAATGTAAATCACAAGTTATATGAAATCAAACACATAAGTTTTTTATTACTAAAATAGCATTTATGTAGTTAAAAAAATAAAATAGATAATTTCAAAATTAAAGACTAAAGACAAGGAAATCATATAAAATATTTTCGCAAATGGGAGATATTCCATGGTCTCGGAACAGCTACTCTTTCAGGATATTCAAGCCAATAAGTTCCTGGCCTATTAACTCTGGTGACATGGTAAGGACCTTTCCAATTTGGAGCAAGTTTTCCCAGATGTGCTTCTGGTCGGTGAGGCATTACTCATCGAAGTACCAGATCTCCAATAGCGAAATTTTTGGGATGAATTGCCTGGTTAAACCTGCGCGCCATCTTAACCTTATATACTGCTATACGCATTAACGCCTTCTCGCGCTTCTCCTCCAATTGATCCAGTTCTTCTCGTATGTGATCTTCATTCTCCTCCAAATTGGTCATGACAACTCTTCTGGTTGGCATCCTAATCTCAACTGAAACGACAGCTTCAGTTCCATAAGTTAAAGAGAAGGGTGTTTCTATAGTTGAAGATGCCGGAGAGGTACGATAAGCCCATAAAACTCCAGGAAGTTCCTCCACCCATTTGCCTTTAGCATCATCCAAGCGTTTCTTGAGTGTCTCTTTAATAGAACGGTTAGTTACCTCTGCTTGTCCATTCGCTTGGGGATACGCTGGACTGGATGTCCGATGTTGTATCTGGAGTTTGTTACACATCCAGGCAACCTTACCCCCAATAAAAGGCATTCCATTATCAGAAATGAGAATAGCTGGAATTCCGAAACGGAAAATAATTTGTTTCCACAAAAAAATCTTTACTTCATTCTCTCCCACTGTTACAAAAGCTTCTATTTCAGCTTATTTGGTGAAATAATCAATCACTACCAATAAGAATTTTTTATTTCTAGGAGCAAGCATGAATGGACCTAAAACATCAATTCCCCCATTGAGCAAATGGCCAAGGAGAGGTAATCGACGTTTGCGGTTGAGCTGGGACTCTGATATTATTTGAAACACGTTGGCACGTATCCCATTTTCATACATATTCTGCTGCACCAGCACACATGGTTGGCCAATAATATCCCACTCTCATTACTTTATGAGCTAGGGATCTCCCTCCTTGGTGATTTCCACACACACCTTCGTGTATCTCTTGTATCACGTAGTCCGCCTCTTTTGGTCCCAAACATAACAACAAAGGTTGTGAAAAAGATCTTCTATAAAGTTTACCATCAGATAATATATACCTTGAAGATTTGTACACGGTTCTCCTTGCATTATCTTTATCGTCTGGTAAGGTTCCTTCCTTCAGATACTAAATTAAAGGAGTTCTCCAATCAATTTCCTCGTCCACTTGGCCTATGTAAGCACTCTGAGATGTTGGAATGATTGATGGGTGATCCAGAAATTCAACCAGATCAGATCTCTAATCTAACTCTAGAGTTGAAGCGAGTACAGACAAAGCATCAGCCTTAGCATTTTCAGTTCTTGGAATAGCTTCAAACTTACAACTCTGAAAATGGGAAGCAAGTTCTTTTACTTTCTCTACATAGAGACGTAACTTGTCTCCGTTTATAAGAAATAGGTCGTTGATCTAATTGATCACCACTTGAGAATCTGATTTCACTACTAGATACTGAGCTCCTAACTCCTTGGCAAGAGTTACGCCGAGAACCACTACTTCATACTCTACTTCATTGTTGGAAACTTGGAAACATAATTGTATGGATTTTTCAAGTTAATTGCCCTCAGGAGTTTGTATGACAACTCCCACACCGCAACCCTTCATGTTCGAAGCTCCATCAACACATATATCCTACTGGGCAGTGGAATATGATGTTGTTTCCTCGTTTAATGGCTGAGTGAATTTAGCAATGAAATCAGCCAATGCTTGACCTTTAATTGTTGTCCTGGGTTTATATTGGATAAATAACTCTCCCAACTCAACAGTCCACTTCATCAGACGCCCAGATGCTTCTGGTTAGTGCATTACAGCCTTGAGTGGGTATGAGGTCAACACAGTTATTACATGTGCTTGAAAGTTAGGCCGAAGCTTCCGAGCAGCAATTACCAAAGCTAATGCCAGTTTTTCCAACTTTGTATAACGGGTTTCAGCTGAAACCAAAGATTTGCTGACATAATAGACCAGATTTTTCCCTCCTGCAAGTTCTTGAACCAATGCATCACTTACTGCTACAGGGGTTACTGCCAAATATAGCTTCAGCTCTTCTCCGGGGTGTACTTTGGCCAATGTCTCCACTGAACCCAAATAATTTTTTATGGATTGGAAAGCATGCTCACAGTCATCATCCCACTGAAAGGTTTTATTTTTCCTCAAAATTTTAAAGAAAGGAGCACACCTATCAGTAAACTTTGAAATGAATCTATTTAATGTTGCCAACCTTCCAACCAACACCTGGACTTCTCGAATAAATGACGGGGACTTTAGATTTTTTATAGCTTCTATTTGTCCTAAATCTACCATGATGCCCAACTGATTAACAACAAGCCCCAAAAATTTTCCAAAAGTAACCCCAAAAGTGCATTTTTCAGGATTCAACTTCATATCGTACTTTTTTAGAACAGAAAAGGCCTCGGCTAAATGAGGGAGGTGATCAACTTGCTAGGGACTTTTGACCAACATATCATTGATATATACTTCCATGGTAGTCCTAATTTGATCTCGGAAGATGTGATTTACCAACCGCTGATAAGTAGCACCCACATTTCGCAAACCAAAAAGTATTACTTTATAACAATAAGTACCTTTTGGCGTGATGAATGAAGTCCCCTCTTCATCCTGCTGATCTATACGGATTTGATTGTAGCCCGAATAAGCATCCATCATGGATAAGCGTTGGTGCCCAGCCGCAGCATCAACCATTTGATCAATCCTCGGCATAGGGTAACAATCTTTAGGATATGCTTGATTTAGATCCATAAAATCTACGCACATTCTCCATTTTCTATTCTTCTTTTTAACAAGAACAAGATTAGCCAACCATCTAGGGTATGTTACTTCCCTTATGTGACCAATGGTAAGCAATTTCTCCACCTCAACTTCAATTACCTGTTCTTTCTCCGGACTGAAAGTTCTCCGTTTTTGCCAAACTGGTGGACATGATCTGCTAATGTCCAAGTGATAGACTGACACGTCAGGACTTATCCCTGTCATGTCAGACAGTGACCAAGCAAAAATATATAAGTTCATTTGAAGCAGTTCTCTGATCTCAGCTTCCTCAGTCTGGCTTAACGATTTGCCAATCATAAGCTTCTAAGCTCCGTTATTGAAAGTTATTTGCTTAACCTGCTCAGCAGGTTGAATCACACTGGCATGTTCTCTAAAATCATCAATCTCTCCTGTTGATTATGCCAGCTGACCTGCTTCATGAATCTTCTTTAATTGCTATAAAATAGGGCTTTTACCCTTTATAGTTATGGCAAAACACTTTCTTGAGGAAGCTTGATCTCCTATAATGACTGCCACCAAATCTCCTCTGGCATACTTCACACACTGATGATATGTTGATGCAACAACTCTCATTGAATGCAACCATGGTCGGCCCAAAATGGCATTATATGGTGATACTGAATCTATCACCTTAAACTCAATAGTCTTCGTGTTCCCCTGCTCGTCCTTATTGGAGGTGACTGTCAAAGTAATTTTGCCATAAGAGGAAGTGAGCTTACCATTAAATCCCACCATAATAGTCTGTGTGGAGTTTATATCTGAGCTCGGCACACCCATCTGTTTCAGAGTACTGGCAAAAATAATATTGGCTGAGCATCCATTGTCAATCAAATTTCTCTGTACCTGAAAACTCGAGATCCATAAAGAAATGACTAAAGCATTTTCATGGGAATATACAATCCCTCTATAATCATTTTCAGAGAAGGTGATGACAGGTCCCGGCTTTGATACCACTGTTAATGATTCACCATAACAACACTCCATCATTACTTCACGCACTTTTCTTTTTCGTGCACAATTGGACTCCCCAGAACTAGGTCCAACTGAGTTTATCATGAAGATCACTTCCCTATTTTCTTTGGGATGCTCTTCTTTCCGCTCTCTTTCTCGACGCTCTTCACGTTGGTTATCATTCCTGGGTCTCTTTTTGTCCCTGGAGCGATCTTGCATATAATCCTGCAATTGTCCCAAGTCTAGAAGCCGTCTGATTTCTTTTTGAAGCTCCCAACAGTCATCAGTGTTATGACCAAAATCCTTGTGAAAATCGCAAAACTTAGAGCGATTTTTTCGGTTTAACTTGGTATTATATCTGGGAGGCCATCGAATTATATCAGATGTAGGAATCTCCTGCAAGATTCGTGAGATTGGCATGCGTAATTCAGGGAAACCTGGCTCCTGACGACCTTCTGGCTTGGAACTAGAATTCTTTGTTCGATCTTTACTACTATGCGGTACGCCAGCTTTAGCCTTACCAAAGTCTTTCTCATTTTGTTTGCGATGATCAAACAATGACCCATTTTTCCTTTTCTAGTCAACTTCACATCTTCTAGCTTCATGTAGGGCTTAGATTTCTTCATCAACTCCATCATACTTCGAGGGTACTTTTTGGTCAGAAAGTCTTGAAATCGTCCAGATCGTAACCCAGACGTAAACGCGTTGATAACCAGGTTTGTATCACAACCTCCAATACATGTTAGCTCTTCATTAAACTGACTCATATATTGGTGCAGAGTTTCTCTTTTTTCCTGACGGAGAGCCAGCAGGAAATCTGGTCCTTTCATTAACCTTTGACAAGTTATGAAACAGTTAATGAACATCTTTCCAAACTCATTAAACGAGGTTATAGAGTTTACCGAAAGTATATGCAGCCATTCAAGAGCCGATCCTTTCAAAGTTGTCACAAAAGCTCGGCAGATAGTAGCATTGCTGGAATTATACAAATTCATAACATGTCTAAACTGGCAGATATGGTCCACTAGATCAGTTCTCCCATTATACTTTTCAAACTTCGTTGGATCGAACTTTTCAGAGAGTGGGACAACCAATATCTCTGAGAAGAAATGTAACACCCCACCCCGGACACCCGTCATCGTGGGGCCGACGTGATGACAACATGACATCACCTAACCAACTAACCGACCATAATCCGACAATATACAAACTATTCATCTGTACAACATATACAAAATTTAAAATGATAGAAAATACACCGTCCTAAATAAGAACACCCAAACGAACCCCATAAACTTATCTTAGATTCACCTCTGACACTCCGCCTCATTATATTTCCTCTCAATTGACTTCAACGCACGACCCCGCATAACTCTATCTAGCACCAGTAGGGGACAGACCAACTCCTAACTATTTCACCTGCGAATGTACTGTCTTCTTAATAAACACATTTTATAATGATAGTAATTCATTCTACAACATCTAAATGGATCAAGCATAAGTATATGAACACCACATGACTCGTAAAATCTCTAGTATATAAGCAGTGAAAATAAAGCGATATAAATAAATTCCATTCAAATCCATCTAGTATAAAATCATACCCATCACCATAATAAATAATAAATCACCCAATATAAGTAAAACACCATATCTCAAACACATATCTCAACCCCATACCCACCGGCTAAGCCATAGTGATCGTTTTAACCTCACGATCGGGAATTACAACGGTACCGTAACCATCCGTAGGATATGCCTTCCTAGCAGACCTAACTGCGCAGATCACCGCCTACCGGACGTCTCTGGAGGCCATAATATCAATCACCACATAATATCGATCATCACATATAAATCACCACCTGTCGGACCACCCTTCGGACAAGACATAATATAAATCACCACCTGCCAAACCACCCTCCGGACAGGTCATAAACTATGGCATAGTCAACTCAATAATATCATCATCAAATCACAATTCAATATCCGTCTGCCGGACCACCCTCCGGACAAACCATAATATAAATTACTACCTCATCAATATCGTCAAAATCACTAACGTCCACCTCTTTTTTCGCAAAACCAACTTTTAAATCCGAAAATCATATTTTCCACTTTATATTTTTATGAAAACCAAATATTTTCTATCCTCTTTTAAAACCACCAAATTCAACAAAACTCATTTTTTTTTCAACTTTCTTTTAAAATCACCATATTTTAACGAAAAATCTATTTCCGCCAACTCACCCAAAATCCAACGAAAATTATTATAAATCCTTCTTTATAGAAACCAACACAATTCCCCAAAAAGATCGTTTTACCAACTTACTCTAAAAACCTGCTTGATCTATCTTATTTTGAAATCATCTAATTTAAATAAAATCATTTTCCATCATATATATATAAAGAATAATTTGACAAGAAGACAGTACACTCACCTCGATATCCGCTTTCGTAAACTTTAACCAACTATCCCCTATCCGAACTCCGGTGCCTGTGAACCTAACGGTAACAGGGCCTAAATTAATAGTTTTGTATAAAACAAACTAATCACGCCAAGAAATCTTAATCTCCTTAATTTCCTATTTCCCATCTTTTATTACGAAATATAACTATTCAACTAGTATCGCTTTGTTACGGTTTACTATATATAAACTTTGTTCTTATAAATGATCTTATTATTTGTTTTCCATCATTTCGACAACTTTGACGCTAGTAATTAAATTAACAAATCATGAAATTTTAACGAGAAACGTTACCCGCTCCGAATCGGTTGTCGATCTCCTCACGAATTCTTTAATTTTTGTTTATTGCTGCTCACCGCCTAAGCGAAACGGCCACCGCCTAGGCGAACTCGCGAAATTTTAGTTCCTGATGTTCCACCGCCTAGGCGGACAATCGTCTTCCTCTTTGCTCTATTTTGGGTTTTTCAGTCGCCACACTCTCTCTCTCTCACCTTACCAATTCAACTCCGGCACTCACCACCGCCAATGGCCCACCCACACACACAACACACACTGTAACGAACACACACACACACAGCAGCGCCGATCACGCACGCTACTCACCTGCCCAAACCGAAAACAGAGCACAACACACACACACACTTGCACACAATCGGCAGCGCAGAGTACACCCCCATACAAGACCGAGCAACCACTTCCACACAGGAAACACGCACACACAACGGCACCCACACAACCGACATCTCTCTCTCTCTAACTTTACATTGTCGAAAATGATCAAAACCCACACCGCCGGCACATACACACACTCGGTCCGTGATCACCCACACACACACACTGAGCACACATAATATACACCCACATGCACACCGCCATCGGAACCCATGCACACACAGCCTCACCAAAACAGAAACAGGAAACAGGGGAACACAAACAAAGCAAGCACACATAACATACACATACAAGCAGCACATACACATAATGAAACCCACAAGTCACCGCCGGCGAAGCCCATACGATCGGCAACATAACCCAACCCACCGGCGGATCTCTCTTTCTCCGTCACTTTCTCTCTCTCTTCTCGATTTCTCTCGATCCTTCTCACTCTCTCTCTTATGAATGTATGTATGTATATATATATAGAATTTACATAATCCTTCCCCTTTTTTTATTTAAAATTTTAATTATACCCATTCTCATTTTAATGTTTTGAAAAAATTACAATTTGATCCCAAAAATTTTAATCCACATAATTAATTTACACCATCCACCCCAATACTTTCGAAACATTTTAAAACGCGATTTTAAATTATACGTATATCAAAGATCGGGGTCTTACAAGAAAGGCATCTCAGTTCCCCTCAACATGGTGTCAAGTTCATCCAGAGGTTGAGTTCTCTCTACTTGGCTTCTGACTTGCCGATGTGAATCAACAGTCTCAGTCCGCATATTAGTCCTTCGTTCTAATTGATGGCTGGCTTCTGTATGAGCAGGTCGTTCCTCATAAGATTGAGGTTCAACATATCGTGGTGATTCCACCTTATTCCTGTCCTCATAGGTTCTTGAGTTGAACCGCGATCTACCGTCAACAATTACGCTGGCCAAATGCTTGATAGTATCTACCACCTCGACCATCTTTGCATTAAGAGCATCTATCTTTGCATCCATGTTGGCTGCAATAGATGGCGGCTCAAATGGAATTTCTCCACGCTACTCCTCAGGTACATCTAGATTTGATGGTGGTAAACTGTTAACCTAACTTGTAGCTGGTGCTCTAACTCGCAAATGCCTCATATCTACAACGTAGGGATTTATGTTTCGCTTCCCACAGACGGCGCCAAATGATGTTGCCAAAAAATTCCTAGCACATATAACAGCTCCGCACGTACCAGAAATCCAATAATCTTTCTCTGAGACCTGCAAAACCTTAAGTTCTAATGAAAGACACCGGTGTGGTGTCAGCCAAAGAACCTCCGGCGTAAGAATAAATTAATCTGAATAGGATTAGAATAAATGCAGGCTAAATTCAGAGTAGTATATCAGTTACCTTCTATCCGTTTTTATAGGGTGATGATCCTACTATCCAGAAATAACGTCGTTACATATCACCACCATTATCTCCATAATTATCGAAAATATCTATAACGGATTCCATTAATCATGGACTGTTACAGTCAACTCGGAAAGAATGAATATCTGTAATAGCTTCCATTCATCATGGGCTGCTACAGTCAATTCGGATAAAGTCCATGACTTATAACTGTGGGCCTACACCACTTAGATAGGAGAAAAACTGTCACACTCCACCCCGGACACCCGTCATATAGGGCCGGCGTGACATAGACATGACACCGCCCAACTAACTAGCCAACCTCAATACGTCAATAACAAAATTGTAAATCTATACAACACATATAATAGTCCCATCTGAGAGGGATACACCATCCCGAATATAAATACAATCAAACAAATCCTCTGAACCTCACTTAGATTTCATTTCTGGTATTTTGCCTCCAAAATTTTCCTCAAATGACTCATTTGCGTGACCCGCATAACTCTATCTAGCGCCAGTAGTGGATCGACTGACTTCTAGCTATTTTACCTGCAAGTGTACTGCCTTCTTAGTAAAAATATTTTATAATAATAATTCATTCTACAACATCTAAATGGATCAAGCGTGAGTATAGAAACAAAACGTAACTAGTAAAATTCTCTATAATATAAGCACTGAAAATAAAGCAATAAATATAAGTTCCATTCTAACCCATCTAGTAAAATAATACCAATCACCATAATAAATAATAAATCACCCAATATAAGTAAAACATCGCATCTCAAACACACATCTCAAATCACCACTCCACCACAACACACACTGGCTAGCCATAATGATCGTTTTAACCTCACGATCGGGAGTTGCAGCGGTACCATAACATCCGTATGAATGCCTTCCTACGAAATATCCACACCCCTTTTGGGGAGAACTATAATCCGCACCCTTTACGGGGAGAACTATCCACATCTGATGGGAAGAATCCACACCCCTTACGGGGAGAAACCACAACCCTTGCGGGGAGAATAACTATGGCATCGTCAAAATCATCAGTATAGTTAAAAATCCACATCCTTTACGGGAAGAAATATATTTTCACTCCATATCGTCAAAAATCCACACCCCTTATGGGGAGAATATAAGTCACACCCCTTTCGGGGAGAATTTCCAAAATCATGTTTTTCACTCTCCTTTTTAAAAATACCACCAATTTCAGTAAAATCCATTTTTCTACCTTTGTACCACCGATTTCAATAAAAACCATTTCTTCCACCTTAGTTTTTAGAAGACCAAACATTCTTAGAAAATCAGTTATTTTTCACTCTCTTTTAGAAACCAACACAATACCCCAAAAATTCATTTTACCAACTTACCCAAATACCTGCTTAATTCATATAATTTATAAAATCGTACAGTTTAAGTAAACCAATATTTCATCATACATATATATATATATAAAAATAGTTTGACAAGAAGACAATACACTCACCTCGTTATCCACTCTCCAAAACCTTTATTGACCACACTCTATCGGGACACCGGTGCCTGCGAGCTTAGTAGTGACAGAGCCTAAATTAATATCTTAGCTAAAACATCTGAATCATGCAATGCAGACCCTATATTCCGAATCGTTACTATTTTATGTACCACATAATTAAAATTAATTAATCGTTACGAAATTATTACGATTTTAGGATTTGTAACGCTAAATAAAATTTAATTTAATGAAATTAATAATCGATTGAAATTTCACCTGTTTCCGAATCGTTTGGCGACCACGAGATGAGTTTTTGATTTTCAGTGGGGTGGTTTGTGTAAATTCCCCATTTTTTTTCTTTTTTTTTCCTTTCTTTTCTTTCTTATTTTTTTTTTCCTCTGTTTTGGCTTCTATTTCCTGTTTCGGTTCCTGTTACAGCCCTGGCCGACCACTCCCCTTTTTTTCTCTACTATCCATTTCGGCGATCTCACTCACCGTCGGCCGCCCTACACCAACGATCACCCACACACCACGCACACATGCCCTCCGACCAAACGACACACCTACATGCACACAACTGCCCGACGATCGACGCACACAATCGACGACAACGACACACGCACATACACTGCTCTCTTTCTCTCTCTTCGTTTTCTGCTTCCGCTTTCTTTTAGCCAACCCACGATGGCAACAATCACACCCATACCACCCAACCGAACGGATCACACACCCAAATCGAAACCCACCTTCTCTCTCTCTAACTCTTCAACCAGCCGAATTACCGACCCCCCCTCCCGACGACCGAACACCTATCGTCGACCAAACATTACTGACCGAACCTACCACACTCATACATACACAACAACGAACACACATTACAAACATGGCGACCCTCCGCCGAACGATCACCATTCATGCCGGCGATCTATACCTAAACACACCCACACACGTACACAAGTTGTCGGGCATACAAACACAGACACACACATAGACACGCCCTTACCAAACGACGACCAAACACCCACACCCACTTACTAAACGGACGGCGACGAACGGCACCCACCGGCGGACCTCTCTCATTCCTCTGTTTCTGTTTGGATTCCACCGACACACACGCACCCATCCGATCACCTACACACTAAAGAATTCCCACATACCCACGACAGTAGCAACACACACACCATCGGCCCAAACGGCGACACCCTCTCCGGCGACGATCGGAATACACACCCTCACTCATGAGAGCACCAGTCGAACCCTCTCTCTCTCTAGATTTTCTATCTTTGATTCTAGATTTTTTCTCCCATTTCACACTGCGGGCGTGAATATATATGCATGTAATTAGTGGACGAGAATGCTCCCCCTTCAAGCCACGTCGTCCACTTCCCAAATCCTCTGCCCACCGGTTGATCTCACGGCAATAGTCAGTAAGAGAAATTGGATTTCTATATGTTTCTAGAACCCCTTTGCCTAAATTACTCTTCCCCCCCCCCCCCCCCTAATTTCTAAAAATCATATTTTGAGTTCAATTCACCATTTATAGGAGTTTAATATGGTAATTTCACCCTTAACATTTTCTAAATTGCAATCTCACCCCCAAAAGTTTTAATTCAAAAGTTAAATGTAAATTTTTGGATAGATTGTTTTCTAAATTTGCAAATTGACCCCTAAATTTTTAATTTGAATTTTAATTGACCTAATTTCACCCCGAATTTTTCCAGTTACTCTAAAATGCAACTAAAATGACGTACATGCTACAATTGAGGTTTTACAAAAACTACTTAACTATTTGGGGGCATCAGCATATTAGGTCTATGTACACCCAAATATGGGCCTTATAAAATGACAGCCCATGCACCTATTATACAAGTATAAGAGAAATCAGCTTATACTATCTCAGCCCATTAAGTAAACGGGTTCGCCTGACTTCAAATCGGAACCCAAGAGGTCAAACCCGACCCGTTTGAGGTTTATATTTAGATCAGGCAAGAGTGAGGGTTTTTTGAACTATTGCTCCCAAACTTGGGAATTTTACCATCCATTTTTAAATTTTTTAAATTATTATTTTGATGCGCTATTCCCATGTTCTTAGTGTGATTTTTTGCATTCTTGAATATTTGTGTCAAGATTATTAAAGAATAATTGATGAAATTTTGAATATATATTATGTTTATTTTTTTAATCTATGCATATATTTTACATTTGAGGCAATTTTTTATTGTTGGATGGTTTGAGACATTTTATTTATATTTTGTTTAAAAACTAAATAACAAATTATCAACAAAATCTAATTTTATGAATAATATATTTGAATTAATTATAGGATATTCAAAACCAATATATTGTATTAAAATTTAAATAATCTATTCTATAATTTATGACATTTTTTATATTTGAATTTTTACTTTTGGATGGTTAGAGACATTTTCAACCATTGATTTAGATTTTATTGAGAAAATAAATAATGTCAAATGGAATATGTTTCCAATATTAATATATTTGAATTAACTATAAGATATTCAAAATTAATGTATTCAATTAAAATCTATATAATCTATTTTATATATCATATTATATTTTATATTTGAGATATTTTTTTAACAATATTGGATGGTTGAAAATATTTTCAAGCACGAATTTAGATTTTGTTAAACAATTAAATAACAAACTCTCAATAAAATGTCTTTACATGATTAATGTATTTAAACTGAATACAAAATATGCAAGATTAATGTATTGAATTAAATTTACTGTCTTTAAACACGGAGTATATACTAGTGTATATATGAAACAATATTGATTAAGTTTTATAATATTAAATCTTAATATTTTATTTTTGGTGGCACTATTTGCTATCCCAAAAATAATTATTACACTCTTTTATCAATTCATCCCATTTTCATTTTAGTATTATATTTTATATTTTAATTATACACTTCTTTTAAAACATTACAAATGATAATAAATCTTTAAAATGTATTTTATATTTCTAAGGCAACGTGGTTCATTAAAAATTTAAAAATAAAACAATTTTTTTATGAGACATACTTTTTATTAATAATTCAATTATTCAATGTCTATAAAATTGAGATTCTCATCGAAATCAAAAAAGACATCGGACCTCATAAGCAGGTCATCCCAAGGTTGAACTATGACCTCATAATTACATAATATAATAATAATAATAATAATACATAATACATAATTATTGTTTCCTATTAATTGATTCATTAAGTGTATTTAATTAAATGATAAACAAATATTAAAAATTAAAATAAATAAAAACACAAATTGGAGGGAAAATGAAATTACTTGGACAAGGGACAAAATTTTTAAATCAATAAAAAACCCATCTAAATTTATTATTTTAATAATTGAAATAGTATAAATTAATTTTTTTAAAAAAATTAAAGATTTTAATATTAAGTGATGGACTTTTGATAATTTTATTATAAATTATATATATATATATAAAGGTACAATAGTTGATTTAAGTAGTGTTAGGTTTACCTTAGCCTTTACTTTTTCAATATCTCTTCGCTGTTTAGCCTCTAGCCCCACCCAACCCTACTCTTTCTTTTACTCTTCCAACTTCCCTACATGTTCCAATAACTCACTCTCTTTCACCCTAATCATGATTGCCCTATTCCTTCTCTTTTACCCGCTTGGAAAGTAAAGACATTGTAAGTGTCATTTTAGAAGCCATGCAACCTTCTTAAGCACCATTGCATGCATATAATTGGACTTTACAAAAAGGCTAAAAATCAAATCGATCTTCTATGCATAATACATCTATATAACAAATGATTGGATATACCATTTGTGGCCTGTTCAATTACTCCATTTAGATTATTGCTTTTGAATGAAAAATAAAATATATAAAAATAGAAACACCAATAATTAATAATAGTGGGTAGACACAACTAAACCTGCCCCACCATGAACCCCAAGGGGACAATTAAAAAAATATCCCTACCTAGACATAAAATAAATTTAGTAAAAAAGAAAGAAGAAAAACCCATATCACAAAATCAACAAGAATCAACACATTTGTTAAGAAAAATGGAGCCATGACCATAAAATTTTGCCTTAAAAAGAATGATGGTATGGGCAGGGCACATGTCGTGTTGGAGGGGCACATTTTGTGTTGAAATGATGGGGGGATAGGATTAGATAATAAATAACTATTTTCATAGAAGACATGAGATACTTATTGCGGTGAGGTGGGGTGAGGGGCATGTTGGTAGTGCTCCAATGAGTTGTTCTTAAGCGGAAGTTTGTGACCATTTGGCTCAATTTTCAACTAGGGTTTGTGAGACCTTTTTTTGTGTGTGTGTGCCTATGGAAAAATTGCTTGGTTTGCTAAGTACTTGTGAAACATGGATTTGATAGCCTATTTGGTGGTTTCTTCTTTACAACCCCTCAATTCTCATCTACCTTCTTGTATCACATTATTAGGGATCTTATTGTGTCATGTTGTTTGAAAATATTAAGAATAAAAAAATTGTCTCCTTTTTTTGTGAAAAATTTCCTAAGAGGGTGCATATATAACTTGTCACGCTCTAAAAGAACTATGTATTGGCCGACAAACTTGATGAGTCAAATTATGGATGAATTAATCATCCCCTTTTTATTTTATATAACTAGCACCACAACTACTCAAATCAATTAGCTCGAGTTGACAATTCATGTATTTATACATTTAAATCTATTTTTTCTTATTTTATTTTTTATATTTGTCTCAACAATTCTCAGTTGATTTCAAGATATTATTTGGGTGTATAGAATTGAATTGTAAAAATTAATATAAAAAAAATATCACTATCATGATTTAATTTCAACAATGTCCGTTGTTGATAAAATTTCTATTGTTATTTATGTATTTATTATTATTATTACTTTCATTGTCGTCTATTCCTCATGTCATTAGTTAGTTGAATTATTAGACATCTAATTAATTATAAATTGCGAATGTCCAAAATAAATAAATAAAATGTGCATAAGTCCTAATTGATTTATCGAGAAAACCAAATCATTTTATAAGTATATTGTCCCATAAAACTTGGATTTGATGCTATCCCACCTTGTTTGTCCTTTAAAATATGATACAAAAGGCTGTCACATTCGTGAAAATACAACCTAAATTAAATGTTGCTATTCTTGTTGGTGGTGTTGATAAGGTATCAAAAGCATTACCACTCACCACCAACCATACATACATCCACACTTTTATAAAGGTTTTTGTATGTTTACAACCAAACCATAAGAGGCTAAGACTCCTTTAAGGTTATATAAATACTTTGCTTGTTCCATCCTTGTTTGTTCTTGTTCTTTTTCTTTAAACTAAATTACACTTTAAACCCTTACAACCTACAAATTTGTTACATCTTGCATTTTTTGTCAGCCATGATAAATTTTCGATTTTTCCACTTTTCTAAAGGTTGGTCTCGAAACTATGGCCCAAAGTCTTATTGCTTTCTTCATACAAAGTACCTTTTGTGATTGATAATTTATCGTATTAAATAAAAAGTGTATATATGGAACACGATAATTTGGTGAAGAATTGATTTTCGAGTGTTTACTTCTTATACAGCATAGCAAGTCCAAATGTAACTTGCAAGTATTGTCTAGAGATATGACCAAACGGTAAAACTGATTGTGGAATTTATCTCACAATCAGGCTTTAGAGTCTCTCTATATCGATTGATAATAGTCGGCAACTAGTTTAATAGGTGGGTCTAAGCTCCTCCAGATTGGGGGAGGGAGGGAAGTATTGAGGTGTGCACAAACTTACCTAGGGTATAGCCTACACTTAACATTTAATCTTTCTATGCAATGACGTCTGGATGGAAGAGACTCAATATCCACCCATACCCTGCGTGCCAAAAAAACTAAAAATTGTAGTGTCGTATATATAATTTATGACATATTCAATTAGCCCCTTTAAAAGTTGGTTTAAAAAAATATCTTAAAAATCTATTTGAAATTAAAATTTGACCTAAATTTCTCCCAAAGAAACTCTCTTGTAACATGAATTGGATTAAACTGTAAAAATTATAACCAACAATAGTCATGTAAAGTCAAATTCTGACTATGTTATTAGTAATGGATGTGTAAAAATAGTAGAATGACTAACAATATTGAATTTAAAAGTCTAGTAATTAAATGGAATTGAATCCAAATCTGTTAACTAGATTTATTGGAGGACAAGACGTTCCATTCCAATAATTGTATATATAAGTCACCGCATTTACGATCTGTTTGGATTGAGTAAAAAGGAAAAAATGAGGAAAAGAGACCACTGTGTATTTGGATGGAGGGAATATGAGGGAAGAATTAGATCCCCTCCCCCCTCCCTCCATCTCTCTCTAATTTTACTATCTTATCTCTATTTAATTATTTTATTACAAATATATTAATTTGCTATATGTATAACATGTATAGTAGTCATATTACATAATGAAAAGTGAACCCATCTTCCTCCGTTTAAACACTTAAAAAGAGAGAAAAAAAAAAAAAAAAAAAGACGGGGAGGGGAGGGAGAGTTGTTTACGTAATAAATATTTTAAAAAAAAAATACTGAAACAACTAAGGTTTCAACTTATTTACCGAAGGCAGGCATTTCGGCGCTCGGAACGCCGGGATTGTTGTTATATTTTTTTATTTTTTTTATCCCGGCCTTGTGAAGGCCGAATTCAAAAAAAAAAAAAAAAAAAAAAAAAAAAAAAAAAAATTATTTTTTTGATCCCAACCGTCGGATGAGAGACAAACCGTTAGATATTTTCTAACCGTTGGATTAATTTTAACCATGTAAGGAAACTAATTTGCGAAAAAGGAAAAATATTTGTGTAAATAGAAATTAAATTAATATAATATTGTTAATATAAAGGATATTGTTAATGTAAATGGATAATCCCCTCTTCCTCTCTCTGTTTGCTATTGTTTGCTATTCTTCTTCTTTTTTAAATTGGTTCCTGTAATCAAATAGCATAAAACTCCTGATTAGTGTTTGATTGCTCTATAATCATATAATCATACCCATGTTGTACGGGTGTTAGGTTTTCTGATTTCTCATTGAATTTGTTCTGTTGTTTGATTCTCTATTTTTCTATTTTAAGACCCTTAAAATTGAAGCCGCTCATCAACTGAGGCGGAATTAGAAAGAGTTATGTAACTTTGAATTTGTTCAATCTCCTTTTTATGCTCTTAATTTGCTGATATATCGAGTGTCTTTATCTCAATTAAGTTTTTTATGCTCAAGATTTTTGCTATTTTGTTTCTGTTTTTAGTTCCGGATAAAACAATTTTAGAATTTTTCTATGGGTGTTGTTTTTCCTTCTGAATATTTTGTTCCCAGATTTGTGTCTGTTCCCTAATTTCTGTGTCTATTCCCATATTTTTGTATTTTTTTCCCAGGTTTTTAATGAATCGGCGTTGTAATATAGATTGGGAGCGATAAGTATTAAATACAAGAGTCGGGAACTACCGTATCCAAAGACCCCAAACAGTAAGTTCATGAAAAAATCACTTTATATTTTCTATGGGTGCTATTTTTTTTAGTGTTTCTATTTTTTTGCGTTCCTGTTTCTGTTTTGTTCCTGTTCCTGTTCCTGTTTCTGTTCTGTTCCTGTTCCTGTTTCTGTTTTGTTTCCGTTTTATTTTTATTTCCTGATTCTTTCAATGCGAAACAAGATAAGAAAATTTGCTTGTGATTTCCCGTTTTGTTGTTGTTGTTAGCTAATAACAGCGCATTTAGAAAAAATCACTTAATCACTGAGAGTATTAAAAGTTAAAGACTCTTTCCACTGTTTCATTTCACGTTTCTCTCTTTAATTTCAAGTACACTAAGCATCGGTGTAATATCATTATTTCATCCTTGATTAATTGCTTTAACCAGTGATCATGATATTAGTGATCCAATTGTCAGTTAAATACTACATATGCCAAATGATAGGAGGACCTAAACACAAGATAGAGTCAAGCCTCTCTTTAAACCCAAATGACACTTCACAAATTCTGAGTGATTAACATCTTTCAAGTTCAAATAGTCTTTACTTGGTTTTTTGTTATACTTTTTCTTGAAGGGTTTAATTACTATAATTATACTTGCATTACATGTATGTTTGAAATCAATGTTCAATTGTGACAATTTTGTTACGAATATTGTATGAAAAAATGATATATCATTCTTTCTTTCAAAAAAATTGTTATGTTTATGTTATTGTTTTTTGCTTTGTTGCTATGAAAATGAGAGTATTGAACTTGAGAATGTTGTCTAAATAATTTGAATTAGGCCAATTTTATCTATATAATAAGTTCAAAAAGACTACCGTTGGATTTAAAAATTAAGTTATATTCTGTATTGTCGGATCAAACTAACTCACTTATAAAATGAGAATTAGGATCACTCTAAAAGAAAATTAGGGTTATACGCTAGCATAATATCAAATTAGGTATAAGTTTTTAATAGTTTGATACCAGTATTGTGATTGTTATTATCGATATTTTTATTTTAATTGGTTGGAGTTCACTGTTTCCGTTCCTATTTCTATTTCTGTTTACGTTCCTGTTTCTGTTTGCGTTCCTGTTTATGTTCTGTTCCATAACATATAGGCCACTTCTATTTATATCTGTTTCTATTCCTATTCTGTTTCTGTTTCGTTTCTTTTTTTTATTTATTCCCAAAATTTCTAAATTTTGGAACAGAAACACTAAAAGCTAGGGATATACTATTTCTGTTCTGTTTCCTGTTCCTGTTCCTGCTTCTGTTTCTGTCCTGTTCCTGCTTCTGTTTCTGTCCTTTTCCAATGGTTTGCCAATTTGATGTTATCTAGAAAAATTGTGGGATGGGGTTCAAACAGCCTTTGCTTAGATTTTAGTTTTACTTTTTCTTACAGGATTCGGTTATTGTAATTATGTTTGCATTACATGTATGTTTGAATTTAAAGGACATAGGCATAAATATAATTTATAAGGAAATATCATTTTATCATTATAGAAGAAATATGACTAGGATAAAGGTAAGTTGACCAGGACAAACAAAGTGATGACTAGGACAAACATAAAAAAATTTATTCAATTTAATTAATTACTTGGGTTTAGTCTTCAGACTTTCTTGCTTCTATTTCTGTCCTATACATGTTTATGTTCTGCTTGAAAGGGTGCTGGTAGGGCGTGAAATACACCGCTACTTACTCTCACAAGTATACGAGGTCTAAGTTTTAATATAGTGGATCTTGAAGATCGGATATCGTTCCCACAGAGAAAAGTGTGAATATTGAATACCGCAATTTACATAGTCTCATGTTATCCTGACGATGAAATACATGATTTAAAATTAACCTAAGTTAAACTACAATTAGTGGGTTAATCTTAACTAAGTTGATTAATTAGGGATCGATTTCGTTCACTTAATATATGTTTGATTTCGTTTAGTTAACAATAACGGAGTTTAGGTATCCGACAATCTCGATTCGTAAACTCCTCCACCACCTTTTCCGAGTGTAAGACGAGGGAATATGTGATTTCGTGTCGACGAAGAGGTCTCCCTCAATGTCTTAACGACTCTAGGCCGCGTGAGTCTTGACCCAACATCATCGATTGCACACTAACTAACGCCCTCCCGGGTCGTTAGGTCGTAACGATGTGTTTACTCTAGTCTGAATCCAGGGTTACCTCTTCCGAGTGTCAAACCCTAGTTTCTCAAATTCAACCCTAATACCATTACAAGCATACTAACATCGTCATCAAATGTTAAACACAATCGGATTTAAAAGCAACAATCGTTAAAGAAACGTACATTAAACCAAACGAGTATTTACACAACTACATCTATCCCTAACTAATCTTTAATTAAACTAACATGTTCTTAGCCAATACAATATCAAATCAAGAGGAGATCATCAATATCAACAATAAATATTAAGTACAAATATGGAAACAAGGGAAGAAAAATCAAATCTCAAAGTGGAGTAATCCACTTTCGCCAAAGAATAATCCTCCCGAGCTTTCTCTTCTCCATTGATTAACTTCATCTTCTAGCTCTTCAAGAAATGGCCAAGAACACTTCCTAAAACTAATCTAATCTACTTCCTAAATTATCTAAATCTAACTAAGGTGAAAGGAGCTCTCTCTCTCTATCGGCTAGGGTCCTTGGCAATTGGGGGAGAAAAGGGGTTAATAGGCAAAGTTTGGAAAATATCTTCAAAATATCTAAAAATAGATAATTTTGCGCAGAGTGTCATCGCCTAAGCAGTGGTTCACCGCTTAGGCGATGGCTTAAGTCGGTTAAGCTTCTATCGGATCTTCGCCTAGGCGGTAGTTTTCTCACCTAGGTGGTGGTTCAACACTTTAGCACTCCAACATTCTGCCTCTTCACCGCCTAGGCGGTGGTCTTCATTCACCGAAACCTTGTTTTTCATAATTTGTTCACCGTTTCTCCACCGCTTTCACTTGTTTATCTCATTTAACGTCCATTCACCTGTTTTACACTAAAACAAACTAAAACACAATTAAATATAACTAATACGCTTGAAAACTAACAAATTTGGTTTCGGAATAGATAGGTTTTTCACACCTATCAGGTGCATCTGTTTCTGTTTCTATTATGTTTCATGTTCCTATTCCTACTTCTATTTCTGTCATGTTCGTGTTTATATGTTCTGTTTCCAATGAAAATACCAGTGGCACATTCATTTTGTGTTTTTGTTTCCATTTGTTCCAATAGTGGCATTTGTTTTGTGTTTCTGTTCCCGTCTATTCTGAAATGTTAAAACCAGAACATAAACATGATTTTTTGTTTCTATTTGCATTCCTGTTTCTGTTTTGTTCCTGTTCCTGTTTCTGTTTTTTAAAATTTGTGCACGTATTATTGATTTCTGTTTTGTTCCCTCCAACATAGAAAATGAATTAAGTTTTTTGTGCTCAAAATTTGTTAGTTAGCTTTGGTCTGTTTGTTTCTGTTCCGAATTTGTTTGTTGGGATTTGTTAGTTACATGAAATTTTATTGTTATTGTATAACATGGGAATAAATATAATCTTTTACCAAACTGATTTTTAATTTCAATACTAAAAATGTTAAATGAAATTGATTGTTTGCTATTCTGTTTCTGTTCTGTTTCCGTTACTGTTTTTATCATGTTACTGTATCTGTTCTGTTCCTGTTCCTGTAACGGTTTCGGCTTAATAATAGATTATTGCTTGAAATAATTAGGCTTAAGTTCTGTTCCTATTTTTGTTTCTATTCTATTTTCGATAATTTTTTAGATTGTGTATGTGTTTTTTTGTTATATTTATACTTTTTAAAGATTAAAAATGTTTATATTTGTGTTTCTTAGAAATTACAAACTTTTTTAGTTATATTTATACTTTTTGGGATTATTTTTTAGAGAAATATACATGTTCCTATTTTTTGTTCCTGTTTCTGTTTTCTGTTCTGTTTCCGTTATGTTTCTGTTCCTGTTACTATTTTTGTTCCTGTTCATGTTCTCTATTTCTGTTCCTATTCCTATTTCTATTCTCTGTTTATGTTGTGTTTATTTCTAAATTCTGTTTTGATTTTAATTTATGTTTATGTTTATATTTGGGCTAACAGAAATTAGAAATATTTTTAGTTTGTTTATGTTTTTTGATTATATTTATACTTTTTTAAAAATTAGAAATGTTTATATTTGTGTTTTTTAGAAATTAGAAATGTTTTTAGTTATATTTATACTTTTTGGGATTATTTTTTCGAGAAATATACATGTTCCTATTTCTGGTTCTGTTTTTGTTCCTGTTCCTGTTCTATTCCACACAATAGTCTGTTTCTGCCATGTTCCTATTTCTGTTTTTGTTCTGTTCTTATTTTTTCTCGCTGTTCCTGTTGTGTTTATTTCTAAATTCTATTTCTATTTTAATTTTTGTTTATGTTTATATTTGGACTAACAGAAATTAGAAATATTTTTAGTTTGTGTTTGTATTTTTAGATGAAAGCACAATGGATGAAAAATGATATCCTACATATCGTCATTGCAATAATGGAAAAATTTACAAAGTGAGGAAACAAGATGTTGACAATAGAGATATTGTTTCTTATAATATAGACATTTCAAAGAAGTTCGATTGCCATATTAATGTTGAAGTTTGTGCTGGATTTCGATGTGTTAAATATATTAGCATGTATATCTACAAATGAGTTGATCGAGCAACATTGACATTGGAAGGAATATATGAGATATTTTGACAACACATGTTAACAATTAAAATTCATTACCTTTTTTTATGTTTGTGGTTGTGGGTCCTTACAGTATATTTTGTAATGATATTTTGGTGATGAGTTTGTTCAAACACATGTTAACAATAAAATTTCATGATTGGTTTGATGTTTGTGTTTATGGATACTTACAGTATATTCTGTAATGATATTTTTGGTATTGAATTTGCTGATTTTTCTTTTTTTTGCTTAGTCGCTTAAATATTAAGGTTATTTTTTTCCATTCGTGCCTTATTTTTTTCTAACCGAATGAGTGAAACCAATCAAATAGAATGGATGGTGTACATTTAGTAAATCCCAGTCCACTTTTTTTTTTTTTTTTTCCTTTTTTTGTGCAAAGGGTTAGGTTAAGATTTTTTAGTGTGCACTTTTAGCAATTAGATCTAATTAATTATTTTGGAGTATACATCTAACAATTTTGTACATTTTAAAAAAAAAAAGTGTGCAGATATAAAGGTCCAAAAATCTCTGAATTCTTTTATTTTGGCTTTTTGTCTTTTACGCTTTTTTCCCCTCTCCTTTTACATTTGAAGACTTATTTATAATCATATGGTCAAGATAGACAATAAAATTATGACTTTTACCCTTTTGATGCTAAAGAGCCTTTTTCATTCCATCATTGTTTTTTGCTTTTATAAGAAAGTTGTCTGTCAAAGAAGTCATCTAATGATTTTTCTTTTTAAAAAATTAGTAAATTTTATTTTATTAATTATTATTATATTGGTTTAAAAACTTGAGTATTTGGGAATGTTGTATATATAAAACAAGTTATGTTATTTTTTTCTTAAATGTCGATTATTATTGTGTTCACTTGAAAAACTAGAGTTGAGAACTTAGGAAACGAAAGTTGTTTTTATAAATTTTTACGTGTATTATAAATTTATATAATTGTGGTTCATTGGAATTATTTGACAATGAAAAAAAACTTTAAGAAAAATGGTAACTTTAACTTTGACAAGGGGAGAGGAAGATGATTTTTTTATTTTTTTTTAAATAAAAAGGTAATTTTTTTTAAAAAAAAAAAATGAAAATATAATAGACGGTGGAGGTGGCGGTGGGAGGGTACAGTGGCAATGGGCAGTTACGATGGCGGTGGGCAGTGGAAGTGAAGATGGCAGTGGAGGTGGGCATGGGCGGTGACGATTGGAGGAGGTGGTGGCGGTGAGCGGTGAGAAAGTATGGTAGGGTGCGAGGTAAATATAATTATTTAAAAAATTCAAAGGTAAAAATTGTAATTTTAAAAAATAGGGGGTTTTAATGATTTTTTTAAAAAAAATTAAAAAAATATAGAAGTGCATTTATGTCATAGAGGTGATAATTGGTTGTATTTGTCAAATTACAGAGGTGATTGGTATTTGTCAAATAACGTTGGAGGTTTCTGGTATAAGGTCTTTTAGGGGAGGTCTTGGGTATAAACCATTCGTTATTTTATTTTTGTTGTTTTACACCCGTGCCTTCAGGCACGGGTTATACGCTAGTGTATGTGTGTGTGTGTGTGTGTGTGTGTGTGTGTGTATATATTATGTTTATGTTTTGGCCCAATAAAATTTTAAAGTTTTCGGTAATTTTGAATTGATTAACGGTGGTCTATCGATATTTTAAATAAATTTAATTTTTTTTTTTGCATAAATTACGTTCAAAACACTCCATAACAACTCATCCGACCAACTTTGACGATTATTTAAAAATTATTAATTAGTCATGTAGTATTATGAACATAATTTATATACAAAAAAATTGGTTCATTTCTGTTACGGACATGTAATCTTTTGTTAATTCTAAATTGCCGAAAAAAATTCCGTCGTTGTGGAAACAACTCATCTGGTCAACTTTGGCGATTTTTTAAAATTCATCCACTTGTCCGTTTTTAGTATTGTAAAAAGTATTATGAAGTGTTTTGAATGTAATTTATGCACAAAAAAATTAGATTTATTTAAAATATCGATAGACCACCGTTAATCAACTCAAAATTGCCGAAAATTTTAAAAATTTATTGGGCTAAAACATTAAAAAAAAAAAAAAAAAAAATCCCGGCTTTCACAAGGCCTGGATCAAAAAAATAATAATATAACAACGATTTCAGCATTCCGAACGCCAAAATGCCTGCCTCCGATAAATAAGTTGAAACTTTAGTTGTTTCAATAATTTTTTATTTTTTTTTTTAAATATTTGTTACATAAACAACTCGAGGGGAGGGATGTGTTGTGACATCACATCATAAGCTTTTGTTGAGGCGCCCTTCTCTCCAAGACACATGACCATGTGTGATCCCCACTCCCATCACCTTCATAAGCTTCATCACTTCTGTTTAAAAAAAAATAAAAATCTACACATCTTCTTGTTGATTTTATAAAACAAACATATTATGACCATGTTAATCAGTGCAATTTCATTTGAAAAATAATACTGAAGGTTTCACTAGTGCCACTCCCAAAATTTGATACATTTCTCTTGTAGAATAATATATAATTGGAGTGTAAGAAGTACCTTTTTAACTACTAATTCGGAAAAATATTATACGTAGTTGGCGCGCATGTCGAGTTTTGGGAGTGCCAATAGTAATTACACGGAAATATAATATAATGAGAGAGAGAGAGAGAGAGGGGTGTTTTCTTTGTGCATGTGGTTTTAAAAGTGAGATTTGGTGATACTTTATGTGACATTTACAACAAGTGTGTACATATATATTCGGAAAATTATATTTTTGGTCCCTAAAGTATGAGATTGCGTTTATGTGGATCCTAAAATTTATCTAATTATACATTTAATCCCTTAAATTTCACATTTATTTCAATTTTGTTAATAATTTTTGAAGAAAAATGTGTTGTTTCAGCATGTGATCTTTTAATGAAGATATTTTTATCATTTTATCACTTCACTAAGGGCATGTTTGATAAAAAAAATTAAGTGCTTAAAACTGATTATATTAAGTACTTAATTAATTAAGTTTATTTGATAAATGTAATTAGTATCACTTAATTAATTAAGTTAACTTAAAAATTAAGTCAAAATGTGAATAAAAAATTAAGTCAAGGTCCTTTCATTTATTTTATTTTGCTTAATGCACTCCATTATTTCCCACTTAAAAAAAATTATATTTTGATCATTTTACCCTTGATCTCCTATGAAGATTTAATTAAAGTTATGATTAATGAGAATTGAATTAATTTTGAATTATTTTATAGTTTTACTTTTATTTTATATTTAAATTATTGTTATAATTTAATTTAAATAATCAAATTACATAAAAACACATAATATTTACATATATTTTTAAGTTAATTTCTACTTTTAATTTTAATATATTTTTTTTTAAATGGCATCTTGATTTTATTGCTTTGTTCTCAATTTTTTTTTTTTTTTCACATTATCTTAATTCAAAGGTAGTTATGTAAATTAAACAATTTTTAGCATACAAATTTTGTACTTATCAAATAAATAAAAAAAAAAAATCAGCACTTTATTTTCAGCACAATTTTATCAAACAACCTTCTTAAATTTTCAGCACTTAAAATTTCAGCACTTAATTTTTAGCATTTAAATTTTCAGCACTTAAAAATTAAGTTGTTATCAAACAAGCCCTAAATCTACAATGTTTTTTCTTAACATTTTTCTAACAACGGTTTGTTTAAGAAATAATAGAGAAAATGTTGAATCGTTCTTAAGGAAAAATATTTTAGATTTAGAGCATGTATGATAACCATTTAATTTTTAAGTGTTGAAAATTAAGTGCTTAAATTTGAAGTGCTGAAAATTTAAGAATGTTGTTTGATAATATTAAAATTTAAACGTTGAAAATTATTTAATTAACATAAATACCTTTGAATCAAGATTAAAAAAAAATTAAACTAGAAATTTACTTCTCAATCAACCAAATCGATGAAATACGTAGAACATATAAGCAATTAAACATCAACAGATTTCAACAATGTCAACAGGAATTCGAAAAAATTGTTATGAAATTACACATAACACAGATCAATCGGAAGAAGATAAAGAAAAAATAATATCTCATAGAAAGAATCGATGCAAATGTCATCGTTGTTCTCAGAACAGTACGTAGATAAAATAAAACAATAAAATAATTAAGTAAAATATAAAATTAAAAAAAAAAAAAAAAATATATATATATATATATATATATATATATATATATATATATATATATATATATATATATATAAATTAAATCTGAAAAAAAATAAAAAAATAAAAACAGAGAAAGTCAGATTTTATAAAAAAATAAATAAAATTTAAAAAAAAAAAAAAAAGATAAATTCAAAACAAGTATGGAGTATTATTTGTAATTATTTACCTTCTATAGAAGCAAAATGAATTAAGTTGAGGGGTCTTCACTTAATTTTTTACTTAATTTTTAAGTTAGCTTAATTAATTAAGTGATTTTAATTGCATTTATCAAACAAACTTTATCAATTAAATGCTTAATATAATAAGTTTTAAGTGCTTAATTTGATTATCAAACAAACCCTAAGTTGAGAGGTTTTCACTTAATTTTTTACTTAAATTTTGACTTAATTTTTAAGTTAACTTAATTAATTAAGTGATTCTAATTGCATTTATCAAGCAAACTTAATTAATTAAATACTTAATATAATAAGTTTTAAGTGCTTAATTTGATTATCAAATAAGTCCTTAGTAAAGGGATAAAATGATAAAAATATCTACATTAGAAGGTCATGTACTGAGTATAACTCATTTTTCGTCAGAAATCATTAATAATTTTTTAATTTTATGGGTGTGAAATAAATATAAAATTTGAAAAATAAATAAGTAATTTGATAAAACTCAGAGTGAACTACCCCATACTTTGGGGACCAAAATTATAATTTTCCCCATGTAAATATATTAGCCTTTGATGATCAAGCATTGGAAGAGACCTGAGATTTGGACTAAGCCTAAGGTTTTGTGGGGCCAAAATTTACGGGGTTGGGAGAGATGGCATATTAATCCATCTTAATACAAACACATGCCTTGGTAGATAACACAACAGTTTTGGTCTCACAAAGGGCTGACACCATTATCTTTGGGAGCAAGTGCTTGTGATTTGATTTGTTTTGCCCATTTTGCCATTTCATATAATATAATTTAAATTTAAGGTTTTGTTTCCATGTGACTAAGCTTTACCATTACATTTACAAATTAGGTTTCTTTCATCAACCACTCAACAAACTCTTCATGCACTCTAATTCATAACTAAAGGGTATTTAGGGAATACAATAGTTTAGTTTGATAAACTAATCTTGAATTGTCTCTTAATTTTACGGTAAGGTATATCTGGACCAGTTTACGCGTAGCTCGACTAATCTCCTTCACAAGTGATCTTAAGCGTGCACTCTCCTACATCAGCCAAATAAATTTATAATTAAATTCAAGATTTAATTCATAGAGCTAAAACATATATTATATTGTGTTACAAAGACTATAAGTTTATTTTAGTTGAATAAACTAAAACTTGAAGGAGCAATATGGTATTATTTCTAAAGTTTAAGGCCTAAATATGTGTTTTATTTTTTATCCTTCATCCAACAACCAAATAAAAATTTAATAGCATAGGGTCCGGAAATAAAAATAGGTTATAGCAGAAGAATCATAACTCCAACTCAACTCCAAGTTTTGAGTCAAAAAATGACTTCAATTTGGCAGTATTTTTGTCAGAAAAGAACTGCTACTAATTGAGCCCTTCATATTATGCTATTTTTTCTTGTAGGTGGTCCTTCTTCTTGAGTATTATTAAGGTGGTCCTAAAGTTTTAGAAGCTAGGGCTAATATTATATAGCTTGGTAGATTCCTTCTAATCTTTATGTTTTAGGTTTGAAGAGGAGTATGTTTTCTTTACAAGTTTTGTTGAATTACGATTTTGACCCTCTACTCCGCTAATTTTATATGCGTTGAACTAATTTGTGTTTTCATACAGTTCTGATCATGTATATAACTATATGTGCCTGTTATAGTCCGTAAGACAAAACCAACAAACAACAAATTTGGATAAATTAAGGATGTTATTTTTGTATTTTTTGAAATTTGTGTAATTGTTAAATAATTAAAATCTATATATAATTTCCTAATATTTTTTAAAATTTTGCATGAACTAGGCCATCCAACCCCCTTTCCTTTCACATTTACAACTCTAATTCTAAAAAAAAAAAAAATTACCTACATTTCACGATTTTATAATTTATTTATTTTTTCATAGAAACAGTTTAACAAAAGTGAAATAAGACATTTTGGGAGTGCTACCACAAGTATTTTTTTAAAGGGACACGTGGTGGGCACTCCCAACAGAGAAAGCAAATTAGAAGGGAAAATTATACTTTTGGTCTCTAAAGCTGGAGTGGTCGTCCGTGGACTTCGAGATTTTTCACATTCTTTTTAATATCACATTTGTTTCAATCTCATAAAATTAAAAATATTATTAATAATTTTAAAAAAAATTAATTATGTTCAACACATGATTTTTTAATTGAGATATTTTTGTCATTTCATCACTTTATTAAACCAAATACGATTTCCCCAACGATTCATATTTCTCTTTCTCATTTTTCAAATAAATCATTATTAAGTAAAAAATAAAGAAAATGTCTTAGAATTAATAGAGTGATAAAATGATGAAAATATTCTCATTAAAAAGTCATATGCTGAACATAACTCATTTTTCATCCAAAATCATTAACACCGTTTTTAATTTTACAAAATTGAAATAAATATAAAAATTGAAGGACCAAATGTACAAACTTAGGATCCACCTCATAATTTAGGGCCAAAAATTTAAGTTTCCCAAATTAGAAACCAAACCCACTCACAAAACATGTTACAATTCATTCCCTTTTATTTTCGTGTACAAATTTGCTCTTTGGTATCACGTAACAAGTCCAAGAAATTAAGAGGTAAATCGTAGCCAACTCCAAAAATTGAAGTTCTTATCGTATAGATTAACAAACATGTTCTTAATTGAAAAGCTATACCTCGATTTTTTGGAAGATGATGTATATAAAATAATTATAGAATATTAATCGTCGAATTGAGGGTTTCAAAATGGTACTCATATTTGTTTTCCAAGTAGATACCATCAAATGTTGAATTCAATAGCAAAATGTAGATATTTATTTTGTTAACATTTATTTGTTAAATTCAACAACATAAATCCATACGATAATTTAACAACATAAATCCGTATGGTTATTTTCTTGAATTAGTTGCATACAGATAGTGAAATTCGCACCAACCATTGCTATTAAATTTGTTCAAATATTTTTGTTGCATTCAATAACAACAAAAAAAAATCCATATGCGGGAGAAATGTCAGTATTAATCTAGTTCAATATACTTTGTGTCATTCAACAAATGTTAGTATTCAACACCAAAAATCGATGTTAAAATTGTTAAGTTTTTTTTTTTTTTGGTTAAATTCAATAGACAGACGTATTTTTCCATATTATAATTATTTTAAAAATTACAATCTGCGATTCTTTCTATACATTTCGAAAATAAATATTAATTTGAATACTAATGGAAATGGATATAAATTTGGATTTTGAATTCAAGATAGTATACATGGAAAGATATGTGTGGAATACAACATCTATATAATAAGACAATTCACTTTTTATCCTTAGGCATATTTTTTACCCTTAGATTAGATTTTAAGTCTAACGGTTAAGGTCAAAATATAAACACTCTACATTCCTCAACTCGTAGCCTTCCCTATCCATCTCTCTCTCTCTCTCTCTCTCCTTCTTCCCTTGAACTCTACCCGTTCCTCTACATCCTACCCATTTCTCTCCTAGTTGTTGATCTCTCTTTCTCTTTTAATATGCACCTTGAGGCACTGGGTATATACAAATGTATAATAAAGAAATCATATAATTATTTTAAAATATATATTTATTTAAACAAAATGGAAATCATATAATAATTTACAAACAAAATTTTGTGAGAAATCTCTATTTGTTCTCGATTATGTTAGGGCAGAGTGGAAAATTTTGAAAACCGGATCAAATATCATTAAAATCTAGGTTTAAATATGAACTAAGCTTTAGTTTTGATCTAGAAATGGATTCTTTTGTTATTTTTTTATTTTTTTATTTATTTATTTTTTTTTGTTTTTTTAAAATACATTAGGAGCATTTTTTTCATTAAAAACTCATTATTACCTAAAATGGAAACTCAAGGCAAGAGAAGTTAGTCGTGTTGACAAGGTGAAGTATCTTCTTTGTTTTTTTTTTTTTTTTTTTTTTTACTAACTAAAGTTTGATTTTTTTTGGAAAATTTTAAGAATTTAATTTTGAATGCATCATGTTGATGTAGTGATTAGTTAAGGTGTGCGTAAACTGATCCGGATATGTTTTATCATTAAAAATAAATAAATAAATAATTGAATGTGCACGGGGTTATGGGTTGTTGCATGTACCTAACCACTAACTACTTCCACTTCTTTCCGCGTTATTTAATTATGGGAAAAGAAGAACCTTGCTTACGTCATTTGTTCTCAAATCTTAAAGTAGTCATTAAAGGAACCTTGACGTCTAAGCAAAATGTAGCCTCTCTCCTACGAAAACCCTTTTCACTTAATTTCTTAACCTTTTTTTTTTCTTTTAATTATTTAATGAATAAAGTTTTTATTAAGCCAATAAAAAGATCATGGACATATTGATGCTTTCCCTCAAAATATAGGGGCGAAAGTGTAATTTACGCTCATTCCATAACACTCAGTTGAACAAGTCAAATAAAAAAAAATTAATAATAATAATAACGAACAAGTGAAGAGGGCCATTAGGATTTTTTTTTTATTTTATTTTTTCTTTCAACAGTTTGTTTTAATTTAATGTAGCATTAAGAGAATATTTCATCTAATTTTACATATTCAATTCTCACATTTTTAGAATATTTTTTTAAAAACAAAATGGAGTTAGTCTTAGTTTTTATTTTTTTAATAAATGCAGAAAATGATAAGTGAAGGGCTCCTCCTTCAATTTGCAAATTGTATTATTTTTTAATTTATTAAATTTATAAATTATATAATTTAATATTTAGTCATAAAACTTAAAAATAATGTTATAATTGACATAAAATATAGTTAAATTGTTTCACTCACTTAAAAAAATTATATTTTTTACCTCAAGATTTAACCGCCGATCTTAAGGATACATTTTTTTACATGCACATAGTGTATTCATGATTAAATTTAAAATTTAATTTTTAGAATGTTCTCCAAGACTTATATAAAATTAAAATATTTTTTAATTTAAACAATTACATGGGCCCTAAATACACAATTTTCTTTTTCAATTTAAAATTTAGGGAACATCGAAGTTAGAATTGCATTTGTGTGTAGAGTGGGGTTGGGACTTTCGAGATTTCTGCAAAACCCATGGGGGGAAGCATTTGTTTCTACTCGAAGCTTGCGTTTCCCCACTTTCATAGAAAAGTAAGATGCTCACGCGCTCCCCCCGGAAGGGTTCTACGTAATAAATTATTGAGTTTGATCACGTACACTCCTTTTCATTTTCTTTTATAAATACCAAACATAATTTTTGTTATTTATCCCTGAACCAACTTTAAATTTTTGAAAAAAATTTCTGCAGTCCCAAATAGTAAAATTTTTTTTTTTTAAGGACCATGAATTTTTGAATCAGCCCAAAACCCCCACGAAAATGGGATTGCCAATTTTGCCCCTCAGAAGATTTGTAATTTACAAAAGAATGACACTACCTACACCCGCCGCACAACGTCTGGTGACGCGATTGCTCGAGCATGACGCAACCCCCCGCACGCCTGCACGACCTACACGCCCTCGTCATCATCAATCCCTACAACACTATCGTGATGATCAATCCCAATTTCCGCCATTTTCACACAACCGAACTCCCGTAAACCCTAGATATCCAACAGACGATTTTCGTCGATTGTCGTCGATTTCCACCGATTTTCACCATAAATTGGAAGCGATCGGTGCCTACAAACAGAACGAACCACAAAACCTTTAGACATTGAAACGTAGTCACCCCGAAAACCATAAGAAGAAGAATGGTGGTCATACGGTCTTCAGAGAAGAAAAAGAACCATATTGAAACGTCAAGTTCCAAACAGTTAAAACCATCATCAAAGAGGGCAATGGAACCACAACATTCAGCGGAGAGAGGGAAAGAGAAGGAACAAGACAAAGACTACAAAGAAGAGGTTGAGCAAGAAGGTGAGCAGAATATATACTGGTCGTTATATTCAAAAATTTTAAATGTATATCATCTCAATATACTGTTGATATCGTGCAAATGTAAGTGGATATCATCTAAATATACTCTGGATTGGATATTATCTACTATCATCCCAATGATTATGTCTTATAGGGAGAATGTGTGGGATATCAAAACTCATGAACTGTTGAATTAGTTTAGAAAAAAGGTTTAGTCAATCTCCGTTGATTTGTGAAACTGTGTCATGCAATATTAAGTGGATATCTTCTGAGAAAAACTTTATATTCAGTTGATATCATCTGAATGTTAACCTATCAACGTGTGTTTTTTTAGTATATGTTTCATCAGCCTATGTCTTGAAAATACTAAAGATGTACTGTATACATGTTGTATATATTTTCAGTAGATATCAAGTTAAAGATGTACTGCATACAACTGAAATGTTCAATGGATATGTACTGAAAATGTTCAGTAGATATCAACTTAAATGTTCAGTATATATCTACTTAAAAATATATATGTATACTGTATACATGTTGTTTTAGTACATATGAATTGAAAATACACGTGTAATGGAAACCTATTTCAAAATATACATATTTAGTCATATTTACTGAACACTAGTGGATATCTATTTGAAAATACTAAAGAAGTACTGCATACATGTTGTATACATTTTCAGTAGATATCAACTAAAATGTTCAGTACATGCTGTTTTAGTACATATCAACTGATAATACACATATGTAATGGAAACCTACTTGAAAATATACATCTTTAGTGATATATACTAAACACCAGTGGATATATGCTTGAAAATACTAAAGATGTACTGCATACATGTTGTATACATTTTCAGTAGATATCAACTTAAATGTTCAATAGATATCTACTTAAAAATATGCATGTGTACTGCATACATGTTGTTTTAGTACATATCAACTAAAAATAAACATGTGTAATGGCAACCTACTTCAAAATACACATCTTTAGTGAAATGTACTGCATTTTTTGTGGATATCTACTTAATGCACACCTATACTTGGCATCTACTTAAATGTTTAGTACATATCTACTTAAGAATACACATGTGTGCTGCATACATGGTGTTTAGTAGATATCGACTGGAAATACACATGTAATGGAAACGTACTCGAAAATACAATTCTGTTTAGTAGATATGTACTGAAAATACACATATGTAAACTTGAAATTACAAACCTGTTTAGTGATATCCTCTGAACAAACGGCATGTTGACAGGTGAATCCAAATACGATGAAAATGACGAGGACAAAGACGAAAATGATCACACACCCTGATGATGTAAAAAACAAGCTTGCTAGGAAATGAGAGAAATTCGAACAAAAGAAGGACGATGAAGAAGAATCATGGAGTGAGGAATGTGAAGAGTATGAGAAATCCGGTGACGAAGGCAAACCAGAGAGTATGGTGACCCCCCATGGTACTTATTTCACTGAAGGCATTCCGGACAGTCCGGACCGGATGAATACGCTGTATTTCACACCACAGACTAGAACTACATCTAAAAGCGGGGGTGAAAAAGGTGAAATAAGCAAAGAAAAAGAAGAACTACAAACGAAAATTGAGTGCTTGGAGCGCGAGAATATAAAGTTGAAAAAGAAAAATATGAAACTGAGAGGAAAAAATAAGAAAAGATGAGAGAAAATTGCAAAACTGAAAATGGAATTGGCTGAGCTAAAAAAGACAAGTCATGAGCTGAAAAAATAGGAAGGTGAGGAGAAAATAAAAGAATTGGCCAAACAAATGGCTCGGCAAAAGGAAGACATAGACAAGAACTTCAAGAATTTGACCTTACTTTTAGCTTAGAGGGATAATGAGGTCAAACAACCCAAAAACAGTCCTCCTCCAGACCCTGTTTCTGCAGAAGAAACTGAACAGCGTCCCAAAGATATCCATGTAGAAACTGGGCCCAAAGAAGGTGAAGAAGCGAAAAGAAGAAGAAGAGAAAATTGATAAAAAAAAAAAAAAAGCAGACGAAAGCTCAATGGTTAAAAGGCTGAAGCAGAGAGACAGAGCACAGGAAAAAAATGAAGACAATTTTTAATATTTGGACATCAAAAAACACAGAAATGATTAAAGGACTACAAGAGGAAACGGTCGATGTCGACACATATTAGGCCCCAACACAAAAATTGTGAATGCATTTTTGAATAATAACGCCAAATCATAGATGCTCCCAAAAGTTTGAGTGAATAAAAAACAGTGGTGAAGGGGGGGGACACTACTGGCCCTAAATATGAAGATGTAGAAACTGTTTTGTATATACTGTTTTGTATATATATTTGAGTGTTGTGGATATTATTTCATGTGTAATTTGTTTAACATTTCAACAAATATCTACTTGGAAATACAAATCCTTAGGTGAATATGTATAAACTGTTTCCTGAAATGTATTGCGCTGTTTGTAGCTCCCATTGCCTGTTCAGTTTAGTGTGTTTGTATATACTGTTTTGAATATATCTACTACTGTGGATATTATTTCATGTGTAAGTCTCCACAAGGCATGTTGATATGCATTGCAATTGCATCCAAAGCTGGCATTGGATCAGCCACAAAGCCAAGACGAATTATTTCTGTAGAGAAGGCCAGCCTCGCAATTGTCGAAGAATTGTACATTGACGAGCCATTTTCCCCTTAATTCTCCTTAATTCTCTGGGAAGACTTTCCTCATGTCTAATGAAACTTTCTATTACCTTACTGAGATCACTGCTGGGAACAACATATCTACTATCTTATGTGTGGCAAGAACCAGTTCTACTGAACAAGCAAGCATGCATCTATGGAACCTCTCAATGGTTAGCAGCAAAGTTAGATTGTTGGCATGCAAAATCTGGGCTTCTGCAGTGCACATTGTGTAAAGAACTCTATAATATAACTTCAGTGCCTCTAGTCGCCGTTGTTCTGCCCATATGTTGTCCATCCATTAAATTTGAGAGTTGTGGATATTATTTGATGTGTAAGCCTCCAAAAATTTGTTGAAACAATGTGTTTGTATATACAAAATTAAAGTTTATGTGTGTTATTGACTATGTATATCATTAAAAACCCAATTAAATGTCCATCGTTCATTAACACTATGAAAATGTACAGACACATCATATTTTATACATTTAAGTAGATATCTACTTAAAATGGATACATATTCAGTTGATATCATCTTAGCAGAACCCGGCAGTGTTGGAAAGAACTGGGGTTATTTCTACACTGAACATAACCTTTCAGTGTCCGTTTCTACAAAATTTGGAACTTTGTGTTGTCCATTTATTGACTCAGTATATCATTACGCTCAATATGGTTTTTTCCCCGGTAAATTGGTGATGGTGTGGTCGAAAGAAGCCGTTTTATACAATAGTACCAGTTGCTAATCTAACTTACTATTAAGGTAATTTCAGAACTTGTTAGTTGTTGACCATGTATATCATTCAAGACCCAATTAAATGTACAGACACATCATATTTAATACCGGAAAGTAGATATCTACTTAACAATACACTTTCAGTTGATATCATCTTAACAGAAAAAGAAAAAAAAAAGAAGAAAAAAACCAATTAAATGTACAGACACATCATATTTTATACCTGTAAGTAGATATCTACTTAACAAGACACGAATTCAGTTGATATCATCTGAACGGAACCAATAAAAAAACCAATTAAATGGCAGTGGATAATTAAACCACGAAAATGGGATTGTCAATTTTGCCCCATGTTATATTTGTAATTTACAAATCCATGTCACCGATCAGCCCAATGCACAGCTGCCATAACACAACTGCACGTACTGCGTTTATGCTGAAACCTATCGTCATAATAGCCCCTATGTCTTCTTTGGAGTTCACTTATGTCCATTTGTTCCGTCATTTTCACGCAAGAATCGCACGAGCATAAACCCTAGAACTCCGATTCACCGAAAATTATGAGGGAACGGTGCCTAGAAACAAAATGAACAACATAACCTTAAAAACTCAGAAATCGCCGAAGACCATAAGAAGAAAAAATGGTGAACACGAGGTCTTCAGAGAAGAGAAAGAAGGAAGGTGAAACATCAGGTTCCAATCAGTCTAAACCATCGAAGAGGGCAATGGAACCATAGCAATCGGCAGAGAGAGGGAAAGAGAAGGAACCTGAGAACAAAGAAAAGGTTGAGGAATAAGGTAAGTAGGACATATACTAGTCGTTATATTCAAAATATTTAAGTGGATATCATGTACACATGCTGTTGATTACGTTTAGAACAAATTTCAAGCGATATCCGTTCATTTGTTGACATCAGTGTCGTGCAAATTTAAGTTGATGTCATGTATTATCTGAAGTGAATTTGGTACTTGGTGCAAAGTATTTCTTGACCATATATATCATGAAAAACATATTTAATTGGTAAATTCGGGACTGTGTAAACAAACAACATAATTCGAAATGTAAGTAGATATCTACTGAGAAAGACACGTCTTCAGTGGATATCTACTGAACAAAACCCCAGTTGACAAACATTAAACATTGTACTGCTCTTATTAATTGTTCACATTAGATGTGTTTGTATATACTATTTTGGTAGTTGGTCAGTTAACTTATGAAGATGTGTATTTTCAGCATATGTGTCGTCTGAATGTTAACCTATCAACATGTGTATTTTCAGTACATGTGTCTGACGGTAACTTTGATGATGCCCCCATTAGAAGAACTCGAGAGCCAACAAAAAATGAAAGGAAGACTATAACAGAAACAAGCCAGAGAATAGGTAAATTTTACCTACAATACAGATCATCGTTGAAGCTTGTCTATGAGTTGCTTGACACGATTGTTCTAACAAGAAAACACACTGAATTGCTGCAATGCATGCCATTCTGGCCAATTTTTTTATTCAATTTTGAAGAAGAGAGTGACATTGGAGATGATGAAGAAATTGGACGACAACATCGTCCAAATACTGAAGACTTGGAATGAAGAAATAGACTCTTTCAAAATTAGAGGTGTTGATGTAAAGTTTGTTGTTTCGGATGTTAGAGTGATTTTTTGACTGAAATGTGGCGAGAAGGCCATCAACTACTCATATGGCAAGCTGGAAAGTGAATATTTGGCTAGTATTTGCAAAGACCGGAAGCGATTGTAGACAACTGACATAAAAAATGCAATCATGGAGTCGATGGACAGTGACAACGATGAAGACGTTCGGCATGTTGTCAATTTGCTATGCTTGTATCTGCTAGGCACGTGTTTTTTGCCCAACAGTGGACAATTTGTTGCATTTGGCCTTTACAAGTATGTTGAAAATATTGAACAAATGCACACCTATGGTTGGCATCATGCAATTCATAGCCTGTTGATGACATCAATTCGGCAAAACTCCCTACAGCCTAAGAAGGTGAAAGGGTGTATTATTGCATTGCTGGTACTTTAAAACATAACTCATTTCCATTTTGACACATCCATTTAATCTCGAAACCCAAATTAAATTGAATAATTACTAATAAACTTTTAAATTGTCTAGTATTGGTTTTGCGATCATGTGAATGTGCTCAAGGAAGATAAGGAAGAAGCATCCCCAAGTTTTGTGAAGTGGGATCTTTCCAAATTGACAAAGGACACACTGAAATTGGCACTGCATAATGGCCCAGATGTCAGGGTTAGTGGATATCTATGTACTGCTTTATATGTTTTTTTGTGTTCATTATTTGTTCCACTGTGTACATGTTGTTTAGTAGAAATTACATATCTGTACTGCATGCATGCAGTTTATTACATCAGATATCTACTGAAAATACACGTGTAATAAAACTCTATGTGAAAATACACATATGTGCTGCATGCATGCTGTTTAGTAGATATCTGTTGATAATATGCATATTTAGTGGATATCTACTGAAAAATACACATCTTTAATGATATGTACGGCATCTTTAGTGGATATCCACTTAAAAATACACAGATATGTTGAATGCATGCTGTTTAGTAGATATCTACTGAAAATACACGTGTAATGGAACTCTATGTGAAAATATACATGGTTATTGATATGTGCTGCATCTTTAGTGGATATCCACTTGAAAATACACATATGTGCTGCATACATGCTGTTTAGTAGATATCTACTGATAATATGCATATTTAGTGGATATCTACTTAAAAATACAAATATATACTGCATACATGTTGTTCAGTAGATATCTACTGAAATTAGTAGATATCTACTGAACAACATGTATATCTACTTCAAATATACACATCTATACTGCATACATGCTATATAGTAAATATCTACTGAAAATACACATGTAGTGGATATCTACTGAAAAATACACATCTTTAATGAAATGTACTGCATTTTAGTAGATATCTATTTGAAAATACAAATATGTACTGCATACATGCATATATATTTGTTGAACAAACGCTATGTTGATAGTTTAATCCAAATACCCCGAAAATGACAAGGACGGAGACAAAAATGATCACACATGCTCATGATTTAAAAAATACACGTGCTGGAAAATGAGAGAAATTCGATGGAAAGAAGGACGATGACGAAGGGTCATGGACTGAAGAAGGTAGACAAGACGACAACGACGACGAAGGCGAACCGGAGACTATGGTGACTTCCCATAGTCACGGCATTTCGGACAGTCCGACATGGATGACTACGCCTTATTTCACCCCACAAAATCGGATTGCATCGAAAAGCGGAGCTGAAGAAGGTGAAATAGGAAAAGAAACTAAGGAACTACAAGCTAAAATTGAGAGCTTGGAGCACGAGAATGCAAAACTGAAGAAAAAAAAAATCAAACTGAGAGGACAAAATAAGGCAAAATGAGATAAAATTGCGAAGCTAAAGCTGGAATTGGTTGAGCTGAAAAGGACAAGACATGAGCTAAAAGAAGAAGGTGATGAAAAAATAAAAAAATTAGCAGAACAAATAGCTCGACAAAAGGAGGACATGGACAACAAGTTCAATAATTTGACGCTACTTTTAACTCAAAGGGAGAATGACCTCAAACAGGCCAAAAACAGTCCTACTCCAGACCCTATTGTTGGAGAAAAAGCTGAATAGCGTGCTGAAGAAATCCACGCAGACACGGGGTCCAGAGAAGCTGAAGAAACGAAAAAAAAAAGAAGAGAAAATTGACAGAAAAACCAGCCGAAAGCTCAATGGTTAAAAGGCTGAAACAGAGAGACCGAGCACAAAAAAAAAAAAAAAAAAAAAAAAAAAAAAAAAAAAGGAAGACGATTTTGAATATTTAGACATCAAAAAATGCAGAAAGGATAAAGGAACGCAAGAAGAAACGATCAATCTGGACACATATCAGGCCCTAACACACAAAAAAAAAAAAAAAAAAAAAAAAAAAAAAAAAAAAAAACAGGTTGCCAAACTACCAAAGAGGCATCAAAGTTAAGTTGCAACTTCACTATCCGATGCGAATTGGCAAAAGATAACAACCATCTTCAAAACCGAAGGGCCAAGGTAACACAAAATACACATCATCAAAAATATTTTTACATATTCTGGTTGTATAAAAACGCATGAAAAAAATGTTAACCATCTCTTATATAATACACAGCGTCATTGTATACAATGGGGAATATAATGTTGTATCTCTTGTAGATGTGATTTCACTTCTGAACGGGGGAGAACTAAGCAACTTTATAAGTGAATATATTAAAAAACATCACACATATGAACATAAGAAAAAGTGAAAACTAAAAATGAAAACTGATTGCAGGTCGTAAATAGCTACACAGAGTTCTTAAGGGACAAGAATGCGAAATTAGAAAAAAAATTGAAAAATGAGGGAATTGTTGTCGGTGACCGCTCATACTTCATCACAAGTTATTGCTGGGTATGTTTAGGTACATTTATACGTCTGTTTGATGCATTAAAAAATAGTACGTCCATATCTACTAAATATATTAACAGAATTCAACTGAATTCTACAATTTATTCAGTGGATATTTACTGAATAAATTAAATTATACAGGTTTAATTCTACAATTCTACATTAACTGAAAACAGTACGTGGATATCAACTGAATTCTACAATTTATTCAGTGGATATCTACTGAATAAATTAAATTATTCTATGGCTATTAACTGAATTATAAATTGTCCCTATCTTTTACAGAATTGGGTAAAGGGCAGGTCGACACTGTCAATTGAAATTTTTTTGAATACCCAAATCACTGAAGCATTGAAGGGCAGCTATCGACACATTCACTTTCCCATCAACACAATAGATAACGGGCCGAATCATTTGACGTTGCTTGTGTTTGACACGAGTGAGGCAGAATGGAGACAATATAACTCGCTCCAACTAAGAATTGGCACCGAAGATCCATACTTCAAAAATGCAATATTGATGGTAGTAAAACTCATGCTTTGTTTCCATTCCTAACTTAAATGTTACATAATAATACTTTGATTTAAAATTTTGTTTATTTTCTAGAGAAATTATGTAGTTGATATGATCAAAGATCTCCGCGTAGATGGTGAAGAGTTGGCAATAACGCAGACTGAAACTCATCTAACATGCGTACGGGACAACCCACAACAAATACTCGGATCGTAAGTATTAACGTCATTACACATTTTTTCATGAAATGTAAAATCTATATATAGACTCAAATGCATGAACTTTGAATGTTAGGTTGGAATGTGGGACAATAGTTTTGTTTGTAATGGACCAAACAGCCCAGGGCGTGCCAATTGTGCCATTCGAAAATGAGAAAGCGGTGAAAGAAGCAAAGATCAAATATCCAGCAAAAATTATGAATGCATTTTTGAATGATAAGGCCAAATCATGGACGCCTCAAAAGTTTGAGTCAACCAAAAAAAGTGAAAGAGAAGGAGACGGTGCTGACCCTACACCATCTTGATGTGGAAACTGTTATTAAGATTGGTTGTTAATCAATGTGTTTGTATATAATGTATATTAAACATTTCAGTAGATATCAACGTATGTCAAACATTTCACATTGGCAGTGTTTGTATGTGCAGAAACAATGTGTTTGTATATATACTGCTCTTATTTAGATTGGCTGTTAATCAATGTGTTTGAATATATACTACTCTTATTAATTGTTCACATTGACAGTGTTTGTATGTGCATAAATAGTGTATATCAAACATTTCAGTAAGCATTTCAGTAGATATCTACTAATAATTACACATCATGTTAAACATTTCAGTAGATACCTAAACAGCCGATTTGAAACATTTCAGTAGATATCTACTGAAGCTGACACATATTCAGTGGATCTCTACTGAAAAATACTCAAAATGGCGTATAATAGTTGGGTAGATCCTCATGTATTGGGATCAAATCAAAGCATTTGAGACTCAATTGGAGAAAAAAAAGCATTTACCATAATACATTTTCTATGTGGATACATAAACAACATATTTAATGCCAAAACAGCCTGTTTGAAACATTTCAGTAGATATCTACTAAAGGTGACACATATTCAGTGGATATCTACTGAAAAATACTCAAAATGGCATATATTACTTGGGAAGATCCTCATGTATTGGGATCAAATCAAAGCATTTGAGACTCAATTGGAGAAAACAAAGCATTTACCAGAATACATTTTCTATGTGGAAACATAAACAACATATTTGGTACCAAAACAGCCTATTGAAAATATTTCAGTAGATATCTATTGAAGCTGACACTTATTCAGTGGATATCTGTTGAAACTGAGTGATATCTATTGAAAAATACTCAAAATGGCGTATATTTCTTGGGAAGATCCTCAGGTATTGGGATCAAATCAAAGCATTTGAGACTCAATTGGAGAAAACAAAGCATTTACCAGAATACATTTTCTATGTGGATACATAAACAACATATTTTGTGCCAAAACAGCCTGTTTGAAATATTTCAGTAGATATCTACTGAAGCTGACACATATTCAGTGGATGTCTACAGAAACTGAGTGATATCTACTGAAAAATACTCAAAATGGCGTATATTACTTGGAAGATCCTCTGGTATTGGGATCAAATCAAAGCATTTGAGACTCAATTGGAGAAAACAAAGCATTTACCAGAATACATTTTCTATGTCGATACATAAACAACATATTTGGTGCCTAAACAGCCTGTTTGAAACATTTCAGTAGATATCTACTGAAGCCGACACATATTCAGTGGATGTCTACTGAAGCTGAGTGATATCTACTGAAAAATACTCAAAATGGCGTATATTACTTGGAAGATCCTCGGGTATAGGGATCAAACCAAAGCATTTGAGACTCAATTGGAGAAAACAAAGCATTTACCAGAATACATTTTCTATGTGGATACATAAACAACATATTTGGTGCCTAAACAGCTTGTTTGAAACATTTCAGTAGATATCTACTGAAGGTAACACATATTCAGTGGATGTCTACTGAAACTGAGTGATATCTATTGAAAAATACTCAAAATGGCGTATATTACTTGGAAATCAAAGTATTTAAGACTCAATTGGAGAAAACAAAGCATTTACCAGAATATATTTTCTGTGTGGATACATAAACAACATATTTGGTGCCAAAACAGTTTATTTGAAACATTTCAGTAGATATCTACTGAAACTGACACATATTCAGTGGATGTCTACTGAAACTGAGTGATATCTACTGAAAAATACTCAAAATAGCGTATATTACTTGGAAGATCCTCAGGTATTGGGATCAAATCAAAGCATTTGATACTCAATTGGAGAAAACAAAGTATTTACGAGAATACATTTTCTATGCGGATACATAAACAACATATTTGGTGCCTAAACAGCCTGTTTGAAACATTTCAGTAGATATCTACTGAAGCTGACACATATTCAATAGATGTCTACTGAAACTGGGTGATATCTACTGAAAAATACTCAAAATCACATATATTACTTGGAAGATCCTCAGGGATTGGGATCAAATCGAAGCATTTGAGACTCAATTAGAGAAAACAAAGCATTTACCAGAATACATTTTCTATGTGGATACATAAACAACATATTTGGTGCCTAAACAGCCTGTTTGAAACATTTCAGTAGATATCTACTGAAGCTGAAGCTGACACATATTCAGTGGATGTCTACTGAAACTAAATGATATATACTGAAAAATACTCAAAATGGCGTATATTACTTGGAAGATCATCATGTATTGGGATCAAATCAAAGCATTTGAGACTCAATTGGAGAAAACAAAACATTTACCAGAACACATTTTCTATGTGGATACATAAACAACATATTTGGTGCCTAAACAGCCTGTTTGAAACATTTCAGTAGATATCTACTGAAGCTGACACATATTCAGTGGATGTCTACTAAAACTGAGTTATATCTACTGAAAAATACTCAAAATGGCGCATATTACTTGGAAGATCCTCATGTATTGGGATCAAATCAAAGCATTTGAGATTCAATTGGAGAAAACAAAGCATTTACCAGAATACATTTTCTATGTGGATACATAAACAACATATTTGGTGCCTAAATAGCCTGTTTAAAAAATTTCAATAGATATCTACTGAAACTGACACATATTCAGTGGATGTCTACTGAAACTGAGTGATATCTACTGAAAAATACTCAAAATGGCGTATATTACTTGGAAGATCCTCAGGTATTGGGATCAAATCAAAGCATTTGAGACTTAATTGGAGAAAACAAAGCATTTACTAGATTACATTTTCTATGTAGATACATATACAACATATTTGGTGCCTAAACAACTTGTTTTAAACAGTTCAGTAAATATCTTCTGAACAGAATGATTTGGTACATAAAATAGCACGTTTCAAAATTTCTTAACCATATATATCTTGAAAAACAGCATATATTAAAATTTCAGTAGACATCTATTGAAAAAATGCATCTTCACCATATATACCATGTATACAACAACATATATTAAAATTTCAGTACACATCTACTGAAAAAATACACATCGTTGTTGGATATCTAGACAAAAAATATACAGCCTTGCAAAAATATACAGCCTTGCAAAAATATACAGCCACGCAAAAATATAAATTGCAAAAATCTGAAAAAATATATAGTATGCAACCTGTTCTTCAAATTGTAGCCTTGCACGTCTTTGGATTGTGGTTCGCATATTGCTTTCATCGACTACACCAAATTTTATTTACTTTTTCCGTTTTTGATACAATCCGCTCATTCTTTGGACGCCCAGCTAGTCGGCGTGTTTGCAGCGGTAACACGACAGCTGTTGCGCTGTCATAAATTGGTCTTCCAAGGGTAGGGACAAACAAAATACCCTCCAAATACGTACTACGATACAAATCAACACTGAAGAAATCTTCAGCATAGTCATACAAATTCTCCCCCGATTTTTGAATGGCAGCGCAAGCATGTGCACACGGGAAACCTTTCAATTGCCATTGGAAACATGAACAAGTACGATTAACAATATCCACTGAGACTGATGGGTGGCAATGCACTTCAAATTTCCCTTCAGAGCATAAACCCACCAATCACGTCCTATCGCTCTCAACATATTCTAATAACTTTTTATCCCAAAATGGGTAAATGACACCAGACATCTTAATCGAAAGAAGTCTTCTACTCGATATGTGGTCCATGAGCTGTACTCTAATCGTATCAATGTATTCCATTATGGGGAGGTGTCGGGCTTTAACAATCCAAACGTTAAAAGATTCGGCAAGATTTGAATACATCTCGCCGTATCGTTGTCCAACAAAAAAAGCATTAGCCCAATTCTCAGGAGGTAACTTATTCAAGAATGAAATAACACTTGGCCCGCCTTCAACAATAAGTCTATTTCTATGAATGGAAAACCCCTCAACAGTTGGTGCAAACGCACACTGATCAAGTCTATGAAGCAGATTTTTTTTTAGCACATTATCCCTCCCACTTAGTTTATCTCTTAGGTTACACTTCAAATGATGTAAACAAAATACATGGGGAGAGTTCGGGAAGACAGTACGTACAGCTTGAATCAAACTTGGTTGTTGTTCGAAATGAAAGTAATGCGCCGCTCATTAGAAACAATAATCAACAATTGTTGTGCAAACCACATCCAATTGTCGTTGTTCTCCACATTGACAATAGTAAAAGCCAATGGAAACATTCATAAACATGTAAAAATCAGAAAACATTCAAGCTGAAAACAAAATAAACATAAATTAAAAATAGAAACAAAAGCTACAACAGAAAAATAAAACGTAATATAACCTTCATTCCCGTTCTTCGCAGACGTAGCAAGCAACGTTCCCTTATACCGACTCTTAAGGAATGTTCTGTTCATAAACAACATAGGCCAGCAAAACTTGAAGTCTTCAATGCTGGTATTAAAGGACAAAAAAATTCTCTTAAAATGACCAAACTCTTAGTCATACTCCAAACAAAAGTGACTGCCCGGGTTTGTCGACTGGCAAACACTAATATACCACCTCAATAAGTCGTATGATGCCATATAATCACCATATAATAAATTCCAAGCCTTATCTACCCCTAGCTATTCATGATTGTATGTTATCTCTAATCCATACGTGTTCTTGAAATCATAAACAATATCAACATGACATTTTAGTGGATTTCCACGAATCTCAACTGTCAACTCACTTGCTATGACATCGGAACTCATCTTTTCATTTTTGCATGGCCGAAATGACGCACCACAAGTATGTACGTTATCCAACTTTCTAATTACAAATATCCCAGTAACAGTGTCAGCTCTAGCATGGATATTCCACTTACAAGAAGTCAAATCTCTATGACAACATGCAGCAGTGACTCGAACACTGTCATTCTTCAAATAATCAAAATGAAACCCAACCTCAATTGAATACTTGACTAGATCACTACGAAATTGATTTGCTCCCCCATCAAATTATTGACCTACCTCTCTAATAAAGGTGGACCACAACTTAGAACGGTGATTTGTCGTATGGTTGACACAATAAGACCCAAGAAAATCTATCACTTCATCATGTGGGGGGGGGTGTGACGTCTCTCATCATCTTCTCCCCCATCTCTACAACTTTTATTGACAATCTCTTTCACAACAACGCTCAAGTATCCCAAATTTAACAACTTCACTAACTCTAATAAAGCTGAAAAGTCTTTTTGATCATTCAAAATACAGTTTGAGTGTCCTACGATTGAATATGATATGCGTCATGAGTTACGTTGCAACACATTCCATAGCTCAATCAACTTATCAACTAACACATCATATGTATATCTTTCATCATCAATTTTTATCAAACACTTTTTCTCACCCTACTTACACACCATGATTAATCCTCTTATTGTCAAAAACAAAACTGCAAATTCATAAAATAAAAACATAATATTACATTCAGTATAAACATCTGTTCAAAAAATGTACTTGTATACAAACAGCATAATTCTAAATGTAAGTAGATATCTACTGAGAAATACACATCCTTAGTGGATATCCACTAAAGATACAACACATATCAGTAAACATGTATATTTTCACATAGAGTTCCATTACAAGTGTATTTTCAGTAGATATCTACTAAATAGCATGCATGCAGCATATCTGTGTATTTTCAAGTGGATATCCACTAAAGATGCAGTACATATCATTAAAAATGTGTATTTTTCAGTAGATATCCACTAATTTCAGTAGATATCTACTAAACAACATGTATGCAGTAGAAACAAATAACAGAAACAAAACAGAAACGAATGAATAACATGTATTCAGTAGAACCCCATGCATAAACTGCAAATAAAATGTGGCGCGAAAAATAGAAATGAATAACAAAAACAAAGAAATGTGGAATCCGAACACTCACCAGTAGAAATGAATAACAGAAACAAAACGAGCACTCACCTGTAAAATCCGAAGTCGTAGCGGCAATCCGAAGTCGAAAATTACTCAGCCAATCAAAGAATACATTTCTGCAAAACAGAACCCCATGCATAAACTGCAAATGAAATGTGGCGCGAAAAATAGAAGCGAATAACAGAAACAAAGAAATGTGGAATCCGAACACTCACCAGTAGAAACAAATAACAAAAACAAAATGAGCACTCACCAGTAGAATCTGAAGTCGTGGTGGCAATCCGAAGTCGAAAATTACTCAGCCAATTAAAGAATACATTTATGCCAAATCAACCATCCAATTATATACATAAGAAGGGCAAAAAAATGATTTTGAAATTCGAAAATCACCTTGCCATTTATCGCAAAAATTTTGATCAAATCTCTGACATTGATCGCTTTCTTAGAGAGCTTGAAGTGATATAGTTGTTCTGTTGTGATTGAAGCGATATAGCTGTTGTGTGTATATAGCTGTCACTTCTTATTTCCCTATATATAATTATAAGGGCAAAAATAGAATGAAAAGTGTATTGCCAGCTAAGCATGAGATTTTTCAAGTCAAGAAACTCAAAATGGAACTTTTTACAACACTACATGCCACTTAGGACTCAAAGAGTTGTCTAACTAGGAAATGGGACCTTTGGAGCAAAAACCCTAAGATAAATAACCTGAAGTCAATCGTTCTTAAGTTTACCCAAGGAGAGAATTTTTTTTTAATTATTAATGGGTAGTCAAATAGGCATTTTCAACAACGCTCACAATATTTTTTTTTTTCAAAAATTATTTTTTAAGTATAAGTAAATAGTAATCTATTTCCATTTCAATCGGTTAGGTCATATTTTCAATTCATGCAAAAATAAAAGGTTAAATGTTCAAGTAAAAAAAGGTATGAGTACCTAAAAAGACCTTAGTCTCGCATGCTAACCCCCCTGAACCCAAGTAAATTGGATACCGATTAGGAATCATCTAATGTGCTCTTTGCAGGTTAATTTTTAGACTTCAGTAAGCAAGGACAAAATAATTCACGGACAGTGGGTGCTCGTAGCATATGATAGGAAAGATAATTTGCCACAAGGTTTACAAGAGTTAATTTAACAAAACATACTTATTATTTTTTATTTTTTATTTTTTTATACAAGTAAATAAATATTTTTGTGATTTTATTTTTATAACAATATTCAAGATAACAATGTAAAACAAATGCACAGAAGGTAAAGACACCATCATATAACACTCCAAGGGTAAAATAGAAGAGGTATTCTATTCACTGCATATCATAGAGTTGATGCACCCCGAATTTTGAAAAAGGAGGAAGAGAAGAAAGCGAGAAGAAGAGGAAAATGCAATTTGGTTTTCTTTCTCTCGAAATCCTCAAAAATCTATTCATTTTTAGAAAACTAATTTCAGGGGCTTTTCTAGGCTCCGATTTTGAAAACGTTTTTTTGGTCGGTATTTATTTAAAAATGGAGTCACCTCCTAGTATTGAGTTAAAAAGTGTGGTAGGTCACCAGAATTTTGAAAATTATTTTATTTTAGAAATGGTCCAAATTTTGACTCGTAAAAATACTAGGTCTTTACTAGATATTTCTTTAAAGTTCAGGGGTCGGTTATGCTCAGAGAAGGTGTTAGGCACCCCCAAGACACCGTTCAGAAGACGGTACTTAAGTTTAAATAGATATTTACATTTAAACAAGCCCAAATATTTTCCTTTGATTTTGGTTAACACACTAATTCCCATTTTTTAAATATTTTTTGTCTTTTTTTTATTATATTTTTATGTAAAAAAATAAGAAAATTTTATTTATGAAAAGTAACAACAGATAAAACACATTGAAAATAAAGAACAAATGTCCCCTTTTTAGACCACTTATCGATTATGGAAGAATTGACAAGTTTAGTCCCGATGGGGTATTTTATTTGGAAACTTAACTTAACTTAACAAAACTAGTTTATTTATTTTTAAAAGATAAAAAAAGTTAAGATAATTTTAAGGGATTTTTTTTTTTATTTGGAATGTGGAAAACCATATTTTAAGTGTAATAACAAGTAAAAGTTTTATTTAAGACAAAGCATATAAAATATTTATTTATGAAAATATTTTACAAAGACAAACGTTTTTTTTTTTAGTAAAACACAGAGTGTTTTCATGTTGAAAAATTCTTATGTGAAAAGTTCTTTTTTTTTTTTTTTTTATTTTATTTTTTATTTCTTTTTTTGTTTATTTAAGAAAAGTAAGAACAAGACATGACATAAATGGTAAGTGAATATGCACATTCAATTTGATCAAGAACACTCCAACCGAACTTACTTGGTTAGACAAGTTTAATGTTAAAGTTTACTTTTATTAGTCCAAAATAGAAGAAAATATAGAATATAGGTGTCATTCCTACTCATAACTAAGAAGGAGGAAACATTTCTAAAGAAGGCATACACTTATCCCCGATGGAATAAAGGACCTCCCTTTATTCCACCTTTTAGCCACAAGGGTCTAGATGTAGTAATATATATATGGTGTCAATCCATTATCTAAGACGTAGGGTCAGTCCATGATCTAAGCTTATATATATAAGGGTGCCAGTTTGATGTTGCCAAAAAACTCTAGCGAGCTTCGAAAGACCTTCACAACCTATAAACTAATGACCTACAAAATCAATAAGATTAAAGAGGGACACCGGTGTTGTGTCGGCAAAAGAACCTCTGGCGTGGAATAAGTTAATATGTTTAGGGTGGAAACTCAAGTACTTGAATGTGAATAAAATGTTGATACCTTTCTTTATTTATAGACCTCATTGTTCATGTGTTTATTGGTGAAATCGCCTCCCCATGATCTACTACTATAAAATTGGGATTGTGTCGGAGATCTCGCTGCATGAGGAGTAAGGTTCTTGCGGTTATCACTCTACATGTGATCGTGGGGTCAGACTGATTCCTTATGGCCTCCTAATATGTAGGCTTTATTTAACAATATACAAGACTAGGCCTGTTCTTGTTCTGACATTGGCCTGCTCTTCATGAGCTCGCCTTTATGCTCTTACGGGTTAGCTGAGCCTTATCTCTGGGTGTGGACCTATGGTAGTGCCGCTCTTCGTCTAGGTGGCGTCTCAGGGTTAGTTTAGGCTGTGTCACTTGTAACTGTCCATTAAATAGCCATATTTGTAACTACTTGGGATTTCAACCTTTCTTACTTTGAAAATCCTTTAAAATAATATGTAATTACTCTAAATAATTTCCAAAATGAATGGATGATATAATGGTGATGTCATGGATGATGTCTGGATGATGTAAGGGTGATGAAATAAAAACTATATTTAAGCCCCACCTTTAATATAAATTAATTTCAAAATAATAAATTAAGTCCTTATTGAAATGTAATTAAATTTTGAATTCAATTTCCCCCCTTAAAATTTTAATTTAACCCCTATAGTTCAACTAATTATTTTTTATGGAAATAAATTGATTTCTAAAATTTAATTATTCTTCAATAACGGATTAATTTAATCATTCTCGAAGTCAATTAACTCAAAAAAGTCTAATTTTGAACCCAAAATGTTGTTTAAAATGATCTATTTCCCTATTCTTTTCAAAATTTAAAATTGACTTCCCCAAATGTGATTTTTAATAAAAACTATTTTCCAAAAAAATCCCTAAAGATTCCTTAATAAAGCATAAGTTCAATTTTTATTTTTCTATTTTATTTTATTTTTTTGGATTTTTAATTAGGATGCCATGTAGAAATTAGGTGAGTGACGGGATAAAATTCAACGTCTACACATAATTACCGTATTCGGATGGGTATCCTAGGTTGTCTAACATCTTCTCCGAGTATAACTGAACCCCCAAATTTTTGAATGTTTTTGGTTAGACCATTTTTTTGAGTCAAATATTTGGGTTGTTTATGAAAAAATAAATATTTTTAAAAACACCGGTGACCTAGCACACCAAATTCAACTCAATATTAGGTGATAACTCTTATTTCATTAAAATTTTGGTCTAAACATCTCTTAGAAATTTGGTGGCAAGGCCCCTTTTCTTTTACCTTTCATTTTAAAATAAATATATATATATATATATATATATCAATTTTTTTCCCCCAAAAGTGTCTTGAATAATGCAATGAATATAATCTTTTTTAAATGGGGTGAATAACCGATTTAATATTTTTTCTTGAAGATAGATCTCTATCTACAACAAAAATTGTTTGTCCTAAAATTTTACTGAAAAATGATGTGGGTTTGAATTTTGTTATATATATATTTTTTTTTGTAAAAAAAGGAACAACACAAAATTAGCAGCCAACCGGGGGAATCCGTTTTTATATCAGCGATCAAAAGGCCTTTGATACCCTCCGGAGGATCTTCAAGATAGTGGAGCTTTGATCTGCTTCTCGTTCCCATGCTTGCCAAGAAGTCCACACAACCGTTTTCTTCTCTCCTAATGGCTCTGATCTTCATATCGTGGTTCTCCAGGATGAATTTTGTTATATTTATTACCTTATAAGTGAAACTTCCTAAGAAAAACAAAAAACAAAAAAAAACAAAAAACAAACGAAGTCGACTACATGACAAATGGATAAAATGGTTAATACAATAATCAAGTTGAGTAAACAAAGAATAAAAAATAGGGACTTTTGGCCGTTTCAAATTTTAAGCCTCCAAATTTTTTTGGATCTTTTATAAAAGCCCATCAAATTTATTTTGGACAAAAATATCCCCATTTCTTTTCAAATTTACAAAAAAAACATCGTCATTTTTCATTATCTACAACTCTCACAAAACAAAATCACAAAAAGTTGATTCAATTTCATAAACAAAATCGATTAATAGTATATAGTTGTTGAACGTAATCCCGCGATATTTAAATTCTAGCATCGGCTACTATTAAAAATCAATAAGAGAGCATATGTGTTATTTGAACATAACGAAATTCGCACCAAAATCCAGTCTACTCCCCCTCCGCACCGGATCACTCCTTCATGTGTAACATTGATATTATCTAAAAATTATAAATAAATAACTTAATTAGTTAATGAAAATGACAAAAGCTCATTCACAATACAACATACGGATGTTATAGCGAAAATAATTCCGGTATTAATATCAAATAATTAAAAATAATAAAAATAAATAACATAAATTCTTATCTTTTTTTTTTTTTATTTTACAGTAAGATGTGTTCGGATCAATTTACGCGCACCTCGATTAATTACTTCACCGGGCGATCTTAAGGCGCACTTTGCACATCGGCCTAGTGCATTCATGATTAGATTTATTATCATCATTATTATAATTTTACTATTACTAAAAATCTAAAATAACCAAATGATAAAATCGCCTTAATCCTTCACCAATATTACAAAAAATTATATTTAATACTAGTGTATATTTGGTGTTTGAAATTGAAAGAGAAATTCTAATTCACTCAATTTTAAATATTATTTTAAATTTTATTTTGTTAATTGTGTTTTTCGAGTTTCAGTAACTCAAATAATGAGTTTTCAATTTACCGTAAAATGAATATAAAAAATAATTATTTATTTTAATTTTTTCACTGGGAATATTTTATATTTTATTTTTAACTCCTAAAATTTTATATTTTATTCTCAATCGTTAATCTCTGTAATTCAATTTAATGATTTAAAATGTCTCTCGTAAAAATATATAAATAAATAAAATAAAATAAAATCTTATGTTAAAGATTAGATATTTGTGCTATCATTTTTTCTTAAAAAGTAAAATACCTCATTAATTGAAATCATTAATAATTATTACATCATACACTCATTAGAATCACTTAATTGATTAAGTGAATTAATTGTATTTAGACTATCTAAAAATTTTATCTAATTAAAATTTTGAAAATAAAAATAGAATGCAACTAGACATTTTAAATTTGTAAAAAGAGAAAAACAAATTTAAATTACACCATGCACTCATAAAACTTAGTATTTTATTTTAACAATTTGTACATTTTAATTTGTATCACTTGATAACATTTATGAAATTCAATACGATTTTTTATCGAAGCTTGAAAGCATATTTTCTTATGATTGCGTCATGTGATTAGTATTTGTTTAATTCCAACGAGATAATTGTCTTGATCCTTCACAAGAGCCAATTAAATGCAAATGTAAAATTGACTCTATCAATGATGAAATGAAATATGACTATTTTGTTAGTGATTTGATTTTTTTTTTTCTTTTTTTTCTTTTAAAAAATCACATGAAAATAGAGAAAAAAAAAACAATTTATTTTCTAAAGATCATAAATTTATTTATTTATTTATTTGGTTTTCCGGTAAAGTGTTGTCCGAGTTAACTTACGTGCACCTCAACTAATCACCTTCACGAGCGATTTTAAAGATGGACTCTTTCACATCGACTTAGTGTATTCAAGATTAAATTTAAGATTTAATTTTCGGAGTGCTCTCCAAACATTTACTTTTAAAATCATGAAAGGGAGCAAAACTATATTTTGTTCCATTTTTATATTTCAATTCCCAGTTTTTTGAGGATCGAAATAAAATAAAGACTATAGTTATAGGTGGAAAAGTGTAATTAAATGAAAATTATAAAAAAACTGAAACAAACTTTCAAATGACAGATAAAACTGATGATTATACAGTAAATGCAATTGAAAACAGGTCTGAGTTCTCTCTCTCCTCTCTCTTCGCTATTCAAACACTTTGCCGTACTCTCCATTAATTTAACACCGATACTTCACCCACTCTCCCTCTCTCTCTCTCACACACGATATGCACACTGAAATTACTGTACACAAATACACGACGCAAGATTAGAGAGAGAAGAAAATGGAGTAATCTATCTCTAGAAGCCTGTTTCAATGGTGCCCCCTTGAATTTACCCTTCTGCCATCGCCTCGGTGACGTATATGTACCCTTGTATATTTTTTTCCCACTTTTAAGAAACCCATTTCTTTTGTCCATCGATCTGAACCAGAAGACTTTATTTTATTCAATCTTCGAAATTCATCACCCTCTCTCTCTTCGAATCTCCTCTCAGTTTCAGAGCTTGTTTTCTCTCTCTCCACAACCCAAGACCGCCCCGTATGTATACACAGACGTGTTGACAAATATATGTGTTTATGAATCTGTGAATGTTTTGGTTTTGATTTTGATTTGCATTTTGTTGCAGTGAATTAGGGGGTTGAATCGAGATTTGATTGAAACTCAATGCGAATTGGTGGATCCGAATGAACCGGCCTATAGATACATATTGATAGATATAGGCGGTTCGTGAGGATGAGGGTGAGGGAAATGCATCCCTTGTGTTGTATATCGCTGGAAAGTCCGGCGATTGGGGACCAGTCGCCGGAGCCGACGCTCTTGAGGACCGGGTCGGCCGTGACACTGTTCTCCGTCGGATCCGAGGGCAATGCCGTCCTTGCGCCAGCGGGATCCGACATCCGCTTCGCCGGGGTACTCTACAAGTGGACCAATTACGGCAAAGGCTGGAGATCCAGGTGGTTCATGCTCCGCAACGGCGTTCTCTCCTACTCCAAGATTCGTCGGCCCGAGAGCCTGACGCTCCTTCCTGCCGGAGACGACGTCACGGTCATTGGCGCCGTTCCTTCCCCCCGTCTATCGCGCCTCGACAGTTGCGGCAGACGCAAGCCCCAGAAAAACGTCGGCATTGTTCATCTCAAGGTAAAGCGCCACTGTGTTGAACGCGTCTATTTCTTTCTAGAGAGAGGGAGGGAGCTAGTTATAGGATGCGACGGGGATTACATGGATACGTTTCCAATCGGGAAGCATTCATTGATTTGTTTCCATTCGGCGCTACTACACAAAAAAAACTTTCCTCAATCGGCATAGTAGAAATTCATAGCAATTCTTACCTTTCTGGTGAAATTTATTTTTCCAAAAGCCATTTTCTCTCTGCCACCAAAGAGCTTTGATATCTGAGTTTCACAGTTCATTAACCGAAGGTTTCTTCAACATCTTCTCTCTCTCTCTCTAAAGCAGCTGAGCTCGCAAACCTCCCTCCTCTTTGTTAGTGAATTTTTTTTCAGGATTTAACTGATGCTTAAGCTTTAGTGGGTCACATCAACAGGTGAATAGAGGCCATTCAGTATAGGCTGTGTTTCTAGGTTTTCTGTTTTCTTGTTTGTTTTAACCATTGGGTTTTTCACCCAATTTGTGGTTTTCTGCTTTAGATTATCAGATCTTCTTTCTCGTAATCTCAACAAAAGTTCTTGTCTACTCTCAACGTCTCATCATCTTTTTTTTTCCCTATAAAATAATATATATTAAAGCGGGTAAAAATATTTTTTTTTACTTTGAAATGGTAAAAAAATTGGAAAGAACTGTTCAGTTTTGTGATCAACGGTGGATCTTGCTTTTCTTGTTGTCTTTATATATGTAGGCGTTGAATGGGGCCTTTCTATGAATTTTCGCTGGCATATTCTCTTCCGCCATTGATTCTCTTCTCCGATTCTTTTCGAAGCGCATGTTCTCTCTAGTTAGTAGTGATAATCTTGAGTTTAGCAAGGGTTTCTCTATGTTTATATTTGTTCCTGAACCAGTCTTTGGTTATAGTATGGGGGTGGAGGGTTTTGAGCCACATGGGTTGCTTGCCGGAGATCCTAAAACTGATGGGCAGCTATCAGGTTAAAGGCTTGGTTTGTGGGTATGGTTGATTTTTGGGGTTTCAATCACACAATATAGTGTTCGTTTTTAGATAACATGTTTAGGTATTGCAGATTTTTAATTTTTTTTTTCCGAATCAGAATATAGCATTCGATAGGTTATGGTAGAAATTTACCAATTTCCTGGTTATTACAATTGAAAGTGACATGAATGCTTATTATTAGTGCACATAATCTCTTTGTTGTGGTTCTCTTTTTTTTGGGGTGGGGGTAATATTCTTTATTATGTGTCAATGCTTTAGAGGTATTATCTTTTTTAGTGTGTGTTGAATCCCACATCGATGTTGGGCCCCTTCCCTTGATATCCGTTCGTAGTGGGTTGTCAAAAGTCTGCCCTATGTGTGAGAGGTCATGTTGGTACTACAAAATTGGAGCTTAGGAGTGGGAATTGGAAATAAACGAATGTAAAACTCTAAAAAATTTGCATGCATTGATTTTGAATTCTGTGCTGCTAAACACTGTCTTTTAATATTTCATTATAGTATTTAATTTCGGTGTTGGTTATTAAATTTGTTTTTTCAGTTACTCTCTAAGTTGATATCTATACTTATTGTAGTAGAGTTCAGATACATTTGGATTTGGATCAATTCATATGGAGCTTTCCTAGGATATGATGCAAATCTATGGTGTCAACACGTTAAATTTTGATATCTCTTTGGATTTCCTAGCAGATATCCTCATTTAGGGAGAGCAAGTCAGACGATAAACGGTTTTACATATTTACTGCCACAAAAACTCTTCATCTGAGAACTAATTCGAAAGAGGAACGGGCTTCTTGGATAGAAGCCTTGGTTTCAACAAGGAGTCTATTTTCACTTAGGCCATTGAATGACAATCTTTCCCTTGTACCATACAACATATCTATATCAACCGAAAGGCTTAAAAAAAGGTTACTTGATGAGGGGATCAGCGAGGGGCTTGCTGAGGATTGTGAGCAGATCATGCTCTCGGAATTTTCTGAAATACAAGGACAAGTTTCTGTTCTGTGCGAAGAGCGTTCTAATTTGCTTGATACATTGAGGCAGTTGGAGGTAAAATCTATTATCGATAGCCACTATAATTAGTTATGGAAGGGCATGAGACTTTGTTACATTTATTATGTTTCTGCTGCGTGATCATATGATTGCAGTGAAATTGATTTAAATATAATAAGTTATCATATAGTTTCCCAAGGTATTATTTACAAAAATATAGAATGTACGTATCTACGAGTACACGAGTTTAGATTTTTTTTTTTTTTTTTTCTAGAGTTGTTCTGACCTTCTATTAGTGATACTTAATTCTTCATGCCAATCTTGATTCTCTTTACTGGTATGAGTTTGATCGCATGTATGTAAAGGTTATGCAATGGTTTCTGCAAGTCTATTCTTATTGCATTACAATTTACAAAGTAATGATTTGAAGTTTTGATCTAAACTTCCAGTAAGGCTCCTTAACTATATATCTTGGCAAAATAAGGTTGGTAATGATTAAAAACCATATTAAATACTGGAAGTCATTCCGATTTAAATTATAAAACTGGAGGCCCTTAACTATATAACATTGGATTGAAGTGATGCATTAATGTACTTAAAAACTAGCATTGACATAATTGATGCTAGTATTCTCCTTTCTGCCTGAAATTCTAGGCAGCCAATCTTGAAGCTGAAGGTTCTGGTGTTCATGATGGCGCATACCAATTGACGAAGCATGAATTTTCAAATCAAGGGCGAGGGAAATACAGCGGTATGTAACATACTTCATATTGTTACTTTGGTCTATCAATAATATTTGTGAGAAGTCACATGTAAGAGGAGTATCTATATATATATAATTTCAATTATGTAGAAGGTAGTCGAAATGGCCACTCTAGGCTGAGTGTTTTTTTCTAACAAGAATTATATTAAAAATGAGAGAGGGTACCATTTTATCACTAATTCTTCGTTATATGATCTATAATCCATCTTCCAGTGGGGTCACTCAAAAGTATATGTTTATGCATACATTAAAGCTATGTCTGTTTATTAATTATTTGAAACTTATAAATTGCATCATCCATTTTTATTTTATTGGAGTTATTCTTGCATCAAATTCATTAAAGAGTAGCATTTCAGCCATATACAATTTTATGGAAAGACTAATTCTGAAAAGATAAAATTTCTTCTAAGGTTAATAATACTTGATTTTATGTTCAATGCCTAAACTGGATTAGTATGAATATTCTGATACATAGGATCTTTAAGTTAATCAAGTTTGCATTATTTTGATTTTCGTTTTCAATGGTTAGTGTGATTTGGCTAGTTGATCCTTACGTGTTCTTTTATGAATGTTCATTTCTCATTGTTGAGAACCTTTTGAATTGCAACAGCAGCAAATGACATCTGCTTAAGTGCTGAACAATGATTTTTACCCAAATCAGTGAGATCCATATTCCCGAAAGTTAATCTAGATATTTCAACAACCGAATGGAGAGTTTGTACATGGGCAGATTACCATATCTGATTTGTTACAAGATTTTGTTTTTCTTTAGAAGACTTAACAAACAAATATACTAGATGTGTCAATATTTGTTTCGTTCATTGGAGACCTTAAGCCTGTTAGGAGGCTCAGAGAAAGATGGTGCCATTTCAAGTCTGCCTGCAAATAGTTACTTATTTGTTATAGAAAAATCTTTAATCAACTTGTGAACCAATAACATGAATAAATTTCCATTTTTGCCCTTGGCCCATCAAAAGTTGTTTGTGCATCTGATGTGTTTTAGTATTGATTCTACTTTGGTATGCAGAATGCAGCACAACTGAATCATCTGATGATGTTGAGAAGCAAGAGATGGAGGAAATGTCAGATGAAGAAAAGAACAGCTTTTTTGACACCAGAGAGAATTTTCTTGAAACAAATATTAGTTCTGAATCTATAGGTGCAGATCGCATGGAACTAGAAGAAAACAAAATTGATGGTAGAAATAAGATGAATTTTGATAAAACTGGTAGCAACTTCAGATGCCCACAATTTGAGAGGCGAAAGAAGCTTCCTGAGCCAATTGAGAAAGAGAAAGGGGTAAGTCTTTGGTCTATGATCAAAGACAATGTAGGGAAAGATCTGACGCGTGTTTGCCTCCCTGTTTACTTCAATGAGCCAATATCGTCCCTTCAAAAATGTTTTGAGGACTTGGAATACTCCTATCTCTTGGACCGGGCATATGAGCATGGAAAGGAGGTATGATCAGTGTACTGCGCTTGAAACTGGTTATTTTGTGTTTATGATTTCTTATAGGTCTCGTTAAGTTTAATGTTACTTGGAGTATGAAGCATTAAATGCTTTGCATTAGATTTTTGTCTATATTTTTAATATTTGGTAAGTATTTTTGTTTTTGTCTTTTAATGTTTACACCGGTTTATTCTTATCACTTAATTTCATATTAGAAATCTACCTCATTACTTTCTACTTTGACTCTGAAGGATATATCTTCAAACCGTACCTATTTTAGTTATGTATTAAAAGTTGAGGGAGTTTTGAAAGATTTCTTCTATATGCTTGGGTTCTTATAATATTTACTATTCTTTCTTAAAAAAGCCTTAACCTCGGTAAGGTGATTATATAATCTGCATTTGTGCCAATGCATTTTATGTATATATTTATTAGATGTGATATCATTAGTTCATTATAATGACTCATAATAAAGAGTTAAAGATTGTTTTTCATTTCCTTGATTTTTATCTTATGCATTTTTATTTTTTTTTGGAATTTTGTTGTGTTTGCAATGGATAAAATGTTTATCTTTTGGCCCTATATTTAGTTCTTAATAAATAATTTACACATATATTCGTCATACCTTAATGTGATATTTTTCGTATTTTTGAAATTTGACATTTTTTGTATGTGGGTCTTGTTTTGTGCTTTTTAGGGGAACAGTATCCTCAGGATTTTGAATGTTGCGGCTTTTGCGGTTTCTGGGTATGCATCTTCTGAAGGTCGGCACTGTAAACCCTTCAATCCTTTGCTGGGGGAAACATATGAAGCTGACTACCCTGAGAAAGGAATTCGATTCTTCTCCGAAAAGGTCTGCACCTACCTATAGAACATTGGTTCGAATTTGATTATATCATGTTGAAAATTTTCTTTCATTTCTTGGCCTGATTTTGGAAACTCTATCGTAGCGTTTGGTTTCATGGGATTGGAATCAAGGTTTTGGAATTAGAAATGAACGCATGTAAAAATCTAATAATTTACATGTGTTTGTTTCCAATTCCAATTCCAATTCTAAGGCTTGAGCGTATGCCTTTTTTCCCAAACTGAATTTTACAACCAGTTTCTGTGCATTTTTTTTTCTTTTCCAATTTTGGTTTTATAGCTAGGTATTTTTCTTTGGTCTCTTGAATCAGGTTAGTCATCACCCAACTCTCATTGCCTGCCACTGTGAAGGCAGAGGATGGAAATTCTGGTGCGATAGTAACCTTAGAACGAAATTTTGGGGGAGATCAATTCAACTTGACCCTGTTGGAACTCTAACGTTGGAGTTTGACGATGGCGAGATTTTCCAGTGGAGCAAGGTATGTATGATCACAGAACACTTAGGGTGGTGCTTGCTATGTGCAGCTTGTTTGGTTTAGAACTTGAAAACAGTTCTTTGAGAATTTGAAAACAGTTTTTGAAAATTATGAAAACTTGTTTGCTTTGACTTTTTTTTTTTCTAGAAAAAACAGAATCTTTATTGATGTTAGAAAACTAAGGATTCCCTATGCTTAAATGCACTATATTGATTTTTTAATTTATAAATATAAAAAGAGATTAAATAATAAAAAAATTGGCCAATTAGATACAAATGTAAAATTTAAAGGGTACAAAATATAATTTAATTTAACTGTCTTATATGTGGGGTGTGAAATTTTGAGCGGGAATTTTCCCCCTCAAAACTTCTATAATCCAATCTTATTTGTTCCCCTCAAATCAATTCCACCTCTTAGCAGAAAGGCATTTTAAAATAACCGTCCTAATTTATTTAGATATGTGGTGATGTGATTGGTTGAAATCTATTGTGAAATTGCTTTTGTAGAATAGGATTTGAGTTCAAAAGAAAAATTAGTTGAGTTTTTTGTTCTCGAAAATGGCAAGCGTGAATCCAAAAATAAAACCAAACACACCCTTAGTGTTTCTTTTCCCACATATTTGTTCTAAAAATTTGGATCGTAACAAAAACATTTGTTTTTCCAATAAAAACACTAGACAAACGCCACCTAGAATGCTTGGATCTTACTAAAGTATTTTCATAATGTTCTTAGGTCACAACATCCATATATAATCTTATTCTCGGTAAAATATATTGCGACCACCATGGAGTGATGCATATACACGGCAATCGCCAACATTCATGCAAACTCAAGTTCAAAGAACAGTCTATTCTCGAAAGAAATCCTCATCAGGTGAAGTACCTGATCTTCTTTCCACTCGGTCATCTAATCAAATAATCAATAAACTTCTTTTGGTTCCTGAAAAATAATCATTGGGTATGTCTGAAAATCATGTAATGGCACAGGTTCATGGATTTGTTGAGGATGTCACCGGGAAAAAGGTTGCAACTTTATATGGGAAATGGGATGAGGGCATGTATTATGTTAATGGAGACGGCTCTAGCAAACCAAAGGAATTTTTGGAGGAATCTTTGTTGTGGAGAAGGAGCAAACCTCCACCAAATCCCACTCGGTACAACTTAACGTCTTTTGCAATCACCCTAAACGAGTTAACACCAGGACTTCAGGTAGAGACTTGATATGTTAAAAAGTGAAAATTTTCAAATGCAGCTTTTATAGGCTAAATCAGACTTTGTACCCTGGAAGTTTGGGTGTGGTCTCATTTTGCACCCCTGATGTTTTAATTGTTGCAATTTGCCCCCTTGAAGTTTGCTTTTCTTATCAATTATGTCTAATTGATGGATTCCAATATATTAGTCACCTAAGTAAGGGGCAAAGTGCAATAACACTCGAACCTCAAAGGTGTACATCCGTTTTTTCCATGTATAAGTCACGTGACGAACTCTGGCGATAATACTGACTGAAGTCAGTAAACTAGACCAAATTGATTTGGAAAAAAAGAAAAAAGAAACTTCAAGGGGCAAACTGCAACATTTAAAACATCAGGGGTGCAAAATGTGATTTAGCCTATCTTATATATATCTACTTGTCTTCTATAGCTTTGTCTGATCCTGGGTATTTGATAACGGATTAAGGAGAAGCTCCCGCCTACGGATTCAAGACTTAGACCGGACCAGCGTCATCTAGAGAATGGGGAATATGACAAGGCAAATGCAGAGAAGCTACGGCTGGAGACAAGGCAGAGGATAGTAAGTATACTAATTCTTGCTGTTTTCTGTTGATTGTGTGCTTATCCATAATATAAATGAGGGCTTACCTTCTTCTGTTGAAGCTTGCAAAGCAAGTTTAGCTGTTGCTATTGCTCTTCATATGCTAATTAAGTCATTAATTCACAATGAATGTATACGTTTTCTTTGGTGATCACTTTATATGTTTTTTTTTTTTTTTTAAATATAATTGTGCATTTTAATGGGGTGACAATATTTAAATTCTCTTACCAGTCGAGAAAATTGCAAGAAAATGGGTGGAAGCCGAAATGGTTCCATAAAGAAGGCGACGATGGACCCTTTCGCTATTCAGGTGGTTACTGGGAAGCGAGAGAGAAGGGAAAATGGGACGGATGCCCGAACATATTTGGCGAAATTAATCAAGACCTTGTTAATTCATTTGAGGAGTCCTGATTTTCGCAAAGGTAAAAAAATAATGGAAAAATTATTTTATTGTCCTTCAAACAATTCACTTAATCATTTTCCCTTAATATTTTTTAGTCAATATCAACTAGTTTTTGAGTTCGTCTAGTTGATATCAATTAGGAAAGTTCTAAAACCAGGGAAAAAATGTAGAAAACACGAAATAGTGGACTATATAGTATGAGAACCCCAAAATAATTATTGTTCCTAATAATTTTTGTACTTTCATTTCTCTGTGGATGTGATCCGGTAACATTTCTCATTTTTTGTGAATTCGATGCAATGAAGAGGAAAATGGTTGATTTTTTTTTCTTTTTTTTAGCTGATGCAAAACATTAAGCGATTACAGAAGAAGCGGGCAACATATATGTCGGAAAAAACAATTGCCTGAGGTTGACAAAAGTCGATTATGAAGGACATTTGAATGTAGAACGGATCCTTTAGGCAAGGAGTTCATTTTTTTTTTGGTGGGGGGAGGGGAGTGGGGGTGTAGTATGTGTAATCTCTCTTTCTCTTTTCTCTCCCTCTCTTAATTGTTATATTTTTTTTTTTACCCTTTTTTTTCCTGACATTTGGGCCGAGTATTTTGGCTTAGTATCTCTAATTATTTTTATTTCTATTTCTTGGAAATAAATGAAGAGAAGAAAGTATTTTCTAGCAATTGTTTTAGCTTTGTCTTGATCAACCCATGTCTGCAAAGGCCTTACCAACATTCAGGAGTCGTTAGTGTTGATTTTGTTTATAAAATTGGAATATTAGGTGATGTTTGGTTGGTGTGTCTGTTTTCGATGTTGTTGGAACTAAGAGTTGTTTTTTTCTTTATAATTTCTTTTCTTAGAGAGTTTATTTTTGAGTCATGGTGACCAATCTACTATTGTACTTTTTATTCTTCATTATTTGGAGTGATTATGTTTCACAATTCAGACCAACCAGTCGTTGCACTTTCATAGCAGACTTATGACCTGGCGGCAATCGCCTGGGTGCGTGAGTAACCTAGCCGCGACCACCCAAGTGCGTCCCTCTAGTTGCGATCTTCCAACACTTTAGTTGCGACCAACAGGAGCATCTCCAGGCTCCATCGTGAGCCTCCAGACAGCTTGATTGCCTTTTCCTCCCCTTATTCAGGCCACATATGATGTGTTAGAGGATTGTCATACACTATATCTCTTGTACAGGAGCAATAGAGTGTTTGGTTGTTTTTGACGTTTCAGCTGTGCTTTTTGCAGTGAGAGATACTACACTTGTTTTTTTCGTCATATTTCGTAATCTGAATTCATGGCTACAGGAAAGGAGATACTACACTTGTTTTTTTTTTGGGGGGGGGGGGGGGGGGAATGGTACGAGGAGAGTTTTATTAACTAAATCAAATAAATACAAAACTCGAGAGGGGGGCAAAGCCTGATCTTTGAAAATAATCAAAACAATAAATAATCTAACAAAATTAAAAACATAACAAAATCAATCAAAAATAAAACTTAAAAAGTTATTTTAGTCTATCCAGTCTTAAGCATCCACAAACAGGCGCCGAACATTTTGATTCAGACCAGAAAGTTTAATTATTTCCACCACTTCTATGCTTCGCGAACAAATCAGTAGCCGTATTAGCTTCCATGTAGCAATCCGAAATAGAAGAATGAACTTTAGATGACAGATCTTTTATACTCCTAATAAACGATGTTAATCTCCAGGAAATTTTAGCTCTCCCATCAACCATTTCAACTAAAAATGCATTGTCACTGATTATATCCACTAAAAACCATTCAAACTTGACACAATATTAAAGAGCGATCCAAATAATTTTTGATTCCACAAGCAAGCTAGATCCAAATCTCAAAAATTGAGTGAATCCAAATAAAAAGTCCCATTAGCATTCTGCAAAGTATTGCCTCCGCCAATACAACTAGGGTTTCCTTTATAACTACCATCCAAGTTCATCTTTAGTCTATTACACGGGTGACTTCAGTAAACTAACTAAATCGTAAATTTCGCATTCTTTGCTAGCTAAGCAATCTTGAATAAAGTTTGGTGAATATTAAAAAGAGTTTTTTGAACATCACATTGAGCCCCATCAAATCTCACCTTGTTACGCATTTTTCAAATTTTCCAACACAGCACTGAAGGAATAAGCGTATTACAAAAAAAAAATCAGAGGGGTAGATCTTTGTTGTTATCACCAACCAACCAATCTGCTAAATACTTCTCCATTCCATTGAGCCACTCGAAAAATAGTCCACACACTCTTTTCCAAGTCCTCTTGCGAAAGCAGGTAATACAAAGATTCAACCTGAGGCCTATAACAACAATTATAGCGGGAGCAGATTTTCACACCTTTCTGCTGAATCACCTCATCTAATGGGACAATTTGATGAAGAAGTCTCCACATAAAGATAGAGATCTTTATTGGAAGTAATTTATACCAGATCTTTACGGATGAGCATCTTGCCGTTTTCTTACAACTTCCCCGACAGTTTTCATTGAAAAAATTCCCGAGTTAGATGATTGTCAAATCATTATCCTGCTCAGACACATTTAGAACCTGAATATTTTCCTGTTCGTTCACATAATTTGTAGGGATAAGATTTTTAAATAAGCTGCATGTCCCATTCACCACTAGCTAACCATGCATCTTTAACTAAAAGTTTTGAAAGACACGTATCTACTACCACTCACTCAGTGGTACCGATATTAGCCAAGTATCTCACCAAAACGATACATACTTTTTTCCTATAAAAAACTGAATATGATCGTCGACATAAAATTTTCCTTCAAGTAGAGCCCCCCATACATGGCTTCAGTGCGAGAAATTTTTACATTGAGCCACTAGACCAGTTCGGTTGTATTTATCTTTCAAAAATCTAGCCCAAAGAGTTTTACCTTCTCTACATCTCTACCAAAGCTTAATCTGGAAAAGCCCGAACAACATCCTGAATGTCTTTAATCACAGGCCGCCCTCCTCAATAGGGAAACAAATATTTCTTCATCGTTTTCAATGCAACTTTTTCTTTTCAGGGTTGGATCCCCAGAAAAATTTGGCCAAGATCTTTTCAAATTCTTGGATAATAAGATTGGTGGGAAAATCGCCATTAGCAAATAGAATGTCATACTTTGAAGCACATGTTTTAATAGAATTAGACGCCTACCACTAGAAAGCAACTTGTCTTGTCAACCAACCACCTTTTGTCTCAACGTCCTGAGCATGTCTTCAAAAATAGCATACTTTTTTCTTCCTTCATAAATTTGGCATCCCAGGTAGTTAAACGGAAAATTACCTCCCTTGAAACCTGTATGCTTGAGAATCCAATGATAGTGAGATGGAGCTAGATTGTCTAGTAAGTAGATATGACTTTTGTCCACATTCATCATCTGGCCCGAACACGCCTCAAACTCTTTTAAGAACTTTATAAATTATCCATGGACTTTTTCTTTCATTCAGGAAAACCACCACATCGTCAGCATAAGAGAGATGCGAAATCAGATTTTCATTCGCCGACTGTGTGTACTATTGAATATCTCATTTAGCTAATAAATTTTTAAGACCCCTTGAGTAAACTTAAGCAACAATGATGAATAGACTGGGAGATAGTGGATCCCCTTGTATCTACCCTCTCTGAGATCTAAGAAAACCACCCACATGCTCGTTTACAAGCACAAATAAATGATTATTCGAAATCACCCTATACACCATGTTGAACCACGTATCGCAGAATTCAAATTTCCTTAGCATAGCCATTAGAAAGCTCTAAGAAACACGGTTATACGCCTTACCCATGTCGAGTTTTACAATGACATTTTACCCCTGCATCTTGTCCTTAAATTTTTTTATCATCTCCTACGCTAACATAATATTGTCCAAAATATTTCTACCTTGCACAACACGTTATTTCGGAGAAATAGGCAACAATGTAGCAATTATATTAGCCAAGATCTTGGTTATCACCTTATTCGAGAAATTGCATAAACTAATCGGCCTAAAGTCGGTAGCAACAACAGGGTTCTCCTCTTTGGGAATGAGAGCAATCAGAGTACTAGTCACATTATTAGGTAGCTCTACACCACCGAAAAAGTTAGTCACCATATTAATCAAATCTTTCTTGACAATTTTCTAGCACGTAACATAAAATCTCCCAATGAACCCATCTAGTCCTGAGGTACTATCTCCATTCATTTCCTTGACGACCGGATGCAACTATTCAATATCAGGACATTTAATGAAGTCATGATTTTCTTAGTCTGACACCGTCTGAAGGATACATTGAGTCATCTCGTTATACTCCGTGTTCGAAGGATTAAAAAGATAACCTTGAAAATAATTAACCAGGATATTCTGAATACCAATATCATCATCTATCCAATCACCTCTATCGTTTTTTAGCATCTTGATGTACGTTCTCTTCCTTATTTGATTGATGCATGCATGAAAATATTTGGTATTTCTATCTCATTCTTTCATCCATTTGATTCTCGATTTTTTATTCCAAAATGCTTCCACCTGGAATAAGGCTTTTGTCAACTGGGCCTCAATTTCCTGTAATCGCGGGACCATGCTCGGATAAGATGCAACTTGCCTTTCAATATTATCCATTTTTTTCTCAAGTATCTTGATCCTATCAAAAATATTTCCAAAAGTTTTGAAGCTCCATTCATGCAACATTGGCTTGAGCCTTTTCAGTTTTCTATGCCACATTTGAAATAGGTTTCCCGATATAGGTTGATCCCAAGACTCCTTGACAATCTTAGCAAAATTATGATGATGACACCAAAAGTTTGGAAACTTAAAGGACCCTTTACCTCCTTGGTGATTCGTTCCGCATTTGATCAATTATGGACTATGATTTGAACAAACTTTATTTAAATGACAAACTTCAGCAACCTAGAAGATATGCTTCCATTCATTACTCACCAAAGTTGTATCTAACTTGTTCCATTTCTTCAGTGTTCGATGGTTTATACTACACCAAGTGAACTTATTTCCTATAAACGATAACTCGACAAGCCCAAACATATCAACACAATCCAACATATCATTGGCAGCCTGAGTATGAAACTCAGAGCACCCTAGCCACTCGGATCTATCCAGTAGGACATTAAAATCTCTTGTTATAAGCAACCGGTAATTAAAATCATTACGTACCTCTCCGATTTGATCCCACAACTCTCTTCTCTCCCTTTTCGAGCATTTTGCATACACTACTACTACTAGGAATTCCTGCCAAAGCAATCTATGGGTTATCTTAACCAACATGAGTTGATCTTCACTAACCAAAATATCACAATGACTTAGATCTCTCCAAAAAGTTCCAAATCTTAGTAGCTTCATTACTGAAGCCATCGTCAAGTGCAACATAATGCCTAAGCTCTTGCACAACTTGAGTCTCCATTCTAGGATCCAACAGCCCAATGAAAGAATAAGAGAACAACCGAGTCATCTTTTTAAGTCTTCTTCTAGTGGCTGAATTAGCAACCCCCGAGCGTTCCACACCAAAGAATTAAACATTAGAATAATTGGACTCTTGGCTTTACCATTTCCTTGCTGCGGATCTAGTTTGGACTGCAGTTTCAAACTCTAATTTCTTGAATTTTCATTTAGTCTTAGCAATCCACTCTGAATCACCCGAATCTATGGAGTACTCTCATTTTATACTATTCTCATCGACAGGGTTAGTCTCTTAACTACACCTGCAGTCTTTTTCACCACTAATTGCCCTTCTGATGATTCTACAACAGAATCATCCTTGGATGCACCTTGGTGAGATTCAGAGTCTTCTTCTTCCTCAACGTGAGTGTCTTGTGTTTTGTTTCTTCTTTGATACACTGTCACTTTATCTCTATCTGTCTCTGAATTTTCCATACTCTGCTCTTGGCCATCCGATTCCTCACCATTCTTCTTCTCATCTTCTCACTTTTCTTGATCTTTAAAAATACTTTGCTTTTACTTCTCCCCTTGTTGCTCTAGAGTTTACTTTTCTCCTACCACCAGTTCTTTCGCTACATCTCCAATAATTTTATACCTCTGCTCTACCTTTTTTCCTTTCCCTACATTTTTTTTGTCTTCTTACTCTCTTTAGGCTTCTCAGCCATTTTTTGGCAGATTCTTGTGTTTATTTTCTTGAATTGAATGACCCTGTCTATAACAGTGTGAACAATATTTTGGCAGAGTTTCTTACTTGATTGGTTGCTAAAATCTTGAATTAGCTTGTCCTATCCAGATTATATTCGAAAGTTTTTTTTGCTGGTTAACTTCAAGACAAATTCTAACAGAACGAGGCCTGGATAAACTTGTGGTTGCAGCATCCAATTTCATGAGTGATCCCACCACTTTGGCAAAAGAGATTAAGATTACTTTGTTATAGAGATGAATCAAAATTAATTCCAATTCAATCCATACCGGGGCCAAAGATGATTTCGTATTTGCTTAAAATTCTGGAGTCCATTTGAAAGTTCGCATTAGAAATCCTTTTATATATCGAATATTTTTCATCCAGAAATGCTAAGAATCCTCCTCAGAATGTAATAGGTGTTTGGAATTCAGAAAAATCAATCTCAAATGAAGCCTTAAATCTAATAGAGTGAAATTCTTTTCTGAGCTCGTCAAAAGCTGGGTGCCCATGAGAGAATTTGCCAATTAAGGTATACTGAAATGAAGCTGCTAGTGAGTTGACTTCTTCATCAGTAATAAAAATTGTCAGCTTTCCCTTACGTGTTAACAATGGCTTCAGTTCGACAATATCAATAACTTTACTTTCAGAGAACAAACCTACAAAATATTTAGCTTCGAACAGGACCGATTTAGGATTTTCAGTAATAGATGGATTATTCCAGCCATCGCAAGAAGTTCCCATCGCAACGACACCAAAAACGCAGAATCCTTAGCCAACTAAATAATAAAACCTTATGGTCAAAAGGCTAGAAACAACTTTACCAGAAACCTTCGTTGGCAGAGGATTCCAGAGTGATTTGTTGGCAATGAGAGAGTCGCCGGAGAGGTTCACTAGTATGTGGAGGTCAACGGAGAGATTCGTCGGCAGTGGCTAAGGAATGAGGCTTAGAAGAGGTTCGCAGTTAGGGTTTTGCTGAGGATAAGTGTTCATCATATCAGAGCGATGGAATGAGGAGAAGTAGTGGAAGGTGGCGGTGGCTAGGGTTTTGTCTGGACTAGAAAGTTAAGTGATGATCTTGGCGGCTAGGGTCTTGGCTAGTCGAGCAAGTAAAGTGATGGTGGCAGCTAGGGTTACAACTTGCATAGACTTTGATTTTACTAGAGTTCAAATCGCAAACCATCTAGTCAGTGGTTCACGACGACGATGGCGAGGATTGAGTCGCTGGAGGCCAGCGCTAGCAAGGAAAGGTTGTTCTCACGATGAAGCCAGTAAACAGTAATGATTTCCTTTGACGTCTTCCTAAAGACTTGACATGTGGACCAGCTAGTGCTATCACCCTACTTGCTCTTAATTTACTCTACTTGTTCAACTACCATGACCCATTTGTGTTTTCACATGGATCTGTCTCTTTTCCATCTCACACTGGCTTAATGTGTCAAGAGTGTGCTGTTGAATAAGAAGAATTTTCATGTCTTCTCACTCTTTTCGTCTCTACCTTGGTGAAAACGCAAGACTGGGTGGATTATGAGAGATTAGTCTCAACAAGCTAAAAACCTATCTTGGCTTTAATAAGTGGGATGGTGACAACTATATTATCTTAGGATGGATGTTTAATTCCATAGAGGATCGAATCTACCATATGCTCATGACTCACGATACAGTCTATGGGTAATGGACCACCTTGAAAGAAAAAAAAAAAAAAAAACGTATGCTAGTGCATGTTATGGTTCACCAATATTCGAGCTCTATCCAGATATCTTCCAGTCAATCTTGGGACTGTCAGTTTCCGGTCATTTTGGATATCTCCTGCCTAGATAGGAGGAGCTGGCTTAATACAAACCCCTTAGTGATTTTCCCAATGACACTATTGTTGAGTTCAAGCGCCTTAATTGTAGTTTTACATGTCATTTTTTGATGTTTAAAACCTGAATTTGATTATCTTCGAACTAAGATTTTAAAACATCTTATATGAATTCTTTGTACAAGGCATTTTCCATTGTTGATGGAGATCAATTCCTTAATCGCAGTTGTACATATCATTTTTTGGTGGGTTTAAAATATGACTTTGATTCTCTTCAAACTAAGATTTTAAATACATCTCCTATGACTTCTTTGTACTAGGCATTTTCCATTGTTGATGGAGATGATCGACCATACCTACTCCTATCATTGCCTCAACTCTCTCTTTCAATTCCAAATAAAATTTCCTTTGTTATTCCTTTGCGTTCTCGTCCGGTAGGTGGGCATACATTGTTAGCATTGTCGAAAGTGTGGTAATATCGTTGATCATTGTTTTGATCTCCATCCCAAGTTAAAGAAGAAATACTCTCGAATAGTGGTTGCGGATGAGGTAGGGTTTCTCATCCCATTGGTATTGTTGCTGAGATGATACCCACTCTTGCTCTACCAAAACATACTTCCCTTCTACCAGATAACAACCAACTTTCGTTTAGGATTGCTGATAGGTGTAAAATACATATCTACTTCTAAACCAAATTTGGTAGTTTTCGAGTGTTTTATTTATATTTAATTGCGTTTTAGTTTGTTTTTAGTTAATTCAGGTGTAGGGACGCAAACAAGCGACAAACAAGCAAAAACGTTGGGAAAACGTCGAAGAAACAAGATTTCAAGATCACAGAAGCCACCGCCATGACGGTGAGAATGTAGAGGATCTGCTAAAAAATGAACAAGAACCACCGCCTAGGCGGAGAACCGTCAGAAAGTTGAGAGTTGCTTCACCGCCTAGGCGAAAAACAGTCAGAATGTTTTGTTCCAGCCCACCGCCTAGGAGGAAAGCAAACCGATTTAACCTCCACCTAGGCAGTGACACTCTGCATAGAAATATCTTTTTTTTAGATATTTTCTGAGATATTTTCAAAACCTTTACATAAAACCTTTTCTCACCCAATTTGTATAAGGATGCTTGGAGACCCCTTACACCTTAGATAATTTAGGAGTAGATTAGATTAGTTTTAGGAAGTGATTTTGGCCAATTCTTGAAGAGCTAAAAGAAGAAGTTCATCAATGGAGAAGAGGAAGCTCGGGATGATCGTTCTTTGGCAAAAGTGGTCCAAGATTTGATATTTCTTTCCTAATTTTTATCCTTGTACTTAATGATTTATTGTAAATGATGATTTTCTCTTGATTTAATGTTTCAATGGTTAAGATCATGTTAGTTTAGTTAGATATTAGCTAGGGTTAGATGTAATTCATGTAAATACCTTTTTGGTTGAATATAAGTTAATTTTAATGGTTTGTTATCCAATTCCAATTGTGCTTATTGTTATTTCACGTTTATTATGCTTGTTACGATAAATTGAGAATACGGGGTTTGACACTCGGAAGAGGTAACCCCGAATTCGGACTAGAGTTAAACACAACGCGGCGATCTAATAACCCGAGAGAGAGTTGGAGAGTATGCAATCCATGAGGTTGGGTCAAGACTCACGTGGCTATATGTTCGGAAAGGCGTTCGAGGGGGACTTTAGCATCAACTCGAAGTCATGTATTCGCTCTCTTTTCACTCAGAAGAAGGAGCGAGTGAGTTATAGATACCGAGATTGTTGGATGTGATAATAACCGTTATTGATAACTAAACTAAGCCAAATAGGTACTAAGTGAATAAAATCGATTCCTATTTAATTAGTGTAATTATAATTAATCCTTAGGAGTAGTTTTAATTAGTTTAATTTAAATATTAAATTGAATCGTCAGGATAATATGAGACTACGTAAATTGCGGTACTCAATTATTCACACTTTCCCTGTGGACACGATACCCAATCTTAACCGATCCACAATTCTAAAACTTTGACCTCGTATACTTGCAAGTGTAAGTAGCGGTGTATTCACGTGCTACCAATTGCTCAGGTTCAATTATACTTGAGGTTGACACCTTTTTTTTTTTTTGCCCTATGGCTGCTATTTCTATTGGTACTCCTACCACCCTTAATGGTAAGCTAGACTATGCTATTTGGATTTTGGATTATGGAATCAATAATCACATGATTTGCGAGCCATCTCCTTTACCTCTCCTATTACTTCCATTGACTAATACGTTCGTATTCTGAATGGGTCCTTTATCCCCAACTACGTAAGAAAATGCCCATTTGTCTTCGCACCCTCGATATTGTTTACTATGTTCCTAATTTTTCCTTTAACCTTTTCTTTGTTAGTTGTTTTGAAAATACTCTCAATTGTTCTGTTTTTGTTTACTCAATCATTGTTTTATGTAGGACCTTACTTCAAAGAAGATTATTGGTAGGAGATATGAACTCTATGGACTTTACTACTTTGGCAATCATGTACCTTACAGAGTGCCTCTATCTAATGCAAAAGGCTTTTTTTTTTTTTTTTTTTTTTTTTTTTCCAATTTTGACTTTTCTATCTATTATTTTTTTACTTTAGATTTTTGGTAGATGTTTATTCTGGACATCCGAACTTTTTGTATTTCTGTTAGCTGTATTCGTCTCTAAATAAAACTTGTAGGGATTTAAAGTTTAAATGTATGGTTTGTGAAGTGTCAAAAGCTACTCGCACTACATATATTCTTGCATGCACCGTGCATCCAGTGCCTTTAATCTCATTCGCCTTTATGTGTGAGGCCTTTCTCCATCCTTATCCCAACTTTGTTACTATGTCACATTTATTGATGATTACAATCGATGTACTTGGGTCTATCAGATGAAAAAAAAGATTGAAGTCTTTACTTATTTTACTATTTTTCTTCAAATGATAAAAACTCAATGTTTATACAATATATGTTCGATAATGGCTGGGAGTGCTTAACCAATGAGTTTCAGTCTGAATTTAACAAAAGGGGTATTCTCTGGCAACTTGTATGTCCTTCATATTCGAGTAGAGTGGAGTAGTTGAACTAAAGAACTGTCACATTATATTTGTGGTGTGGTGTTTCTTATGTGGCATGAGCGTTACTAAATATTTTTGGCACAAGACTGTCCTTACTACTACCTACTTTATAAATCACACACCCAACCAAGTGCTACAAAACTCTACCCTTCACATTCTCCAAGTTGATGACACCCTCCTTATTATCTTTTAGCTTGTGTTTACGGGTTCACATGCTTTGTTTAGAATCGTATCCCTCCATGTACAAAAATTGATGATAAGGCCATTCAATGTATCTTCATAGGGTATTCATTAATGTTCCAAATATATGTGTTCTATGATCTTGTCACTCTTCATTTTCACTATTTGAATGTCCCAAGAAGACTTTCGTACCTTGATGCTCAGTTGAAATTCAAGTCAAGTCACATTACAGAGTGCCTGATGTTTAAACCAACACTCTCTCCAGCAACAAGCAGACAACGGGATTGTGTCTAACTCCGTTCCAGCAGTCGGGGAGGGGGGAGGGGGGTGGGGGGAGAAAGGGAAAGACAATTCCTTACTTTTGCGCCCAATTCCTACACTTGATCCTTCTCTACCGTGCTCTATCCTTTTCTCAAGTAGGTCTATGCCTCTGTCATCTGCCACCGTTCCCTAACAAATCTACTCCCATTGTCCGTGCTCTTAAGGTTTTCTTCAATTTCTTTTCCAGATATAGGTATTTCTCTTGTTTATTTTATGATTCAATTCCTCCTTGTTATCCTATCTGTGACCGTCATCCCCATTCTCGCTATCTTCTTCCAACCATTACTAATCATTCTACTGCCAAATATACTTCTTATTAGGGTCTTTTTGAGCACTATCAATCTTTCCTTGGTTTGGTTAGTTTAGGTTGTTTTTTTTTTTTTTTTTTTTCCTTGATTTGTTTATGAGACTCTTCTAAATCCCAAGTGGGTGACTTCTATGAAAGAGAAAATGGAAGCCCTAAAGAAAAATCAAACTTAGGATCTTGTTGATATACCTGTGGGTGAGCGGATAGTTAGCTCTAAGTGAGTTTCAGTGTGAAGAATTTGGCAGATGTTACTAGTAACTGATATAAAGCCTATCTTATTGCAAAATGATTCACTCAAGTAAAAAAAGATTCTATTGTGACCTTTGTCCTAGTTTCTAAATTAACCAAAATTCATCTTCTAGTCTCACTTATTGTGTCTTGTTCTTAAATTAATAAATCAATTGGATGTAAAAAATGTGTTCCTTAATAATTATATTGTCAAACGCTAGCTATATAAATCTCCGACTGAATTTTTAGGTTTGGGGAGAGTATTTTGGAAAAATATGTCATCTTTTATAATCCTTTTGTGGCCTTAAGCAATCTCTGCTAGCAATGTTTAGTTGTTTCAGTTATGTGGTTCTAACTACGTAATTTTTTTAATGTCAATTTGATCATACAAGCTTCATTTGTCATAATCAACGAAAATATACCATATCCTACCTTGATCTAGTAAATTAAAAACTTAGATGATTGAATAAGCATTATTCGAACAGAGTTCGTTGTGGGATATTGTTAGAGACAAGACACTTGTGCCTCTTTTTGGAGGTTCAAGAAAAAAAAAAGGTTCACGCCTCCAAATCTACTGGCTACGAGGATGAAGCATACGAAGGTATCCGATCTATTAGTTAGATTATGATTTAATTTATTTTGTGCTACATAGATTGATTTAAGGTTAGAACAAATAGAAAAATAAATTTTGAGTTTTTTACCCTCCACTATACAAATGTAGTATTTTATTTTATTATCCAATTGTTTTTATTTTTTATTTTTAATTATGAATTAAGGAAAGGAAAAAAATGATTTAATTTTTAATATTAATAAAAAAATATCTTATTCTTATAAGTTTCGTGAATTCTATGATAAAATAAAGGAAAAAATACATTTTAAATTCTCTAACTATTGATACGTTTCTAAGTAGTCCTTTTAAATTTACGTGTTTCATTTTAAACCCTCTACGTATCAACACATTTTTAAATGGTCATTTTATCAAAAATTTCATCTAAATTAACAGAATGAAGGGGCAAAATAGTAATTATATATATATATATATATATATATATATATATATTTTTTTTTTTTGATCATTTTCTCTTTTTCTTTTCTTTTTCCTTTTTCTTTTCTTCTTCTTCTTAACTTGTCTCTCTTCCTCACTCCCTCCCTCTCCCCCTCCCCACTGCAAAGCATTATCCCTTTGTTACAAGGGTGTTCACCACCTATGTAACAGTGGGTGAAACACCCCCTGTTGCAGGGGGTAAAACACTCACGTAACTGGGGTGTATCACCCTCTGTTATGGGGGTGAACCACACCCATAACAGGCGGTGTTTTTCGGTGGGGAGGGGGAGAGGGAAGGAGAGAAAGTTGAGCGGAAGAAAGAGAGAAGTCAAGAAGAAAAAGAAAAAAATGATTAAACCTTGTGGGTATTCAAGAATTGGTACATGAAATTAAGTTAATTTGGATGAAATTTCTAATAGAATGACCTTTTAAAAACATGTTGATACGTAGACAGTTTAAAATAAAATACGCAAACTTAAAAAAACTACTTAAAAATGCATTAATAATTAGAGGGTTTAAAATATATTTTTCCCTAATTAAAATTATAAATGAAACTCGAACTTTGTATTTGAAATTAAACATAAAAAACTTAATTTCTAGGCAATACATGGATTTTATTCGAGTTATTAGTCGAATAAAATTCAATTTTATTCCATTTTTTTTTTTTAAAAAAAAAGAATTAGGTTAAGTTTTTCACCTTTAGAACGTGAAGAACATAAAAATAAAAATAAAAATACTTTAAAAAATATTTTTTAAAAAAAGTAAAATTGATAAAAATAAGATAACTGTGTTGCGACCTTCATGACAACACCGGTGGAAATAGTGTTGGAAGTTATGAATTTTAAATTGTTTTTTTTTTTTTAAAAAAAAAAAAAAAAAAAAAAAAAAAGTGTCATAAGGTTTCCTTCCAATTTCTCTATCCCACATTGGTTGGGAGAAGAATTGATGAGATGTATAATTAAGGGCATTTGGATACTTGGGGTGTGCCCCAAGGGGTACCCACATTTTGTGGAGGGGAGAGGAGTTACATCTCTACCTGTTTACCACACGCGAGCGCCGCCGTCCATCCGGCTGTGTCGAGTTGAGCGTGTGGTGAGATGACACTTATATATTTGTTTTTCTGGACAAAACTTACTTAATAAAATTAATCAGATCAGTTTTTTGTTTTCAAAAATGAATTCAACAGTTTCAAATCGCAACACAATGAATTCAACAGTTTCAAAACGCAACAGTGAATTCAACAGTTTCAAAACGCTATTTTTACTGTTCTGTTTCAAAATGTTTTTTTTTTCCAACGTTAACAATATTTTTCTGAAACGTTTCAAATTCTACAATGAAGTTCTGATTCGATTTTAAAAAAAAAAAAAAAATCAAACGTTTGGATTGATTTTCAGGTTCTTTCATGCCTATAAATACGGATCTCTACATTTGTTTTAAGAAGACAGAACACAATGAATTCAACAGTTTCAAAACGCAACAATGAATTCAACAGTTTCAAAACGTTGTTTTTATTGATCTGTTTCAAAACGTTTGGGTTTTTTTTTCCAACGTTAACAATTATTTTATGAAACGTTTCAAATTCTGTAATGAAGTTCTGATTCGGTTTAAAAAAAAAAATAGAAAAAATCAAACGTTTGGATTGATTTTCAGGTTCTTTCATGCCTATAAATACAAAACTCTACATTTGTTTTAAGAAGACAGAACAAAAGATCAATCTGCAATTGAAAAAATAAAAATAAAAAAATCCTCTTCCATCAGCCTGTTTGTTTATTTTTATTCTAATTTTCGAGCAAATTTGTTTGTTCATTCAAACGAAGAGTGGGTGTTTAGTATTCAGGCCTTCTATTGTGCAAAGAAGGTCTTTGACAGAGGTGATTCTGGGCTGTTTTATCCTGAGGACGATTGGGCTGTTACACTGTTTGCACGTTCTTGGGCAGAGCCGCGAAACGTCTTAAAGAGAGCGACCTAGTCCGCGACTCAACCCAAGAAATTTTAGTAAACTCATTCATTATTTATTTTCTACTTCAACAAATAGCACCACCATATGCCTGTGGCAAAACCTCCACTAACAACAACAGCTTGTAGAACTCTTCTGTGGTGGCCAAGACCACCATGGTGATGCTTGCCAGTGGTGAAAAAGACGGTGGAGGTGTGTGTCTGCTACTTCGACAACGAAAGTACTCCGCGACAACCTTCATATGGCGATTTGGTGGTTTTTGAATTTTTAGAAAGATTTGATAAAATGTTTGACTTTTTATTAATTTGACTTTGGAAACTAATTTGTGAATTCATGTTCTTACTACTTTTACAAAACTGGGATATTTTAAATAACTAAATTTTGTTTATTCTATTTAAATTTGAAATACGTTTTAATTTTCAAACTCTTAGACATGAATTTTAATTTAAAATTTGAATTATTTTTGAAAATCTCTTTTCTAGAATATTTCCATTTCAAATTTATGAGATAATTTTTATAGATCTGAAATTATAATAATTAAAATTTAAATTATATTCTATTTTTTATTATGAGATAATTTTTAATAGACAAAGAATTTAATTAATTTTAAATTAAAGAATAAAGTTACTATTTTTTATTAGATAAGGAAAGATTATTAGTTTTCTAATTGAATTAGGAGGTGTCGATATTTATGGAAATAATTTTACTTTTCAAAATTTACTCTTGTAATTCAATAAGATTGTTATAATTGTTATAATAAAGTTATTTTATTTTTCATACATTATGGATGAGATCTTTATATATGTGAAATATAAGGTTTGAATTATGTGATGGGTTTACTTGAATGGTTTTAATTTTTGGGAAGGTTTGATGGTTTATTCTAACAAATTGTATTTAGTTTGAGGATTTATTCAAGGACTTGCATGCTCAAACTCATTTCTCATAGGATTTCCCTTCCCTTGATACCCATTTCGGTCTCCAAAATGTATTTTTTATCTTTCATTATATATTTTGGTATCTATATAATAAAATAGGATATACATAACTCCTTTGGGTAAATCTTAACCGTTCTTTATACCCCCATAAAGAGCGGTCCAGATTGATTCTTTAAATTAACATAAATATAAAATATATATTATTTATTTTGTTTTATTTTAACAAAATAATTAAAGATTACCTTTTTAAGCAATTTAGGCCTTTTTCAAATTATTTCTTTTAATTTTTTTTTTTCTTTTCTTTTCTTATATTTCTTTCCTAATTGACATCAATTTAAGGTTTCTATTATTAATTGGGACTCAATACCGGGCTTAAGTTTCAACCCATTTTTTCTTCATCCCTCCATCTGCTATCGTCATTCCATCACCATCAGGACGCCGACTCCGTTTATCGCCATCAACCATCATCACCGTTCCATCACTGCGCCCAGGTATTTTTTTTTCTCTCTCGCTTTCTCAATTGACACACAACACCACACCATCCTACCACCACCACAACCATACCTATCGGCCCTGTCTCTCAATCTCATCTCTCTATCTCTTTCTCGCTCTCTCAATTGATGAACCGGTACCCTTCACCACCACAACCACTGTAGTATTGAACCCCTTCTCAGCCAAGACCGTCATTGCAAACTACTTCCACCACCATCTACATGTGATTTTCCATATTTGGGTTCGAATTGGCCAGATCTGGTCGTCCCTACACTATCCCATCTAGCAGCCATCCACCATCACCTATCTAATTATATATCTAAATGTAATTCAAGTGAAATCAAATCCCTGTTTCTTGAGTTTCTTCCATGTTTGTGATAACATTGAATTATGCTCTCTGTTTTACAGTTTTCAACCATAAGATATTCAAACTTGGAAGAATGGCTAAGGAGCACCATCAACAGTAGCACGAGCACCAGTTGTTTTAACAGGTTTAGCAGCATTTTTTTTCAATTTATTTTCCTTTTGTTATATTTAGTTGTTTGCAATAACATATTGGTGTTATTTAAGTTCAACAATTAAGTCGGGTTTAATTTAATTTTCTTTGTTGCCAGTTGATTTTGTTGTGATAGTTCCGAAACTTAAAGTTTCATTATATGTTTCTATTTAGTTCTTATTTATTGGCAGTAACAAGGCTGGTTCATAAGTAAGTTGTTATGAATGGGTGAGTAATTTGTATTTTTTTTCACCTTTTTTTCCCATTATATTGTAGATCTGGGAGTAGAACAATTGTTTTTTAGAGCAAACCTGACATCTTGACCCTTTTTTTTTTTTATGAATTTCTTCATTGTCTTCTTATTTAAATCAAAGGAAGCTAAACCTAAGTGAGTTCTTTTATTTTATATTTATACTTGAAATATGAAAAATCATTGTGCAAGTAGTTTAAAAAATTTGTTATCGAACACTAATAAAGGAACCCCTAAGAAGTTTGTAGCCTTTTGATCCTTAAAATCTTATTTACGAAGGTTGATTTCGCGCCTTATAATTTTAGTTATTGTTAATATATAATTTGAGTCTTATTTCACTTCTAATTTTTCTGGAATTTGTTTTTCATATCGAACAACAGGTTTGAGTCAACCATTACCACAAAGAACCACCGCCATGAACAGTCACCAAATTAGGTGGTGTTCTCAATATTTCCAAATAGGTGGTGTTTGTTCTCAATTTCCCAAATTACTGCTTAAGTATTTAGTGTTTTGTTCTCAATTTTAATACGAAACAGTTTAAGGTTTTCAATTGCCAAATTAGTGGTTTGTTTGCCAAATAGGCTCATAATTTAGGAAAAGAAGAATTTCTCAAATTATTGTTTCTGTTATGTTCCCAGATTTTTGTATTTGTTCCCAGGAAAAAATATTATGAGCCTGGTACTGCTGTGTCCAAATAGTAAGTATTTATTTTTGAATTTCTATTCCCATATTTTTGTATTTCTGTTCCCAAATTTCCCAAATTATTGTTTGATTATCTCTTGGGCAGTGCTCAATTCTTCTCTTGATTCTTCTATATTTGTATTTTATTTTTATTTTTTGCTTGCATTTAGATTCAATTGGTTGCATTAGATTTTTTTTAATTGTTGTAATTGAATGAGAATGTTGTATAAACAAATGGTTGTTTTTTCTTTAAAAAAATAGTTAGTGATTATGCCGAAATCTAGTTCAATGGATCACAATCAATATAGTTAAACTCTACCAAGTTGACTTAATTTGACCTGTCCCTACAAAACAAAGCTTAGACATCGGGGGTTGGGTTCCTGATGAAGCCCCTTCGGTGTGAAAATAAGTCACTGATATTTTTAGGAAAAATATGCTTCAGAAAATTTAAAGTAGAATTTATACTGAGGTAAAGTTTACTTTCCTCTAGTAAGAAGTATAGGCTCGAGAATTCGGCTTACCTGTTTCACTCTTAAACTAGGACTTGTCTTTGAGTGGAGAGGAAAATAGAAGACTTGTGTTTTGTAGGCAAATCTTGATGTGTTCTTTGGTGAAGAATGAGACTCCTATTTATAAGAATTTTTTTAACTAATTTTGGAGTTAAATACTCATTTGGTGGTGAAATTTGGCCACCACTCATTAGTGGTTAGTCCATTTAGGGTAGTGGTAAGTTTTAGTGGACAAATTAGGTCATAGTGATAATGTTGATGGTAAATGGTTAGCAAAATTAGCCATTAAAAATACTCATCATTAGTTAGTTATTGTTGTGTTGGTTTCAAAACAAGTGTTTGGGATTGTTGTATAAATCGAGTGTTATTTTATTTTTAAAATTTTTGGTTATTGTTGTGTCCACTTGAAAAATGGAAGTTGAGAATGTTTTTTTTTTTTTTTTTTTTTGAATTGTTGGTTAAGTTTTATTGAGACTATTGTGTAAATAATGAGAGTTTTGTCAATATTTTTTTTAATTTTTACATGTATTATTAAATTGTACTTAATTGTAGATTATTGGAATTATTTGACGATTAAAACAAACTTTTAACAACTTGATGGTTACATTATTTCATAATTTCAATTCTAATTTGTAACATCGTTTTGTTCTTCTTTAGATATTTAACTTTTTTTTAAACAATTTGTTTCTTTTACCCTAAAATATATTTTTAAAGTTATTCCAATTTCAATTTAAAGATATTGGTTTTTCAAATTAAAGTATCTCTTTTAGTCCGTCCCTTTAAGTACGAGCTATCTGCTAGTACTTTAATAAGACAAAGATGAGGATGATGATGACATAAAAAGAGAATTTAAAGGAGCATGAAGCGATAGGGGCCAAGAGTTGACAACGCATCGAGAAGAAGAAGGTCCTGAGACGAGTCTTTTTGAATTATTTAAATAAGTTACAACTTACCTTAACTAGACCTACATTCAACTTAATGGATCCAGTTGAATTAAATAAAAAGACCATGATCATTCTAGCCCATTCATATGCACGTAAGGGATATTTATTTCTTTATTTATTTATGTTGCATCTGAGCCCATTTAGCAGGCGTATATGAGGACATTATTTATTTATTTAAATATATGAGATATTAAAAAAAATTATTTCCTAATCTATTTTTGGGTAACATATTATTAACTCAATTATATTTGTTATTTAAATTAATGGGCTAAAATTAAGTGATCTAATTAATTTGGGTAAGTCCATAAACTGTTCAAAAAGAATATGGGTGAAATATGTAGATACCGAATTATTATGGGGTAATTAGAGAATTATGGGAACCTTAATCACACCATATATAAAGAAAACATTAGGGTTATGATCCCCCAACACACCAAATCATTTGACAGCTCCTTTTTTCCCATCCAGAAAAGAATCGATAATCTCATTGAGGAACTTAAGAGATTTGGTTAAAGAAGATCACATACCCACTCGATCCGTGCCCTACTCATGATCGATCATCGCAAATTTTCGCATCGGTAATCGATTGTTCATAATGGATCCAGGTACGCGATTTACGTATATATTTGAACTCTTGATAATTTAACATGTTAATTTGGGACTAAGAAAATCTATTAAGATTTAAGAATTCATTCTCAACAAGTGGTATCAGAGGTTACTTCATGTTAAATCATTAGAGTTTTTAAAACTGGAATTGTTTTTTTAGGGCTTTTTTAATCCTATCAAAATAGCCCTGGAAATTGATTTGTAGTCAGAGGTTTGCATGTCTGAATTGAATTCAAAAGGTCAAATTTGTGGATCACCACTGGCGGCTGCAAACTTTAGTGTGTTTTGTTGTTCCTTGTCGTACAGTTAACTTGAGCATGTGAATTTTGATTGGTTTTTACTTTGAACTGGCTGGAATTATGGTTATGCGTTGAATTATGTTTCAAAGGACTTGTGGACTTTGAAAAGTAATTTCTAGGACTTGAAGGTTATTATTTCAGAAACGAAAAATGATGTGATTGATTGGTTCAACTTGCTATTTTTTAATTATTTTATGTACATCACATGAAGCTATATATGCATGTGGTGGTTAAGCTTTATACGTCCATCTAGAGTTAAATGATTTCTTTGCAACATAATTTGGTAACAATTATAATTTAGTCTCAAAGTGTAATATACATATATTGTTTTATTACATAAATTATCTTATATCTTAAAATAAATTAATTAAAGTAATATGTTACCAAAGTAATCTCTATTGCGTAGATTTATTTATTTTGAGATATTAAAATGTTGATATTTGTTATTTATGCAAATAATAATCGGCCCAAATGAAGACTATTGTTTGACCGAATAATAAGCATTGATGTCTGTTGTTTATGCGAACCATAACCGACTTTGATGAGGATATTTTTGGGCACCTCTGAGTCAGCACTTGAGACTCAGCCACGTGTCAACCCTCGCAATGACAGGGATGTATTTCGGAATCCACAAAGCCACGTTGGAGCATACACCGACTACGGCTCCTCCCTGGAATCTCATTTGCACCCAGGGAGAAGTGAGGAGCCCCGCAAAGACGTGCCGCTCTGAGCTTTATGTCGTGCCCTCAGCAATCAGTTTTAGGGACTCAACCGCTCACCTCGACCGACTTCCCTTTTCACCTTATTTCTTCTTCAGGACTCCACGGATCTCTGCGCTCCTTCACCAGCTCATTGTCGCAGGCCTGTTAAAAGCCCGCAGGCTTCGTCAAATGGGCCGAAAAGCCCAAACCCAACGATTATCTTCTAAACGCCCCAGATTATCGGCTAAATACAGGGTTTCGACTAATTAATCGTGTTTAGGCCCAACTAATCATCTCCAATACCTATATATATCGGGGGCTATGTAAGCCCGAGGGACGCTTGAATACACTTACATTACGCATGAGTTCATTTATTTACTTGCTATATTCTGTACCTTTTCTCTCTGAGCACTGATTACCACGCCGGAGGGGCTTCACCGAGACAAACCCCGGTCTGAGCCTTCTGCAGGTACACTCTTTGAGGAGTAGGACTCTGGACACAGCAGGTCAGTCCTCCCAAGACCCAGCACAACTCATGTGAGGACTTTTCAACCGACGACTCCACCTCAGCAAGATGACCCACCTGTCATCCGACTGGACCATACTCGAGGTGTGTTCCAGTTTTATGCACCAACAGTTTGAGCCTTCTGCAGGTACACTCCCTAAGGAGCAGGACCCTGGACACAGCAGGTCAGTCTTCCTAGGACCCAGCACAGCTCACACGAGGACTTTTCAACTGACGACTCCATTTCAGCAAGAGGACCCACCTGTCATCTGATTGGACCATACTCGAGGTGTGTACCAGTTTTATGCACCAACAGTTTGGCGCCGTCTATTGGATTTGTTAAGTTTTCTACAGAATAAAGTTGATGATTTATTTTTATTTATTTTTTATTGTTTGCAATGTTCGCATTGCATAAGGACTTTGGATTGATCTCACTAAAGACTAAAGTTAGACCAGTTGGAAATAGACATGTTTGAGATCACATTGCATGGAATTTCTATGCTACTCATCCACATTTGATCTATTTCATTGAGTGTATTAGTATGGTGATCACTATGGGTTAATCATGACTGTATTGTGATAAAAGCTGTGAAAATTTCATTGTTAGTATATGAGATAGATCAAATTGTTTAAGGAGAAATCTAAGGATAAATAGCATATAGATGCGTGCCTAAGGAATTTTATGATATAATTGTTTCAAGAATAATATGTAGCCCAAGTGAGAGATTGTTGGGAAATTTTATTTCCTAATCTATTTTGGGCACTATATTATTAACTCAATTATATTTGTTAATTAAATTAATGGGCTAAAATTAAGTGAGCTAATTAATTTGGGTAAACCTGTAGACTACTCAAAAAGAATGTAGGTTAAATGTGTAAATACCAGAATATTATAGGGTGATTATGGGATTAGGGGAACCCTAATCATACCAAATATAGAGAAAATATTAGGGTTATGGTCCCCAACACACCAAATCATTTGATGGCTCCATTTTCTCATCTGGAAGAAAATCAATAATCCCATTGAGAAACTCAAGAGATTTGATTGATGAAGATCACATACCCGCTCGATCCGTACCCTACTCGTGATCGATCGTCGAACATTTCTGCATCAGTAGTCAATTATTCATAATGGGTCCAAGTACGTGATTTACGTGTATATTATAACTCTTGATAATTTGACTTGTTGATTTGAGACTAAGAAAATCTATTGAAATTTAGAGATTCATTCCCAACATGAGATGCATGTTAAAACAAACTAAATAATAATAATAATATATAAAACTAAATTTGCTCAAATCAAATATTAAACTAAAAACGTGAGAACATCATATGTGCATCATTATAGTCTTCCACCAAAGAATATGTTCATGATAGAGTTTCATAAGCCCAAAAATGACCAATATATAGTAGTGTAAGGTTGTCCCTAGAAAATAAGATTCTTGATGGTCGTTCAAATCATTTATCCACTTTGATTGGTATTAATAGATTTAAGACGTTGAAGTGGCCAATCAAATCATGCCAGAGATGTGAGTTCTTCCTTAGTCCAACATGCCATATCAAAATTATTATTTAAAAAAAAAAACATCACGTTATTTGAAACATTTTTTTTTTGGAAAATTTAAAGTAAAAGGAGTGTAAAATAAAAAATAAAAATAAAAAATCAAAGCGGGCTTGTATGCGTCGATTTTAAAACAATACTACTTTGGGCCAAATTTTCACTGGGAAGTTTGAAAAATATTTTTTAAAATGGCCCAAACTTTTGACTTCGAAAAACCAATTATCTAACCCAAAATTCTAATGTTCGGGGATTGGTTTAGATTAAACTAAGTCTAAGTAGGTTAATTTTATCCTCATAAAAAAAATCATAATTATTGTTGGTTGGGATGAGAAAATACTTATCTATTTATTTATTTATTATTATTATATTTAATTATTTTTTACTGTTTGCTTTTTTACTATTATATTTTTAGTTTTATTTTTATTATTCTTTGTTTTTTACGAAGTCAAAATATTTTTTGTTCTCCCATATAACCACTTCATACTTATATTTGGTGATGAAACCTAGAACTGTTTCATTTGACAAGTCACTTTGGGATCTAGAATATTCGGTCTCTCCTAGTTTGGATTGCTCTCACAACTCAAGTTCCTGCAAAATAATGCAACGTGGGTAAATCTGTCGACGTTATACCTCTAGTGTGAGAATAAGTCGAGAGTTCTCAGAAAAATTTTAACAGGGTATCAGCTTAGCCGAAGATAACCTACATAACTAGACCTCCCCTCTTGTATTTGTAGTCGAGGGAGGACTTTTTTGGAAAGTTCTCTCTAAATCCCAGCCCATTACCATAACTTTCGCTTGACTGGTAGAATACGGGCTTGATAAGCTGTTACTTGGGGGCAAAATGTTTCTTTCCTTAATAGAAGGTGGTGTTTTTACTTCTCCCAGGATGGAAGCCAGTGTTGTGTGTAGGGCTCTTGTTTGTGGCATATGTCAGTTGGATGTGGCGATGATTTGCACGTATCACATTTGGGATATTATCAGGTTTGTATACGTAAATAAATGTTTGTTTTAATTGTGAACATTAACATTGTTGTGTATTGTTCTAAATGTTCACATTATTTCAAAATAATAACTCGTATTGCACAAGATTTAATCAGATTATCTGTGTGAACATTCACACTACTACCGTATTTTTATGAATGTTTACACTATTTTGAAAGTAAAGGTGATTCCATATAGTGGGGAAAAAAAGGCCCAGATTTTGCAAAAAAATAAAAAAGTTGGACCTCATCAGATCTATTTCGTATACATTCTTTCTAGAAAAATTGCCCAAATCTCATAGAAAAATTAAAAACAAGTGGAAAAACAAATTGCCCAGATCTCGCTAAAAAAATCGAAAAAATGGAAGAAAAAATGGATTTTTGCCTTACCTTCGCATTGAGAGATCAATAGTCATCACACACCTATCACCTATGGAAACACCTCAAAACTAATTTCCCGTCGTTCGACAGGCAATATGTTAAAATGAATATGTTCCCTAAATACCTTCTCAGCAATGGCGGATTCAACTTTGATCTACTGTCGACGACACCTTCTCTATTATCTCCATTGTTGACAACCATATCTCCCTATCAACGACTAGATCTACAACTTCAAAGACTACATCTACATCATTAAAAGCTAGATCTATATCATTGTTGACCAGATATATTCTATTATCGTCCCAATGTACATCAGGTCACCTTCGTCAACCAAATCTGATTTTTTTTTCTCGTAATTGCTTATAACAAAAACACAGAATCCGACCCCAACCCACCTTCTAAGAACTTTTTGGATCTTCAGTACAGATGCCGATCGGTAGAGAGAAACAAAGGGTGATGGTCGTGGGAAGTTGAGGAAAGAGAGGCGTAAATGGAATAAGAAGTTGAGGAGAGAGAGAAAGAGAGAAAAAAAAAAATGGCGTACATAGAATATAGGGTATGTTTTTCATTGCAGCTATCCTTGATTTATGCAAGGATAGTATTGTCAGTTCTATGCATTTTATTAACTATTAAGGACTAATTTCTACACAATGTTTGTGAATGGTTTTTCTACAAACAAAACTCTTTATTTGGATAATTCCCTATAGTAACCCTTAATAAAGGATAAAACAATAAACCTCTTTTAATTTTCTATTTTCTACTCTCTCTCTCCCTCTCAATCTTATTTTATTTTTTTATTTTTAAATTTTTTACTTTTATGTTGTATTTTTTTTATTTCATTTGTTTTAAATTTTTTAACTTTCTGTATGATATTCATAGAAAATCAAAAAGATCGAAAGTAATAATATAGGAAAGAAGAAAAAACTAGAACTTGAAATATATATATATATATATATATATATATATATATATATATATATATCTTTTTAAAATTTAAAGTTTTCTTTTTATTTTAATTATTTTATTTTATTTTTGTCAGTTTTTTTACTTTTGATTTTTTATTTTCTATATACACCATATATAAAAATAAAGAAATAAAAATAAAACAAATAAAATAGAAAATACTGAACAAAAGCAAAACATATAAAAATAAAAAAAACAAGAGAGAGAGAGTAAAAAATAGAAATTTTATTAAAGTATTATGAAAATGATAAGTGGTGATTTTGTGTCAAGTATAAACTCATAAACTTGATTTCACGTAATTAAATTATTCAAATTTTGCATGGCTAGATCACCTAAATAAAAAAAATACAAAGAAACTAAATAAAAACTGCTTTAAAATACAAATTTTCCTAAACACTAAGAGTGCCTTTGGTTTGGGTAGAAAATAGATGGAAAAGAAAATGAAAAGACAAATAGGATGAAAAATGAAAATAAAAAGTTTAGTAAGGATAGAAAATATAAAATAAAAAAAACACAATTTTCGAAGTAATTTTTTTCCTCACAAATTTGGGAGAAAAATAAAAAAAAATGATGTAAAATGAATAAAATTACGATTATACCATTGATAATAAAAATTTTAATTTATTTTTATAATATATGAAGATAAAACAATAAATTATATTAAAGTGATTTATTTTCTCTACATTCATTTTTTTTTTCTAACCAAATAACACTAGAAAAAAAAAATCATTTCATAATGGATAAAAATATTATCCTCTCCTTTTTCTCTTTCTTTTTCTTTTTCTTTTTCCAACTAAGGCCAACACATGAATAACAAAATTGAAGAATTCATTTTTTTTTTTTTTGGCAACAAATATAAATTGAATTTTCCCAAAACACCTAAGTTGGTAACAATTGTTCATCCTCAACGAAGGAAAATTGCTAACAAAGTTTCTTCTTTTTTTTCATGAATTCAATGTGCTTTCCCACTCATACAAATGGAGGGAAAATGATACAACATTTTAAAATGAGACATTAATACCACTCTACATGTACATTACTTTCTTCATAAGATATCAACTAGTCACCAGCAGTTTGCTAGTGAGATTCCACAAGAACATACAATGGCTTGCCCTTCAATCGCTCACGGCCCTAAAAAAACATTCAACAAAGACAAATTTATAGCAAAATATACATATATTCATTTTTTGTCCTGTTTCTCTAGGTTTTTTTTCTCTCTAAATTTTTTAAGTAGTAACCGTCATCCTCAAAAAATCTAAAGCATCCTTATTTTTAATGTATATTACATATAAATATACAAAATATATACACATTCAACTCCTCTGAACTTAAAAGAAAAATTAAAACTACGGTTAAATTTTATATTCGCCCAGTGGAATCACAGAGAACACTAACTAACCACAAATAATAATACATGTATAATAACCAGTTAACCACAAAGATAAAAAAAAATTAAAATAATAATAATAATAATAATAATAATAATAATAATAATTAAAAAAAAAAAATACCTTCAAATCCGGTAACTCGATCACACATGCGCATTCAACTACTTCAGCTCGAGCACGTTCTGATAAACAATAATTTAAAGTCAAATAAAAACTAAAAATAAATTGGAAAAAAAAGATATATGATCATGGACAAACCGAGGTAGTGCCCAGTGAGGCCTTGACCCCCAATCAAATTAATTTTTTTTTTTTATCTCAATGTTGTATATTATTTAAAGATTTTGTCTAATTAATGCAAAAATAAAAACAAATTAATTCAATTTGAATTCATTGACTTACAAAAATTGATAGAACATGAAAAGTGTTGTTATGTAATTTTGCGATTTATATGTATCACCTTATTATACACATACTTGCCCTTCTAACACACCAAAATGTCATAATTTAAGGTGTTTTAGGTGGCGTTTGTTTAGTGTTTATGTTCCCATATCTCTGTTTCAGTTACCGAATAACTTAAAACAGAAACACTAATTTGGGAACAATTCCCTTCTGTTCCCTACAAATTTGTTCTTAAAATCTCAGAACTCAGCGGAATCATTTGTCCCCCCATATTTCGGTTTCAGTCACAGCTTTATGGAAACAGAAACAGAATTTTGGGAACAGACCATTAAGGTCGTGTTTGGTTGGTGTTTTCGATCCCGAATTCGCATTTGTGTTCCCTAAAAACTTGAACAGAAACAGATATGTGGGAACAATTCTGGTTTCTTTCCATAAATTTATTCTAAAAATATAATAGCAGAACAGAAACAGATTTTTTGGTTTCATATTACTGTTTCTGTTTGCAAAAAATTGAGAACAGAACCAAATTTTTGGGAACAGAAACACTGAACATTAAACTAATGGGTACATTTTTTATGGGTATTGTTTGGACGGAAAAAAAAAATTGGGAACAGAACATTAACCAAACGGGTATAATATTTTTTTTTTTTTTTTCTGATAAGATCCCAGAAATTTGTTCCAAAGAAAAATACGTTCTAAAAAAAATGGTTTTCAGAAAACACATACCAAGTAGATTCATAGCAGCACAAAGGGTGCCGCCAGTAGCAATCAAATCATCAACCACTAAAGCTCGTTCACCGGGTTCAATGGCACCAGTGTGCATCTCAAGACAATCACTTCCATATTCCAATATATATTCTTCTTTGATTACTTCTCCTGTAATCATGATTTCGAGTTTCGATTCAGTTACAAAATCCCGAAAAACAGGGGAAAAGAAGAACAAGAAAATACGAAGAAGAAAAGGCAATTGACAAAGATAAAACTCGTCCAGTAGCAAACAGCATGGGCATTGTACAATGGTGTTTGGTTGGACGACTAAATTATCCTATTTTATGAATTATCCCGTTTTTTATGAATTGTTTTGTATATTTTTCCATTTATCTATGATTTAATCAAATTTACATATTCTTTGTTATTCAATTGTTTTGTATATTTTTCCATTTATCTATCATTTAATCAAATTTACATATTCTTTGTTTGAATAAAACATGCAATTGTTTTAGTGTAGTTAAATTTTTAACCTACATTTTACTCCAATTACACATTGCTCAAGAAAATAGCATTTGAACTAGAATTGAAATGGTTAGCTAGATAATTGAAGTGTTTTTAATTCTGAACACCACAAGTTAACAATTCATAAATTGACAAATTTGAAAACAATATAATTTTGCAAATTGAAGGACAACCAAACGGGTCCTTAGCATTTCTGTTTCTTTTCTTATTTTTTTCTACTGAAAAACTTGAAACAGAAAGTGAAAAAAAAAAAAAAAAAAACTACTCTGGTTCAGTTTCCAGATTTTAATAACAAATTGTTGGGATGAGATGATAACGGAAAAGAAAAGAAAAAAAAAGAGAGAGAGAGAGAGAGAGAGAGATTTTGTTCTGTTTTTCTGTCGCAGTTCCAAGTTCTCTAAACAGAAACAAAAAAGGAAAATAGGCCCTGCATGTCAAGTGCTTCAGTTCCAACAATCATGTTTCAATTCCTCCTTTTGGGGGTACAGAAACAGAAATTTAAAACAAATATATATATATATACACATATATTTCTGTCCTTCGGATTTTTTTAACAAATTTCAGGGAACAGAGCAGAAAAAGTGTTCCCAGTTTTTTGTTTCTGTTCAAAGTTTTCCCGGAACAGAAAATAGTAAAACAAACTAAAGCCAAGAAACCCCGGTTACACCAATGTAGTCTAGTAGAATGCTCTAACAAGTAACAAGGCAATGTGCGGGGATGAAAATACAAGAAATAGAATCAAGTCAAAAAGAAGAGAACTCGAGAAGGAATTTACCAGTTTGCCAAGGACACTATCAGTTTACCCAGACCCTCTAAGTAATAGGTTGCGCATGTGCTCTAAGGGTGCGTTCGGGTGAGGTATTTGAGATTTGAAAAAGGACTTTGCAAAACTTTATTATAAAAATCCTTAATCCAAACAGACCCCACTAGAGCTAAATAAACACATTACAAACATCATCAAGAAAATACTGTAGGAGGACAAAAAATACCAGGCAGCTTCTTAGGTTTTCTCAAGGGAACGAATTTTGCTCCTATGGCAAGTGCGATAGGAGGACCAAATATAAATCCCCGAGCCTCTATTCCTGACAAACAGAAAAAGCAACTGCCTATCAGAAAATCATAACACAATGGACATGTTATTTATTTCATCCCACTTTTTTTTTTCTTTTTTTTTTGGGGGGGGGGTGGGGGTGTTAAAGGGATAAAGGGGAGACCTTAGTTTAACCATTTCGACAGTATGACTCACGAAACTCAAGTTATATTTCGTGGACAAATAAAAATCAAGTAAAATAATTTAATCTAAACAAATCTTGCAGCAAAGGCAATCATAAGTTAAGAATGATTTGAGACAGAGAAATAGAGAAAGCATGTAATGAACAACTGGTAAAAAAAAGTAGAAGGCAAAAAACAATTATTAACACTCACAGGAAGAATTAACTTGGTCATTTTTACAAGTAAAATTCAACCCTTCTTTCAATTAACTCCGTTATATATGTATACGTGTAAATGAGATGAAAATTTCAACTATTAGCAAGATATATCAAGAAATTAAATATATATGCAAATACAACATACTGTTGTTGAGTTTTTCTACGTATGGCTTTATCCTGGAGACATTAAACTAGAATTAAGGTGAAATATTGTCTATCATATGTTCAAATTACTAGGAGAATCTTTTTAGGACAGAATTTTGAAAAGTACAGAAAATTTAATCATGAGAAGAAAGAATAAAAGAAGCTGGTGGCAAATGCCTTTTTCTTTTTGATAGGCAAGTCAAAGACTCAAAAAACTACCAAGAGTTGGCAAATACTTATTAACCTCTTGAATTATTTAAGCCCCTGAAGAAAAAGGGACAAAACATCAACTTTTTCAACAAGAAAAGAAGAGAGAGAGAGAGAGAGAGAGAGAGAGAGAGAGAGAGAAGCAAAATCAAACTAACAAAGAAACCATAAAACTTCACCAAATGATGATAGCCTTGAGAATATTAAATTAACAAATCAACATAGATAGGATGCCTGAGACACTGCAAAAAGATTGTTCTTTATTTTTCAAAATTAAAAAAATAAAATAAAAATAAATAAATAAATAAAAATTATTTGAGAGTTAGAGAGCTCTTGTTGACTCATAAACCAATCCCATGATTCCCATTCAAATACATAACATATAATAATTTCATTACTACATAAAGAGTATACGCCGACACCGATAATGAAGTTTAGTGAAGTACGAAGAATTCAATACAATATTCAACAATGACAAAGAAAAGAACAAAACCGAATTTAGTGGACACTGGACCTCTATATAAACAATCTTCAAAGCAATAATTGATCATTAGAAAAAACGCAATTCCACCTAGACACAATCATAAATAAGTAAATTAAAAAAATAAAGTGGGAGGGAAGAAGTATTGCATAAAGAAGAGAAAATTGAGGCTGAGAATAAACTCATAGACCAGTGAAGTAATTGACATCCATAATAAAATAGAGCCAACATGGGAAAAAAAGGCTAAGAAACCCATCATCACTCCAGTGGGTCAGGCAGGCTGGCCATAATTACCAACCACCAGCACCTCCACCGTCAAAAATTGAAGTCCAAAGTTGGATATTTCTAGGCACATGCCCAGTAATCAATATGAGCCGCTCACAATCTTCTCTACAGGGAAAGTAATGTATAATTCACCCCACTAAAGAGTAAAAAGAACCCCATAATTGTCCTCCCCGTCCCCCACCCCCCAAAAACATCACCCCATACAAAAATCCAAAAGAAGAAGTGATGTCAAAGGCGGTAATGGAATTGCAGTCAGATAGAATGGAATCAAATTTTGAATAGGCGGATATTATAATCTGATTCTCTTACCAAAAGTGGCATTAGTGTATTTAGGAAGTGCCTAGGAACACGGAATGGGAGCTTTAGAATTGAATTTGGAAATGCATGCAAATTTTTAGGAAAAAAATTTACATAAAGGTTAATTTATGATTTCAAAATTCAAAGCCAAAGCTATCAAACGCTACATTAGGTAGGTCCTAATTTGGGAAGAGTATATACCGGCAACCACGGAGATGTTCGAGCCTTTGTAGCGCTGGACGAACAAATCGATGGTGTCCTTGAAGGCTTTGGGGTCGAGTAATAGCGTAGTGATGTCTTGAAACATGATTCCTGCGATTAATCGGCCATTAAAAACTGAATACAGCAAAATGAGGTTTCCCTGAACAAATGCGTAGAGAGAAGAGAGTAGAATCGAGTGGGAGGGTTTGTGCTTCGATGTTACCTGGTTTGGGGAAGTTAGGGACGACGCGGATTCTAGATTTGATTCCATGGATGCGAGGATCGTCACAACGGCAAGCCGACATTGTGAGCGGAAATATAAAGGGAGAGAAACAGTGTGCGTGATTCTGAGAGAGAGAGAGAGAGAGAGAGAGAGAAGGCAATATTTCTCTCTGTAATCTGTATATTATGTATCAAGTTGTATCTCTATTTCTCCATCTGTGCAGCAGCTATCTGAAGAAACTAGAACCAATGAAAACAGAGAAAAATATCAGAGATTGAATGACGAGCAAAACGGAGGGAAACCAGTGAAGTGTAGGGTGCTCAAAATAGCGGGGTGTGCGTAATATATAGACGGAGGTGGGTAAATGTGAAACAACTCACCCTCTCTCGGTGTCAGGATTATATTACCTGTAATTTAACTAATCATATTATCAAACAACTAATCACTTTATCCTTAAGGTCTATATATGCAAGTCACAAAGTTCAATTCCGTTAGGCTGTGTTTGGGTAGAGAATTTCTAGGAAGGATTTCATTTGATTAAAAGATTTTGAAATTCTCTTTTGACAAATCACTTATTTGGATTTGTTTAGGTTTTATGAAGGAGAGATTTGTCAAATCCTTTTAAGAGTGAAATGAAGGATTTTGAAATCCTTTTGGGAGGGGTTGCATTTGTCAAATCATTTCTTTCTCACGTGGCTTCTTCGTTTGTTCCTCATCTCCATCTTCGTCGCTTCGTTCGTTCGTCGTTTGTCCTCTTTGTCTATCACTCCATCTCTATCTTCGTCGCTTTGTTCATCGTCGCCGATCTTTGTCTGTCAAGTTCGAAATCAAAATAGGGTTTGATTTCAAAAACGAAATCGATTTCAACTTCGAAATCGAAATGGGGTTCGAAATCGAATGACGAATGGCGAACGACGAACGACGAACGACGAACAGCAAACGACAGCAACGACGAAGATCTCTCTAGTTTTGATTTTGATTTCCTATTTCAAATTTGTTCTTGGATTTGTTAGAATATGTTCTTATAGGATTTCTTCAAATTTGTTCTTGGATTTGTTTTGTTTCTGCTTTAATTTCGTCTTCATTATTCTTCATTGTCTGTTTCAGGGGTGTTTTTTTTTTTTTCCAGAAGTGGGATAAAAAATAGAACAAAAAAAAAATTCAAATACTTCAATTTAAACAATTATCCAAATAAGGGATTTCAAAATCCATGATTTTGAAATCCCTTCATTTGACAAATCTCTTGAATTTGTCAAATCCCTTACCCAAACGCAACCTTATACTTAACCCCTTTTTTAATGGAAGATCTATTTATAAAATCGTATGCAAATAGAAAGGTCACATGGATAAAAAAAATTGGAGGGCCAAATAGAAAAACTCGTACAAAAACGAGAACCAAAATTATAATTTGCCCAAAAAAAAAAATAAAAAAAACATTGCAGTAAAAAATTTGAAACAAAAAACACATTGAAAGTAAAGGCAATAACAACTAAAAGTAATCATTAAAAAAAAAAAAATCAAAAAAATTAGAATATACATAACCCAACATTGAACTTTATCAAACAATTCGTAAAAAACATATTGAAATTAAAGGCAATAACAACTAAAAGTAATCATTAAAAAAAAAAATAGAGCATCAAATAAATTAGAATATACATAACCCGACATTGAACTCTATCAAACAATTCGTAATGAATAGCTCAATCATTGTAATCAGACAATTCTAGGTCATCCGTGTATTGCAAATCGATAAAATACTTTGACATTTGCTTGTTTGCATCGGGAGCATTACTTTTCTGAATCTTGTGAAGTTGTTATTTCACATGAATTTGTTTCTCCATTTATTTTATTTCTCGTTTTAATGCGCGACAAATTTTTTCGATGTTATCCGATTCATTTTTTGAAATTTCAAGAAAGCAAAATTTTAGAATCTTAAGGTGGTACCGGTGATACCTTGCCTCAATTTTTTGGGTGTAAAAATCGCGTACTCGATGGACAAGTATACAAAATTGTATATTGACGAGATTGTTATATTACACGGTGCTCCGATTTCTATAGTGTCAGATAGAGATCCGAGATTTGAGTCGAAATTTTGGCCTAGTCTTCAAGCTGTTATGGGTACCAAATTAAAATTTAGTACAACTTTTCATCCTCAGACTAATGGCCAGTCAGAGCGTACAATTCAAACATTAGAAGATATGTTAACAGCTGTGTTTTAGAATTTCCTAGTAATTAAGATGATCATTTGACTTCGATTGAGTTGACCTATAACAATAGTTATCATTTGATAATTAAAATGGCACCGTATGAGGCATTGTATGGTAGAAAATACATAACTCCGAACTATTGGACTGAAATTGGAGAACAAAAATTGTTGTTGCCTAACCTAGCTCAAATGACATCAAAAAAAGTAAAGATGATTTAGGAAAGACTAAAGATTGTTCAAAGCCGGCTAAAGAGCTATTCTGACAAGTGTTGACATGAGTTGGAGTTTAGGTGATTACATATTTTTATGTATATCCCTATAGAAAGGCATTGTTGGTGTCCCAAAGTGGTTAACACCTCAAATATGGTCCAGTTAGATGACAGGTGGGTCATTCTATTGAGGTGGAGTTGAAAATTATTTAAGTGGGCTGTAACGGTCATTATGGAGGGATGGCTTGCTGAAGTCCAGAGTCCTTACTCCTTAGAGAGTTGTACCTTCACAAGGTTGAGCCAGGATTTGTCCAGGCGAAGCCCCTCCGGCATTAGAGTAAGAGCTCAGAGAGAAAAAGTATAGAATTGCGTCAAGTATGTAAATAGCGATTGAGCGTTCGCGTATTAAAGCATACCTCGAGTTTTCATAGCCCCTGGTATATATAGACGTTGGAGATTATCAACTTTACCTAATTAAGTATAAACACAGTTAATTAGGCAACTATGCGTTTAGCCGATAATTCAAAGCATTTAGGAGATAATCACTAGGTTTAGGCTTTTGGGCCCATTTGGAGAAGCCCGCAGGCCTCTGTCAAGCTTGTGAATATGAACTGTTGAAAGAGAGTGGAGATTCGTGGAGTTCTAGAGAAGAAACGGACTGAAGTACTGAGTTAGTCGAGTTAAACGGTTAAGTCTCTGAAGTTAGTCATCCAGGGGGTACGGCGCAGAGTTCTGAGCAGCAGCGTCTCTGCAGGGCACGTTGCTCCTTCTTGGGTGCAAAGGAGATTTCAGGGAGGAGACTTGGTCGGTGTATGCTCCAGCATGACACTTTGAATTCTAAAATGCGTCTATGTCATGGCGAGGGTGGACACGTGATCGAGGCCCAGGTGCTGACTCAGTGGTGCCCAAAAATATCCTCATCAGTTGCCTCTAGCCCTAGGCAGCGAGAGAAGCGAGATGGTCAAGGATATCAATTTTTGGCTGCAACGGGTGTCCTGGAGACTTCAAAGCATAATAAATACCCCTGGTTGGCTCTCTGGAGCTTTCTGCAGACTAGAGGTCAGTCCTCTTGGCTGGCAAGCCCTGGGTCTTGCGTCGTCAGCCTACAAGTCAGTGGAGTTCCTGGGAGGCGGACATGTCTTTTGGGCAACCCTGTTAACGGGCAGAATTATGAATAGTACTTTTCCAGCGGTTAACTTTTCCTAGGAGACTAATTTGGAATGAGCCCCCATATGGCAGCGCTCTCGGCAAAGACAACACGGCAAGGTAACCCCGAAATTTTCTCAATTTTCTAGGCAATGCTTTTTGAACGATTAACTTTTTCTAGAGGACTAATTTGGAATAGGCCTCCATATGGTCACGCTCTGTGCAGAGACAGCACGGCAGAGCGATCCCGAAATATTTTCAATTTTCTGGGCAGTATTTTTCGAACGGTTAACTTTTTTTTGGAGGACTAATTTGGAATAGGCCTCCATATGGCCACACTTTGTGCAGAGACAACATGGCAAGTCGACCTCGAAATTTTCTCAATTTTCTAGGCTGAACTTTTCCAACAATTAACGTTTTTTTGAGGACTGGTTTTGTAATATCTGATCTTGCATGTGCATTTTTTTAATTTCATTTTAGAATATTTAAAAAATATTTGGGTCTAGTATGTAATTTATATATATATATATATTTGTGTGTGTGTGTGTGTGTGCATGATATATGTGTGAGTTATGTGTGTTTACGGAGTGATTGTATTTATATTATATATGTGTGTGCGCGCGCGCGCGCATGCACATGAAAATTATATATATTGACTTAAGAAATGGAGCGTTTAATAAGTTTCGTATAATTTGGGAATAGGAAAAATTGCATTTTAGTGTCACACATTGCATATTAGAATTTTTTAAATAAATTCTTAGTTTAGGCCCTATCGTTATTAAGTTTATAGGCGATGCTGACTACGGCGGTATTTCGACAATAGCATAAAGCAATGCGATTATTGAGGTAAGTGTACTATTTTCTATGTAAATTATTAAATTATATTTTCATACTAAATTATGGAAAAGAAAATATTTATTAAAAAGGACGGTTTTACAACGTTACGTGGATCGAGTAAATTTTTAAGCATGGAAAGTAATTTTTATTGTTATCCAACTATGCAATAGTATAATCCCGATAGGAGGGCATGTCTTATAGAATGTTATTGGTCCAGACAAGAGGACATGTCCTGTAGGACGTTTATGTTGTGACCTGACAGGAGGACAAGTCCTACAGGTGGTTGTTGTTGTGTTGTTGACGATGATGATTATCAATATGATATGGTAGTTTTTACCACGCGTTGTTGACTATTAATATGGTAAAGTCAAATATGACATTGATTATTAATATGATGGAGTTGAATATGGTATTGACAATATAATGTGATGGAGTTGAATATGTTGATGATATGGTGGTTTATACCACGTGTTAACTCCTACTATTGGAGATATTGAATGACCTTGATACTGATGACAACCTTAGATTGCACAATTGTACAGGTGACGGTACCATTATAACTCTCGATCGTGAGGTGAAATGATCCTATGACTAGTAGGGAAGTATATTTCTAGTATTTTATTATATAAAAGTGATTTGATTTGTTGATTTTTATTCAGTTATTATATCTTGATAATATCTGTGAATTTTAATACTATTCATTGTGGTTATATTCTGTTTTGAAAAGTGAGCTTTAATAAATGTATTTGATCCATAAATTGTTTATGTACTATGAAGACAGTACACTAATAAAATATTTTGTCTTGGGTACTCCAAATAGAGACGGGTCCACTACTGGCGTTTGATAGAGTTAGATGGTGGTGCTGCTCTTGAGACTGTCGAGGCAGTTGTTAGTGATTCAAACTTTTGTAGTGTTACATAAACGTTGGATAGGTAAAGTTGAATTTTGGGTTAGTAAATTTTAAAATATATGTTAGTTGACAGTTGGTTATATATATTATTATTTGGGTAATAGCATGTCGAGGTCATGTCTATTAATATTTTATTTATCAGAGTAGCGCAACTGAAGCATAGTGGTGGAGTAGTTTAGCTTTTGCCTTTATTTCTCCGTAAAAATAATTTGGAGAAACCGAGTGGCGGCCCTAGAAAACGAGGTCATTACAAATTTGGAATAGGCCTCTATATAACCGTGATCTTTTTAGAGACAACACGGCACGCGGCTGTAAATTTTCACAATTTTTTGGAGCTTAGGCCATCATGTCTTCTAGGCAGATCTCCTGATGGGTAGAATTCTGAAGGTCAAGCTTCTGGAGGGCAGAATCCTGGAGGTCAAGCTCCTGGAAAGCAAAATCCTGAAGGTCAAGCTCCTAACTCATTACTCCTAACTCCTGGAGGTCAAGCTCTGGCTCTTGGAGGTCAAATTCCTAGGCGATAGATTTTTGACTCAGCGGTTAAGCGTGCTTGGGTGGCAGCAATTCAAGGATGGGTGACCCCTTGGGAATTCTGGGCTATAGATTTCTAGGTGATAGATTTCTAAACTCCATAGTTAAGCATGCTTGGGCAGCAGCAATTCCAAGATAGGTGACTTCTTGGGAATTCTAAACGACACGTTTTTTGAATCGTTAGAAAACAATTTTGAGTGAAGAGATTTTGAGTGAACCATTGATGGGCAGAATTATAAACAACGATTCCCAACCTATTATCGAAATATCTTAAGCACAGAGATTCAGGGTGAGCCCTTGATGAGGATAATTTTGAACGGCGCTTCTCAAACTGTTAATGAGATCTTGAGCGAAAATGGTTACCATGAGCCCAACTGTCGGGCTGAGATAGCACGACAAGGTGTCAGCAAATTTTCACAATTTTCTAAACTTCGGGCCGTCACATCTTCTGGGCAAAGGAATTCCGGGTGACCACCCCTAATGGGAAGAATTCTAAACAACGCTTCTCAAACCGTTAACGAAATCTTGGGCTTTGAGCAACAAGATCTAAGCGCCGCTCTACTGAACGGCAAACTCTGAGTGGTGTTCCTCTTAGTAGTGTTTTTCTGGCTATCGACCTCTAACTGGCACATGGCTTAGACTTCCACAACTTCTTGGCACTTTTCACCTGAATTACCCAATGGTGTGCAAAGCTTTTGTTGGAGAATAGAAGGGAGAGCTTAAACGTTGGAGAGCTCTGGTCGGAGACCACATAGCGGAGTTTTGAGCAGTGCTCCTCTAAGCGGCAATCTCTAGGCAGCGTTTTTCTGATTAACGCTCTTCTGATCTTCCATAATCTTCTCCCAACTTGCTTTCACTGGGCTAGTGAATTAGTTTTTCCCGAAGAGCAGACTTCTCGCCGAGTTGAATTCTCACCAAGCCATAATTTAGAAAACTGACGAAGTTAAGGCTAGTCTCCAACTAGAACCTTAGACTCTACATTGACAGCAAGAACCTTAAGTTCTTGGTTGACTTGATCATGACTGTAAAGAAGAAGTGACGGGACTCCACTAATCGGGTTAGGGAAAAGACCTGACTAGAGGTGGTAGAACAGTGGATCAAGGCCCCAGATATTTAGAGCTCCAAGAAATGGCTAATGACTTCCTAGAGGCAGGGAACTGGGCCACCATGACAGCTATCCACTGCCGGCATCTTGATTTTCCCATCGGACTTGTGGAGATGTTCTCATAGTCAGAGGACGGTGCCAAGCACAAAGGCACCGGGCAGAGAAATGCTGGGATGATAATACTGATGAAGGGGCCCTAGAAGAGGGGAAGATTGACACTCATTCTCCTCGTAGAGACACCCCTCAAGACGAAGGTGGGGATTGAGCTCTAGGCCGTCACTTCTTCAACACTTAAGATTCTATAGACTTTTTTTTCCTTATTCTTGTTTTTTTTGTGTGTGAGCGTGTAAGCTTCTGAGAAGCATAACTAGTGTATTTCAAAGTCTACTCCTTCCTCCCGACGTTTTCTCCAAGTCGCTTTCTGCTTCGTACTGTTTTCAGAGTTGTACAATTTTAAAAAATAAAAAATTAAAAAAAAATCTTGTCTCTTTCCAGGACCATGGACCACTAATCCCCCAGTTTGAGACATGAGTTGATTATAAGGAAATCATGTCGTAAACTTAGGAAGAGGATTTTCCAGGGTGCCTGGTCCACTCAGTCCGCAGGGGCGCAACACGACGGTTGGTCTCTCATAGCCGGTCATCAGGGAGTTTTTCGTAGTCAGGTTCACTGAAAAATCCTTTCTGGTTATCTCCATTTAGTCCATGTATGAGCACCTTCCCCTTTAGAACACCGGACTTATAGTGGACTAGTAGGGAAAAGTACTTAGTTGTAAGCCCTCAGACCTAATCAATGCCCTGCCCTTGGTGGGTAACCATGGTCTTTCCCCGAATATGGACTATTGATCTCCGAAGAGGGTCCGGTTATCACCCTCGATGTTGAGCATCGGGATGAGGCTTGTGGAGAGTCATCCGTGACGCCGAGAGTCAGGATATTGATCTAGAGAATCATTCACAACTCAGGAAGTCAGAATGCCGCCATAGAGAATCATCTGCGATACTGAGAGTTAGGATGTTGATCTGGAGAATCATCTACGACTCAAGGGGTTGGAATACCGTCATAGAGAATTATCCGCGATGCCCAGAGTTGGGATGTTGATCTGGAGAATTATCTGCGACTCAAGTGGTCGGAAAGCTACTATGGAGAATCATCTATGATGTTCAAAGTTGGGATGTTGATCTGGAACATCATCCGTGACTTTGGGGATAGGAATGCCATTGTGAAAAATCATCCACGACGCCGAGAGTCGGGATATTGGTCTGGAGAATCATCCACGACCCTAGGTGTCAAGACACCATTATTGAAGATAGGCTGGGGGGCGCTCATCTCTGTCTATAGTGGGATGGATGGTTGTTCATCTCCGTCTTTGAGCCTCGTTTGAAGATAGACTGGAGGGCGCTCGTCTCTGCCTTTGAGTTACACTCGCTCTTTAACTCAAAATACTCATCTGTGGAATGTTCTCAGTCATAGTAAAACTTAACACTTGGTTATTACAAAATAAGTTTCCACAAATCTTCCTGAAGCTGGATTGTCGTGACAAAAAGCTTTCTAGCCTGAATGGCTGGGAGAAAAACAGAGTGTTGAGCTCACCACAAGCTTGACATAACAGAGCCTAGATAAATGTCCAAGGGTATTTTCCTTGGTGTTTGGTAAGCAGGGGCAGAACGGTAGAGGGGTTCCGATGTAGGAGTTTATCAGGGGGTGTGTAAAATGTCTAGGCACCACCTCACCCAGGACCTCATCCATGAAATGAGACTTTACCCTAGCAGGGAGCTCAAGTGTTCCTCATCCACTTTGTATCTCTTGCAGGAGCACTTCCATATTGGTGAGATAATGTTCTGTGATGGCTTCCCTACGAGGTGCTACCCATGCTCGGTTAGCCGCTACTCAAACGTCACAGTGGCGCGAAAGTAGAGAATAAATGCCTGCCCCTTTCCTACGACAATCCCTCAGGTCGGTCCTTGTTACGCGATTGGAAGCTAAACCCAGGGGTGACCCTGGTCAGTTCCTAACACCATGTCTTCGTAGAAGATGAGATCTTGACACAGCTAGAGGATCCCTTTCCTGTACTGCAGACTCGTGGTCGCGTGGCAGACGGCGGTCCTTAGGCGTGCACCCCTTTGAAGATGCCATACGAGTATCTTGGTCTTAGGGTCACTCATTGGGCCCTGTGGTCTGGAAAATTGGTCCCCCTTGGACGAGTTAGTGACAGGCGCATGAGGAGGAGCTACACACACGACTTGAACTCGCCCATTTGGTGCTCAAGGAGACCAATCTGAGATGCCTCCATAGCTCCTGAGATCTGTCCCGTATAAGTCCCGGAGGGTAGGGTAAATGGCCCTACCTGGTCTTGGGGCTTAGTTATCCTCATTGGTGGGAGCTGTGAGGTGAGCCCTTGGAGTTTTCGACATATCTTCTGATTCTTCTAGAAAAAGACAGTTTCTTGTAGCGGGAACTTATGTTATATGTTTGCTTGTTTGACTAGACCTTGTGATTACCCAAGCTCAGCTGAGTAGGGAACAATGATCAGGGGAAGACTTTTCGCACCGTTCCCATAAACGGTGCCAAACTAGTGGTGTCTCAAAGTGGTCAACACCTTGAGTATGGTCCAGTTAGATGACAGGTGGGTGCTTCTGCTGAGGTGGAGTTGCTTAGTTGGAGTTAGAGTTGAAAATTCTTTAACTGAGCTATAACGGTCGTTTTGGACGGCTAACTTGCTGAAGTCCAAAGTCTTTGCTCCTTAGAGAGTTGTACCTGCACAAGGCTGAGTCAGGATTTGTTGTGGTAAAGCCCTTCTGACTTGAGAGTAAGAGCTCAAAAAGAAAAAGTACAGAAACGTGTTAAGTATGTAAATAGTGATTGAGCGTTCATGTATTAAAGCGTACCTCAGGCTTACATAGCTTTGATATATATAGACGTTGGAGATGATTAATTTTACCTAATCGAGCCCAAACATTGTTAATTAGGCAAAATTATGTGTTTAGCCGATAATTCAAGGCGTTTAGGAGATAATCACTAGGCTTGGGCTTTTGGGCCCATTTAGTAAAGCCCACGAGCCTCTATCAAACCTGTGGATATGAGCTAGTGGAGGAGAGCGAAAATTCGTAAAGTTCTGGAGAAGAAACGGACTGAAGTGATGAGTTGATCGAGACAAATGACTAAGTCTTTGAAGTTGGTTGTCTAGGGGGCATGGCATAGAGTTCTGGGCAGCAGTATCCATGTGGGGCACGTTGTTTTTTTCTAGGTGCAAAGAAGATTCCAAGGAAAAGCCTTAGTCGGTGTATGCTTCAGCATGGCAGTTTGAATTCCAGAATGCGCCCAAGTTACGGCAAGGGTGGACACGTGGCTGGAGCCCAGGTGTTGACTCGGTGGTGCTCGAAAATACTCTCATCAGGCATAAAGAGATTTAAAAAAAAAAAAAAACTAAATTCGAGGTACATCGGGCCATACGAGATTCTAAAAAAGGTCGATACAACGGCATATCAACTATCACTATGCCAAAATTGTCTAAATTGCAAGATGTTTTTTATGTTTCGATGCCTAGAAAATATATGCTAGACCTTTAGCATATGTTTATTTCTGAGCCAAATGAATTAAAGAAAGACTTGTCATATGTTGAGGAGTCAATACAAATTTTAGATTGTAAAAATAATGTATTGCGAACAAAAACAATATTATTGGTAAGAAGGTCGTAACACAGTCACTCTGTAGAAGAAGCAATGTGGGAAAGAGAACAGGAGATGAAGAGTAGATACCTACATTTATTCATTTACGATAATTAAATTTTGGCATAAAATTTCTTTTAGGGGGAAGGATTGTAGGACCCAATTTTTATATGTGCATATTTTTAATTGCATTTTATAACATTTAAAAAAAATAATGGGATTTATTGTTTATTTAAATTTCATTTTAAAATTGTTAGGGATTATTATGACATTTAAAAAATTAATTTTAAAATTTTGGGGTTTAAATTTTATTTTTAATTTTGACTTTTAAAAGTTTAGGGATTGTTATGTTATTTGAAATATAATTAGGGATATAATTAATATTTTCCTTAGTTAAGAGGATAGTTGGTATAAATATTAAAAATAATAAAAATAAAAATATTATTTGCATGTATGTTGTCTTCGCTAAATTAAAGACAACACACATACATAAGATAATGTGTTCAAGGCTTAGGAGCCACCAAACCCATAAATTAATAAACAAATAAAAGGAAGATATTAGTTGGTTTGCATAAAAGAATAGGGATAATGGCATTTTTAATTCTTCACAAATGCAGTCGGTGCTCAATTAGCCCCTCGTATTTGAAAATAAACACATTTGGTACCTCATATTTCATTTTCGTTTTAATTTGTCCCTTCTGTTAGGTTAACGTTAACGGTCAACGTGAAAGTAACGATATTTTAGTCATTTCATGTTAAAAATAAGGGTAATTTTGTCCTTTTACTCTGACTAATTTAATAGGGTCTATTTGTAAATTATTCTAAACTTACTGACAAAAAATATATTTAATTCCTCTCTTCTAAAAACCTCTCTCCACACCTTTTTGTTAATTCCTTCATCTCCTCCCCTTTTCCGATGACGGTGAACCAATGCTTCGGCTCTCTCTCTCTCTCTCTTCTCTCATCTCCTCTTTCTATCTCTTCTCTTCCCCCTTACGGTTGTTCTTCTTCACTTCCTCTCATCTTATCTCCATCTACTTAAACCACCACTATTTGTCGTTTTGTGACTTGCTAGTTTGTCAGTGATTAAATCCCTCCTTCGACCATATTGCTCATTATCTTTATGAACTACGGGCAAAAAATCGTGTTTTGAAGTTTAAAAAAACAATAATCCAAATAAGGGACTTAATCACAAAGGTGAACAATTTTTTTCTAGAATTTGAGTATAAAAAATCATTCCATTTTCCATGCTTTTCAAGACCCATTCATGAGATTATTCATAAACCATAAGTAATCAGTTTCAAGAAATTGAAACTGATAATAATTTGTTTGGATCTAATGGGTCTTTAGAAAAACTAGAGGATCACCACAGCTCAACATCACCACCCAAATATTCCATCTTCATCACTGCCGACCGTCAAACCAACCAACCGCCGCCGCCGCTCCAACGGTGAATAACCATCGCCGCTCATACAATCTCTCTCTCTCTCTCTCTCTCTCTCTCTCTCTCTCTCTCTCTCTCTCTCCCCTATCTTCACTCTTTCTAAAACCCACCACCACCGCCACAACGGTGGTTTAGCATCAAGCGGCAAGGTGGCATTGGAGGCACGTTGAAGGTTATTGCAGTGATGGTCAGATCCAAAGAGATCCAGTCCACCGCCGATCTACAAAGCTAAGCTTTCTTAGGTTTGTTCATGAAAAGCATTGGACCTTCGCCGCTCATTATCTTTTCCAATCACTTTCTCTCTCCACTGAGTTTCTTCGTCATGAAGGCTTGAGAAAAAAGATATGGTGGTCGTTAGTGATGTGGTGACCGAACGTTAGTGTTTGTTGAGGAACGTCATTTGGGATAAGGAAGTAGATGATGAATAGTATCCAAAATACACATTTCGCCATTAAGTTTTAGATAAAAAAATAAAATGACCACAATTAAAATTTTTAAAGGGTATAAATGTAATTTAATCGTAATTAAACAAAAACAAAAATGAAATAACAAGTATCAAATGTGTCTATTTCCAAATACAAGAGGCCAATTGAGTACCAGCTGCGTTTGTGAGAAACCAAAAATGTTATTATCCCTAAAAGAGTAATACACTTTTTTTTATTTCTTTCCCTCCCTAGTGTTCTCTCGCCTCTCTCTTCTTTGCTCACTCTCTCTAAAGGTATATATATGTGTGTGTGTGTATGTGTGTGTTTAATATATATGTGTGTGTGTGTGTGTGTGTTTAATATATATGTGTGTGTATATATATCAGTATATAAATGTGCCTATATATATATGAGTAAAATATATATACGTAGACTTGGGGATATATAGTAGGTATATATATGTATATATTTATAGATAGATATATTTAATTTGTGAAGAATTTAATTTAAATTATAATTTATAAATTTTATTAGAGTGATATTTTTAGTATTTCATTGACTAGCAATTTTGTTAATAGTCAATTAATATTTTTCTATAATTAAATTATTAATTGATAAATTTTGTAAACATAACCATAATATTTTAGTTGTACAATTAATATTGGTTTAAGAAAATAAGGCACTTAATTTTAATAAATTTTCGATAATTAGAAAAATTTGGAAATGGGAAATATTGTATTTTAGTGTCACGCATTTCATGCATTATTTTTCATATTAGATTTAATTAGATAAATTTTTAGTTTAGTTCTTGTCATTTGTTAAGTTCTTAGGCGACGTCAACTACGTCAGTATTTCGACGGTAGCGCTATAACAATGTAATATCAAGGTGAGTATATTGGATTTTATGTAAATTGTTAAATTATATTTTCGTATTAAATTGAGAAAAATAAAATATTTATTATAAAATAGACAGTTTTATAATATTAAATGGATCAAGGAAGATACTACATGTAAATACTGAATTTCATTATTATCCTGATATGTCATAGTGTGGTCCCGATAGGAAGACATGTCGTGTGAAATGTTGTTGGTCCTAACATGAGGGCATGTTCTGTAGGACGTAGTGCTGTGACCCGACAGGAGGGCATGTTGATAGGTGTAAATTACCTATCTATTTCCAAACCGAACTTATTAGTTTTCGAGTATGTTTAGTACATTTTATTATGTTTGAATTCGTTTATATTCTTTTTGTCATAAAACAAGTATTTTGAGTGAAAAGGGACTAAAACGATCCTTAAGCGGTCAAATCAGAGCAGAGCGATAACATAATGGTGGAAAATGGGGCAAAGAAGCCAAAATGCAGAACTACAGTTTTACGGCCTAGGCGGTGAAAATGCTGAGAAGACCCTAAAGTCTTTGAAGTTTCACTGCCTAGGCGGTCAGAATGCAGAGACTTGGCTCACTATTCCACCGCCTAGGCGATCAAGCCGTCGCCTAGGCGATCATCCTAACCGACATACCTACCGCCTAAGCGGTCACTCTACGGATATGTTAGGATATTTTGGGATATTTTTTAGCCTATTTATACCCTTCGTTCTCCTCCATTTCAAGGGTTAGACGTTTTGGGAAGTCTTGAGAGCTCCGAGGCCATTCGACCAAGGGAAGATCATGTTGCGAAGAAGGAGGAAACATTCTCGAAATGGTTTTAGCATCGGATCTTTGAATATACGGCTAGTTTTCTTGTTTCTCTCTTAGTTGGTTGAATGTTTGTATATGTTTAGTTCGTTTCTAGTTGTATATAGGGTTACAACCATGTTTAGCTAAACATATATTGTCTAGGACTTTATTGAATTCATGTAAACGTTGTTTATATAAAATCGATATTTTGTTAGTGGTTGTTCATGTTTATCTGATTGTGTTTCCCGTACTGTATTGTTTGTTTAGATATATTGAGAACACGAGGTTTGACACTCGGGAGAGGTAACCCCAGATTGGGACTATGGTAAACACAACGTGACGATCCAATAACCCAGGAGAGAGTTTGAGAGTATGCAATCGATGACGTTGGGGCGAGACTCACGTGACCTAGAGTCGTTAAGACGTTGAGGGGGATATCTTCGTTGACGCGGAGTCGCATATTCCCCTGTCTTACACTCGGGAAAGGTGGCGAGGGAGTTTATGAACTAAGATTGTCGGTAGGATGAATGTCATTAATGAAAATAGATTGAAACGAACATGTTTAAGTGAACGATATTAATCCCTAGGCAATAATTCCGATAAATGTCCTACCAATATATTAGTATAATTAGATAAATTAATATTGTAGTATTAGTATTTATTAATTAAATACATTTTTTATCGCCTAGATAAAATCGGGTTATGATAATCGCTGTACTCGACAATATTCTCAATCAATCCCTGTGGAACAATATCAGACCGAAATGTTGGTAGCGTATGAATACGCTGCTACTTACACTCACAAGTATACAAGGTCAAAGTTTTAGAATAGTGAATCGGTTAAGATCGGGTATCGTGTCCACAGGGAAAGTGTGAATAATTGAGTACCGCAATTTACGTAGTCTCATATTATCCTGACAATTCAATTTAATATTTAAATTAAACTAATTAAAACTACTCTTAAGGATTAATTCTAATTATACTAATTAACTAGGAATCGATTTCATTCACTTAGTACCTATTTGGCTTATTTTAGTTATCAATAACAATTATTATCACATCCAACAATCTTTGTATCTATTAGGGGTGTGCACGGATCGGATCGGGCGAGTTTGGGCTTAAATGTTGGGCCGATCCGACTCTGGTTGGGTTCTGTAGTTTTATACGTTTTTGAATTTTCGGGTCAAGCTGGCATTATTGGGCTGACATCAAATTATCAAATCGAAATCGGGCGGGTCGGGTTTAAAGGGAATCCCAATGGGCAGTTTTAACCTGGAAGCCCAATGTTTGGTTTTTTTACTTATTTTTTCTCATTTTGGGCCCAAAACTTGAATTTTAAAATTTGAAAACTTAGTGAAAAAAGCTTACAGATTGACAAAATTACTGAAACTTGAAAACTAAGATTACAAACATAAAATAAAAATTACAGATCACAAAAAAAAAAAAAAAAAAAAAACACTGAAATTTAAAAAACCAAAATTAAAATCCCAAATAAAAAAAATTACTTATGCTTGAAAATTGAAATAACCAAACAAAAAATGAATTACATAACATGAAAACCAAAACCAATACACTTGTAGCCTATAGGTAAGCTTGTGTCACTCCAAATCCAAATCCACAGCAATTGCTTGTTCCAAGTTCACAATGGCATTGACAACACTATCAACAAGTAGAAACTAGAAATATAAGATTCACACCCCCATCAGCACCCTCCATTACGTAGCTAAAAATATTTACAAAAAAAAAAAAAAAAACTTTCAATATTGTTGGATTTGAAGTCACAAGAATCGAAAATTAAACGATTAGGTCACATTAATCAAATGAGAAATGAAAAACTTATTCAGATTTCACATAACAGAAATGAAAAACGAAGAAGTACCAAACCAACGAAACCACGAAGCTTCGCACATGAGAAGATTAACAAAAACCATATAATAGAGAGAGAGAACAAGATAGATCTAAACCCAAGGTGCGTAATCTACAAGATCTGGAACCGCTGCAACTAGATATATATATATATATATATATATATATATATATAGAGAGAGAGAGAGAGAGAGAGAGAGAGAGAGAGAGAGAGATCCAACAAAGCTGCAAAAAAAAAAAAAAAAAAAACGATTACAACATAAGTTTACATCAATGACCCAAAAAAACAACGATTTCTAGAGCCTACAAGAAGGAAGAACAATAAAGGATAAAACCCTAATTTTCAACTTACCTAAGTGTTGAGACCTAAAGCTGAAGCGATTAAACTTCTGTTTATTCGCGTAATGTGGAGAGGAGACCTGAAGCAGCTGATTTGTGAAGAGGAGAAGTGTGGACTCAGGACTGTGATGAGAAGTGGGTGGAAGTAAGAAGTGAAGAATGAAAATAAGAGAGGAGCGGCGTCGAGTGAATTGAAGAACTGAGAAAAAAGGAACTACATATATATATAGAGAGAGGGGGGCTTCTAGGGTTATTGCTTCAGATCGGATCGGGTGACTCCGATTTTTTTTTAACAGATCTGATCTCAATCCGCTTTTTTCGGGCCTACAAACTAATGGGCCGAAGACCACCGCTCCTGCTCATTTTTATTTCGGATCGGGCCATTTCGGGCGGGTTAGGGTCGGCCCAGCGGGTTTTCGAATTTTTTGCACACCCCTAGTATCTATAACTCACTCGCTCCCTCTTCTGAGTGAAAAGCGAGTGAATACATGACTTTACGTTGACGCCGAAGTCCCCATCAAACGCCTTTCCGAACACATAGCCACGTGAGTCTTTACCCAACCTCATGGATTGCACACTCTCCAACTCTCTCCCGCGTTATTGGATCGTCGCGTTGTGTTTAACCCTAGTCCGAATTCGAGGTTACCTCTTCCGAGTGTCAAACCCTGTATTCTCGGTTTATCGTAACAAGCATAATAAATGTGAAATAACGGTAAACACAATTGGAATTGGATAACAAACCATTAAAATTAACTTATATTCAACAAAAAAAAATATTTACATGAATTACATCTAACCATAGCTAAAATCTACCTAATCTAATATGATCTTGGCCATTACAATATTAAACCAAGAGGAGATCATTATCATCAATAATAAACATTAAGTACAAAGATGGAAACAAGGAAAGAAGAGTCAAATCTTAAAGTGGAGTGGTCCACTTTCGCCAAAGAATGATCATCCCAAGCTTCCTCTTCTCCATTGATGATCTTCTTCTTCTTCTTCATTGGCCAATGACCACTTCCTAAGGTAATTTATTCTACACCTAAATTATCCAAAGTGCAAGGGGTCTCCAAAACATCTCTCTAAATTGGGTGAGAAAGGGTTTTTATGTAAAGGTTTAAAAAATATCTATGTGCAAAGGGTTTCCGCCTAGGCGAAGGAATCTCCGCCTAGGCGAAAGTTAAGTCGGTCAACTTTCTGCCGCTCCCCTACCTAGGAGATGGAATTTCTACCTAGGCTAAGGGACTTCTGCCTCTTCTCGGCCTAGGCCGAGGAATTTTCACCTAGGCCGAGGTTCTGCAATCTTGAAACTTCATTTCTTCACCGTTTTCCTACCATTTTCGCTCGTTTATCTCTTGTTTGCGTCCCCACACCTGAATTACATAAAAACAAACTAAAAAGAAAATTAAATATAACTAAAACAATCAAAAACTACCAAATTCAGTTTAGAAATAGATAGGTATTTTACATCTATCAAAGGTCCATTGTATTAAAACTTGACCCGTACGTTTGCGGTGAAAGTAACGACGTGTAATTGTGGCCACCAAGTTTTTGGCGCCATTGTTGGGGATTGTGTTTTAGATTATCATTGATATTGTGAGTAAATAACTTGATTTTAATTTAGGCATTTATTTTGTTTATAATTTTTCTTTTTAGTATTGTTTTTGTTTATGAGGTACTTGGAGATAGATCATCGACAAGTACTCTTTAGGTTCTTTCAACAAGATTTTGAACCGTTATACTGTGCCTGGGAACGTTACAAGGTGTTGCTACTTCGGTTCCCAATTCATCATTTCCCAAGGGAGTGTCAACTACTGAACTTCCTCGATGGGTTACAAGCCGCAACAAGAAATTGGGTTGAAAGAGGAAACGGTACCACTTCGTTTGACTAACTAGCCGCGGACGAGGCCTATTGGTTATTGGAAGACATGGTGGTATTTGATTATTAGAGTTGCAATTCTTTTTCAAGCTACCAAAGCTTGGGGGAGAGTTACAACACTTCAGAGCCATGGATTAACACTCCGAACCACGATGAGCAGTATTCCCCCAATTTGGAGGAAATACTTGCTACTGTCATGAGGGAGACTCAAAGAGTCTTGAGGGAAACAAATGACCGGATCAACAAGCACGAGGATCGTCTTGATTTTATTGAGACAATTTGCGCCGACATTGATGCGACCGTAACATCTTTGCAGATGCAAATCGGTCAGCTAATTTGCTTCATTGAGACCGAGTCATATGTGGTGGTACTGAGAGACGATCAAGCCACATTCGATTGTGAAAGCCACCAGGAGAAACCAGAGACGAGCGGAAGGAGCTTGGGAGCATTCATTAGTGATGAATCGAATGAGACGAGAACCCAAGCATAGCTCGATGATGGTGATTCTCAACCATTGGAGATCTAATTATTGATGCCTCCATCGATCCAAGAAGATCACATTTATGAGGATCCGATGTGGCTCAATTATCCTTCGCCGCCATTTTCACCGTACATTCAAGCTAACCGAGCACAGAAGAAGAAGAAGAATCTTGTTAAGAGCCTGAGCCGAACAATGCCATATCTCGCCAAGCTTGAGGGCGTTCACAACTAAGACCCATATATTGTGTTATTTGACACGTACTACGGACGGATGTCGCTCTTTGACTAGTCCTTCGCCATGTCAAGCCGACAACCTTAAATCAAGCGCTTCTTGGAAGACACCCCAAGTAAAAAAAATGTTAAATCCGTAACAACCAACTTAAATCGGAGGCGAGATTTTCTCGCCTCCCAAGTACGTGTTCTAAACCCCAGTCTTCATTATAATGCTTTATGCTTTTATTGGGATTGCTGACTGGGTTAATATGGACATTGTCCGTTTTAAGTTGGGAGTGATGTGTAGTATGTAGTATGTTTTAGTTGTAGTTTGAAGTTATTATTTTTTTTTACATGTGCATGTTTGTTTAGGTTAGTTTGTGTTTGTTTGTATTTGTTGTTGCATGCTGAGTTTTGCATTCATCTAGGTCATTACCCGATGATAAAATTATCCCATAGTTGTTTATTGTGGTCAAGGGTAATATCTATTCATGTGTGTTCTGTGTGCTTGGCATATCAATTTGGTAAAAATCATTCTGATCCTAAAATGCACGATCGCATAGACTCATTGTATAGCTATTCGAACGATTTGATATCGATTATTTAGTAATAAGTTCATGACAAATTTGAGGAATCTAGAACTTGATTGGGGGAAACTTGAGGCGAAATTATAGGTGAGGTAATTCCAGAGGCATGATTTAGGCCTTCATTTTTATCGCTTGATTCCTTTGAAGCTACCTTGTAAAATTTTATCCCTCGTTACCCTATCAAAACTTATAACCGTTTCAATTCTGAACACGTATAAATACCATATCCAATTAAAAATTTTCCAAACCATTGTCGCAAAGCCACATATACAAATTGAGTGAAATCAAGTAGCATTAGTTTATGCTACTTGAAGTGAGCGGTTAGGGTTCAGATGAATTTTTTATTGATTCGGTATTAGTGTACTCACTCGTCGTTTTTCATTCATATCTCTCGCACCCCTTAAATTGTAATAATTGAATAAGTTTGGGGGTGTGGTGTTTGTTAAAAAAAAAAAAAAAACTATGTGAATAAAGTTTTATTTTTGTTTCTTTTGACAAGAGAGTGCAAAGTTCTTAAATTCTTGTTCAGGGTTGTGTTTTAAATGTTTGGGGTTACGAGAGTGAGATAGCGATAAGCGTTTGTGCCTCTGGTATCGTTGAATAATAACGATCACCTATTTTCTAATCCTGGGATACCCTTGGCCAATGTCTAAAAACCAAACTAAGCCCTATTGATCTCTGTGAATTTCTGAACCTACATTAGTGGATAGTCGAGCCCGGTCAAGCATATTTTTCTAATCCTTATCGGTTTAAGTCATGAACTTGGTTATTGAATAATCCAATCCGTTGTTTGGATAGTTATATATTTGATGTCTCTCACACATACTTGATATGGATCTAGAATGGTTTTTACTGATATTAAGTGTCGAAATTCTAGAACACCACATAGTGCATGTTACTCCTGAACTTGGCAATATTTGGGGGTTATTGAGGGGAAAATGTGTTGGTCGATAGAAGAATATAAAACTCGCATAGTGTTATGTTTAGGTTGTTTATATTTAGGTAGTTTGTGTTAGTCATTTCGTTGTGTTTTTCATTTTAGTGTGAGTGTTTTGCTCAGGACTAGCAAAATTCTAAGTTTTGGGGTATTTGATAGGTGTAAATTATCTATCTATTTCCAAATCAAATTTGTTAGTTTTCGAGTATGTTTAGTACGTTTTATTACGTTTTAATTCGTTTATATTCTTTTTGTCATAAAATAGGTATTTGGAGTGAAAATGGACTAAAACGGTCCTTAAGCAGTTAAATTAGAGTAAAGCGGTCAAAGAACGATGGAAAAAGGACAAAGAAGCCAAAATGCAGAACTGCAGTTTCACGGCCTAGGCGGTGAAAATGCTGAGAAGGCCCTAAAGTCTCTGAAGTTTCACTGTCTAGGCAGTCAGAATATAGAGACTTGGCTCACTGTTCCACCGCCTAGGCGATCAAGCCGTCGCCTTGGCGATCATTCTAACCGACATACCCACCGCCTAGGCGGTCACTCTACGGATATGTTAGGATATTTAGGATATTTTGGGATATTTTTTAGCCTATTTATATCCTCCATTCTCTTCCATTTCAAGGGTTATTGGGAAGTCTTGAGAGCTCCGAGGCCATTCGACCAAGGGAAGATCATGTTGCGAAGAAGGAGGAAATGTTCTCAAAACGGTTTTAGCATCGGATCTTCGAATATACGGCTAGTTTCCTCGTTTCTCTCTTTCTCTCTTAGTTTGGTTGAATGTTTGTATATATTTATCTCGTTTCTAGATGTATATAGAGCTACAACCATGTTTAGCTAAAAATATATTTTCTAGGGCTTGATTGAATTCATGTAAACGTTGTTTATATAAAATCGATGTTTTGTTAGTGGTTGTTCATGTTTATCTGATTGTGTTTGCCATGTTTTATTGTTTATTATGCTAGTTTAGATATATTGAGAATACAGGGTTTAACACTCGGGAGAGATAACCCCGGATTCAGACTAAGGTAAACACAACGCGACAATCCAATAACCCGGGAGGGCGTTGGAGAGTGTGCAATCGATGACGTTGGGGCGAGGCTCACGTAACCTAGAGTCGTTAAGATATTGAGGGGGACTTCTTCGGTGACGCGAAGTCGCGTATTCTCCCGTCTTACACTCGGGAGAAGTGGCAAGGGAGTTTACGAACTAAGATTATCGAATATGATAAATGCCATTAATGAAAATAGATTGAAACCAACACGTTTAAGTGAACGATATTAATCCCTAGGCAATAATTCCCATAAACGCCCTACCAATATATTAGTATAATTAGATAAATTAATATTGTAGTATTAGTATTTATTAATTAAATACCATTTTTATCACCTAGATAAAGTCGGGTTATGATAATCGCGATACTCGACAATATTCTCAACCAATCCCTGTGGAACGATATTTGACCGAAATGTCCACTATATTAAAATTTGACCCATACGCTTGCGGTGAAAGTGGCGACATGTAATTGTGGCCACCACATGTCCTGCGAGTGTGTTGTGACTTGATAGGAGGGAAAATCTTACAAGTGATTAAAATATGTCGTTGACAATATGATGTGTTGGTTGATTAAAATATATTGTTGATAGTAATGAGGAAAAATTTAACTGAAAGACAACAGGGTGCCACGTGTAAGGCCCAAATCATAGTACGTGCGTCATTAATAGTCGCATTTTAAAGTATTGAAAAATTTAAGGTAAATTTTTGTTAATGAAAATAAAAATTAAAAGTTTAGGGGTCAAATTTGAAATTTAGAAAACGTGGAAATGAAACTTGGGATCCAAATGGATAATTAAAAATCAAAAATTTAAAATAGTAAGGGTGAAATTATAATTTTAGAAACTTGTAAAAGTTGAAAATGATTAAAATAGGATCTTAAAGGAAGTTGGCGGAGGAAAGTGTATTTTAACTAAAGATTTTTTTTATATATAAACACATATATACATGCATAAGTGGTGTGTACTGTGAGATCGGCCGGCGGGAACAGAAGAACGAGAAGAGGGCGACATGGCGTGAGGAGATCCAAAATCCATCCACCATTTAAATGCATATAAATACCTGTATGCATAGTTATGATTAGGAAAAGTATCAAAACAAAATCAGGAAAATTCAGAGAAGAGAAAGAGAGGACCGGAAGTGGGCGTCGTCAGGCTGTTTGTGATTGTCGGTAGGCGTGATTTCTGTTCTGATCGGTCGGAGATTGTGGGAATGTGAGAGGGTGCGATCATCACTACCATGTTCAGGCTTTGGGTGAGGGTGAGGGTGTGCGTGTGACCGCACGGGGGGTTGTTCCTCTGTTTTGATTGTCGTGAGGATGTGTGGGTGTTTTGGTCTGTCATCCGGAGGCGGTGGGTTCCAGCGTGGGTGTGATCTTCGCAATCTTGCTCGACGGTGTGGGTATGTTTATCATCGTTAGTGTGCGTGGTGGTGTGTGGTGGTCGCCGGAGCTGTCGCCGGAAAGTTAGAGAGAGAGAGAGAGAGAGAGCAGTGAGTGTGGGTGTGTGTGGATGATCGGCAGTGCCAAGGGGTAGACATGGAAGTGTGTGGATTCGTTTGTCCGGAGGTGGGTGGGTTCGGTTGGTGGGACGGTGAGGCTTGATCGACAGCGAGATCTCATCGGCGGCAGCAAAATAGCAAAACGGACAACAGAAACGCAAAACCAGAAAAAAGAAAAAAGGAGAAAAAAAAGGAAAAAAAAAATTACACAAACACCCCAATAAAAATCCAAAAATTTATCTCGCGGCCAACGGACGATTCGGAGCAGGTAAAAATCTAAATCGATTACCATTGTTATTAAATTGAATTATTAGCAAACGGGATTATAAATTGGAATCATTAATTCTAATAATTTTTGTCACCGTCCATACTAACAAATGCATACCGTAGTTGTTAACGGAATGAAATTTACCGAATAACAATTGTTCGTAATAAAAAGTGGGTACGGGGGAAAATTAAAGAATTTAGGGCCTGCATTGCATTATTCGGTTATTTACGTAAAATATTAATTTAGGTCTTGTCATTATTAGGCTCGCAGATACTGGAGTATCGATAGAAGATAGTCAGTAAAAACTGTTCAGAATGGATAGCCAGGTGAGTGTACTGTCTTCTTGCAAAAAAATCTATTTTTTATATATATATGATGAAATATGTGACTTAAAACAGGACGATTTTATAAATGATATGGATCACGCAGGTTTCTGGGTGAGTTAAGAAAAATGGATTTTTCGATGAATTGTGTTGGGTTCGAAAGGAAGTTAAAAATAGTTTTTTTCGCTGAAATTTGGTGGTTTTTTAAAGAGAGTAGAAAATACCTGGTTTTCTAAAAATGAAGGGTGGAAAAATGGTTTCGGTGGAAAAATGGTTTCGGTGAAATCAGACGTTTTTTTCAAGAAAAATGTGAAATATGATTTTAGATTAAAAATCAGTTTTGGAAATAAAGGGAGATATTTGAGATTAGACGATGTTATTGATTTGTGATTTGATGATGACGTTATTGATTTGACGATGTTATAGTATTTATCTACTTCGGCAGAGTGATGATTATCTGTTTCGGCAGAGTGATGGTATTTATTTGACGATGTTATTGATTAGACGATACCATAGTATTTATCTGTTTCGGTAGAGTGAAGTTATCCGCCTCGACGTAGTGATGTTATCCGTTTCGGCAGAGTGATGTTTATCTGCTTTGGCAGAGTGATGTTAGACGTTTATACTACGCAGTGATTATCTGCTTCGGCGGAGTGATGGGTGTTCATAGGAAGGCATATCCTACGGATGGTACGGTACCGTTGCAAACTCCCGATCGTGAGGTTAAAACGATCACTATGGCTAGCCAGTATGTGTTGTGGTGGAGTAGTGTGTTTGAGATGTGTGTTTGAGGTGTATGTTTAAGATGTGGTGTTTTACTTATATTGAGTGATTTATTATTTATTATGGTTATTGGTATGATTTTATACTAGATGAATTTGGATGGAACTTATCTATATCTCTTAATTTTCACTGCTTATATACTTATGCTCGATCCATATTTAATCATGGTAATATCTAGAATGTATTATTATTTTAAAAATATTTTACTAAGAAGACAGTACACTCGCAGGTACAACGGCTAGAAGTCGGTCCCGTACTGGCACTAGGTAGAGTCCGGTGATGGTGTAGTATGGAGATATTTTGGGAGGAGCTGTCTGAGGCGAACCTGTGAGAGCTTCATTGTTGTTATACTTTTGTTGATATTATAATTCAGGGACGGGTGCGTCCCCAGTTAGAGGTGTTGTATATGGTCAGAATTTATGGTTGTATATTTTTGTATGCACTTTGTCGTTTACTAGTGGGTTTGACGTTAAGATGAGATCGTGTCAACGTCACGCCGACCCCATGGTGACGGGTGTCTGGGGTAGGGTATGACACCACGTGTCCTCAAACACGCCATCGGTCTAGGATATCCTGAACCGACCGATTAGATGGGCCCTTCTATATACTCGCTTTGGGTCACTACAACTATCTGGTTCTCCACGCCCCACTTGGGTCAATACTCCTCGGGCATGAGTACCATCATGCTCTCATTTCAAAAGGCGGTCAGAGTTACATCTCTTTAAAAGAAAGTGTCATTGCCGTAACGGTCCCACGATCTTTGCTTACCATTTTACCATCTCAATGGAAAGGGAGCCGAGATTTGCGCTAATTGCCATACCAGTATTCCAATTAATGAAGGCTTGCCAAATGAGTATTCCTATACTTCCTATGTTATGCTCTTTACACCGCATTATATTACTTTTCTTATCAGAAACCTGTATTGATTCTTACACCAGAGGTACAACGCCGGCAGGCCCACCCCCGGTGCATTGTTTTGCAGGAACCAAACCAAGAGAAAGTGAGTTAACCATTACCGACGATCATCTCCTCGATCTCAAAAGTTGACGTGTTCGGTGATCTACTTTCAGGCATCATCAGATAGTAGGGGTGTGCACGGAGTAGGTGGAGGGTATTTTGGGCAAATTCAAGACCCCACCTGAATGTATGGGGTTTGGAATGTATGAATCCAATTTCAACCAAAGAGCGTGATAATCTGAAGGTTTCGGGTGTTGTCGGATTCGGTTGAAATTCGGTCGGGTCCCCAAATCAAAGTAGAAAATAAGAAATTGAGGATTCAGGAGAGAAGCGAGAAACAAAGCTTAGAACAGATTTAGGAGTAGAAAAAATCTTACAAGAGATTCAACAAAAACAAAGCAGAATCGGTATATAAAAAACCTTAGAACAGATTATTCAGAAGAAGAAAAAACATGGCATTTGAACAAAAACTTAGAAAGATTCAGAAACAAATACTTTCTCAATGCTCATACCTAACAATTGCCCTTGCATCTTCTCCAATTCTTCAGACAATAAACCTATTATCGAGATGATACTCATGGGAATCGAAGATGGGAATAAAAAATTAAGATTCTCATGATAATAGATAAAATCTATTAGATCTACATAAGAATCAAAAAATCGAAGACAAACTGGAAAAATTAGGGTTCTCAAAATGATGCTCATGAAAGAAGACGAAGAATCGAAGAAAAAAAGAATGAGAAGAATAGGCAAAGAATGAAAAGAGTGAAAAAGAATCGCAGAAGACTAGAGAGGAGAAGAAGTCTAACAAGTGACAATGGCGAAGATTGGAGAATTATATCTTCTTTGTCTTCGATCGATCATTTCATTCATCCGCATGATTCATATCGCTGCTTGAGGAGTAGAGAGAATTCAGGAGAGAGGCAAGAAAGAAGACAGTTGCGAGAATGAGCGATCTGAGAAATGAACGCAAAAACCCTAAATAACCTATTTATGTGTGGATGGTCGGACGGGTCGGGTGCAACAGGTTTGGTATTGAGAAACCCTTTGCCTAACCCTAAACCCGCGAAATAGAGAGTAATGAACCCATGTTTTGACCCTAATGTTCACAAACCCGTAATCTACAGGCTGGGTCGATTGGGTATGGGCTGGTGGGTCGGGTATTTTGGTAATTTGCACACCCCTATCAGGTAGTATGATGCCGTGAGACCTGACAGGAGGAAAATTCCTACATGTAGTTGAATATGATGTTAACTATGAGTATGATATGGAAAAACTTGAAAGGAGTAGTTGAATATATTGTTGATGTGGTGGTTTATACCACATGCATGATATATTGTTGTTGATTTTCAAATTTTGTGGCTAGCAAGTAAATTTGAGGGGCATTTTTATTACATAAAACAAAAATAATTAGTTGATTTAAATTTAGTTTTCCATTATGATGATATATTCGATATTTCTATATTGATCCGTGTGTGGTTATATTCTATTTTGGAAAGTGGATTCTGATAAATGCACTTGATCCATAAATTATTCTTATATTATGAAAACAGTACATAGATAAAATATTTTATCTCAGGTACCCCAATTAGAGACTGGTCCACTATTGACGTTACATAGAGTTAGAGGGTAGTGTGGTTTTTAAGGCTATCAAGGCAGCTGTTGGTAATGAGTGGTTCGGACTTTTGAAGTTTTGTTATAGAATAGATGGTATGTAAAAAAACATTAAAAATCTATGTCAATTGACAGTTAGTGTATATTTGTTATTGATCGAATAATATCAAGTCGAGGTCACGCCTAACCTTGGTTGTGGGGTCCTGGGTATGGTATGACAGTTTTTGGTATCACATATTTTACTTTACCATTAGCGGTGGTCATCGTAAATTCATTGCCTTTTTATTATCCTTGTCCTATAGGGTGTAGTTGTAGATCTCATGTTAACGAAGATTGACCCAGTGAATAGTGTGGTTAAAAGGATCACGGTGGACTAAGAAAGTTTGTTTTCGTGTGACAGTATTCAGTCATGCACTAGAGAGATCGAGTTGTCGTTGAACACCTTATTCTAAGGTAACAACATCCCATGAATCGCACAATAAACTAGGATAACACGGCTTATCTCAGGCGTCATACTATAATAGTAGGTACCGTAGTTCATCTTCACTCAAATACACGACCTGTGCCCGAGGTATCTGAATTTCATACTATGTACCTATATCATTTTGGTACTTAGTGTGGTCTCTTTTCCCTGAATCCTCTTAAGTGCAATGGATCTTCATTGGTTCCTTACCCTTACCATTGTCCTCAGATGTTTTGATGGACAAGTTAACGTTGATATTTTTATGAAACTAATGATTTTATTGAGTAAATTCAAATTTAATGTTCCAATTGAGCAAGTGCAAAAAATGATGAATTTCTAACATTTGATGAAACATTGAAGATGGTTGCAATGAGGAAATTGAAGATTTTTGGAACAAAATTTGTTTTATTATTTTTTTATTTTTTATTTCTAGGTAAAAATAACTCAATACTTTTTATGCTCTTAATGAAACCTAATTAGGATCACACACAACACTCATGAAATATATTGAATTATGTGTGTTATAGTTAGAAGTGATAAGTTCAAGTGTCTAAACGTTTTACCTAAAAGTATCGTTTAAGAAAATGTTTTAATATGGAAAAAATGAGTTTTTTTTGGCCTGAAGGGTTGACCAGAAGTATCGGTGGTTGTCTAGGAGATTTAGGTTAGGCAATTTTTAGTTTTTGGCCTGAATAGTCAACTGACATGGAGCCGAGTCGATTGGGAGATTCAGGTTGCATGTTTTTGGTAGTTGACTGACTGGTTTTCAACGATTAAAAAATAAACTGTTGAAGGAGCAACTGGTCTACCGCTGGCATGGCCGACCGACCGAGTGGGTGTTTTTCAGATTGTTTAACCAATCCGATCTTCAACCCAAATCTTAAGATTTTGAATTCTATAAAATATGATTTTAGAGGATTTTGACTATATTTCAAAAACATATCTTATATTTTGAAGATCTTAATATTTAGTCCACATATTCTCTGATTTTGTGATTTATACCGGGAAAATTTCTTTTTGTCCTTTTGGGTTTTAAATCAAAATATTTGTGGGGACTAATATGAAGATTTTTAAAAGCTAATATATGGTTAAAATTGTCGTTGTAAGCTGGATTGATATAAGGGGTCTAAAAGAGTAATTTTTGACAATATCTTTTGAATAATAGCCATTATAGGATATCTTGGATAATAATTAGACTTGAGAATTTTGAATAGATTTGGATTTGAATATTACTATTTTTTGTGAATTTTAATATAGAATACTTGGTGTCAAAGATATGGGGGAGATTTATGTGATTTTATTTGACCTACGATTTAGTCCCCATATTTTTTGATTTTGTGATCCTTTTGATAAAATTCTTTCTATACTTTCATTGACTTAGATTAAATTATTTGTGGGACTAAATTGAGAGTTTTAAAGGTTACATTTTTGGTCAAATATAGCCGTTATAAATCTATATGATATATGGGGTCCATATGTGTTATAGGCATAGTTTAAAATTTATATATATGGACCTACGAATTTCATTTTAAATCAATCAAGAACATCATCAAGAATACATATATTTTTCAAAGTTTTAAAAAGAGAAATCATATCATATTTTGAAATATTTTCAAGAGAAAATTTTTGTGAAATATTATTGATCGAAGACAGCGTCGTTCTTGTTTTACCGAGTTTGAGTCTTATGTTTGATCTTCCTAAAGAAATTATAGTGAGATTTTTCTTGTTTACTTGCTCAAATAAATTTTGCTTTAATTAATTAATATCTTTTAATTCAGTTTGTAGTAATCTGTTTAAAGAAAAATCATTTTCTATCTTTGAATATTGTAAAATATCTTGGGAAACGATTTTTGCATGTTTAATCTGATTTACATTATCTTTGTGCTTTAATTAAATAAAATCAGATTTATATGCTCACATAGTGCTATCACATAGTATATTAGGACATTAATAAAGTGCATCTTGGATTAAGGTAGTAGAAACTTTTGTGGGAAGAAAAAGAATATTTTTTGTATTTGGTTAGTATGAGTGGATTAGACATATTGGGTCAATGTCTAAACAGGGATAGGTTTAATTCTTGGCCTGTAAAAGGATTAGGTTTGATTCTTAGCCTATAAAAGGATTAAGGTCGATTATTGCCTATAAAAATATTAGGTTAATTTTTAACCTGGTAAAAAGATAGTTAGGTTTGATTCTTAGCCTGCAAAAGCATTAGGTTCTTCCTGAGCTTGGTAAAAGGAAATTGTAAAGATTTAATTCTGAGCCTGAAAAAGGAATTATGTTAATCCTGAACTTGTGAAAAAAATTGTAAGGGTTTGGTTTATGCTTAGGAAAGGAATTAGCGTTAGTGGATTGCGAAATCCTTGTAGGAGCTCAGAGGATTCGATGTAGGCAATAGTAGCCTGCCAAACCAGGATAAATCTGCGTGTCCATTTTTTTCACCCTTACTTTTTTGGTTCTGCACCTAGTTAAATACATTTCCTTTGTAACTCAAGATAATAATCGGATAAGAAAATTGGTAATTGTTTGATTGATAATCTATTTGTTTAAATTTTTATAACTACCCAATTCACGCCCTCTTAGGTAGATCTGTAGGCCAACACTTACCCTTACCCTTATCGTTTCCTAACCCACTTGCCATTTGAATTGAGTTTTGTAATGGCTTTGAGTTTGGGGAAGAGAAATGAATGTAATGTGTGATCGCTCAAATTTAATTCCCAATTTATGCATCAAATGTCGTAGTATAGTGCTTAAATACAGGGTGATTCGTAGGGATTGGATTGTAGCTATTAATTTTGTATTTTATTTTTTGTAAGAAAAATAAAAAATACTGGTTTGATTTTAAATTTTAATAATTAAATAGCAAAAAATTAGTTAATTGAGATAGCATATATATATATAAATGTTCGGGTTAGGGACATACATAAATTCATCAATTTATCTTGTAAATTTCATTATTGTTTCTTTCGTTCGATGTGTAATTATGTAATATTAACTACAAGCCAATATTACTGCGAAAGGTAAATCAACCATTTAATTGGGATACACTATCTTTGCAATTCAATTCCTACATTGACTAATCTAGGGTGGATTAATTGTTTAACATAATTTATCTAATAAGTCATATCGACAACATTAAAACTAATTGTGAAACTGTTAAATCTAAACCATAGGTATTCGATCTAACATTATAGATACGAATAAATTCAAATCTAAATATCTACAAGAACATTTAGAACATAAGCTCATTCAACAAAAATGTTTAAGACCACAATCCTCGCTTAACAACCTTACACATAAGAACAAAATATAATTGAAACACAAAAAAAATTACATGGATAAATGTGAGAAAAGATACATCCCTAACCCGATTGAAGAACTTAAAATATCATGGAGGTGATGTTCTTCATTGTCTCTTTGATCTTCAATAAACACACAATTGGATCTCCAAGCCAAGATCCAGTCGAAGAAAAAAAAATAAACATAGAAAAAAAAAAAAAAAAAAGAGGATAGAAGGAAAAGGTCTTTGTCAAAGCATATTGTCTGGGGAAAAAATGAATTCCCAAAAGGCTACTATCAAAGGAAATAATAAAACAAGAATAATCATGAAAAGAAAATAAACAAAAGAATTTAAACAAATTGCTTTGATCTTTTCCCTAAACTGCCAACCACTTTCCTTTTTCTTTTCATTCTCTTAATGGCCATAAATGGGCTATTAAATGATCATCAATGGCTCAAATTCCCCCCCTTGCATGGTTATGCGGTCAAACAAACCAAGCGGTTTGCTGGCCTAGGGGCGCTTGTCGTGATCTGCGCTATAGCGTACTTGCCGGGCTGAGCTGGATCTGGTTCACGGGTCATATTGTTTTTTTTTTTTTTTTTCCTTTTTGAATATTTTCTTCGTTATTTTTTTTTTTTTTTTGTGTTTCTTTATTTTTGACTTTATTCCTGCAAAAACAATAAATTATGTTATTACTAATTAAAATTTGATAAAAAAATTAACAAAATCATAGAATAAGGGTTAAATTTTGGTATAAAATTAAGAACGATCAAACTCCCACACATTTGTTAGTCCTCGACCAAAATAAAATTTGAAAAAATTAAAAGTTATTTTATAGTAATGATACCTACAAACATCTATACCTCTCAAGATAAACAAGTGAGTACCATAGGTAGAATTCAGAAATATATTTATTAGTGGCATACATGCTTATCGAAGGACTATTATTTCTTTTAGAAAGCACTAAACTTATTTAGAATTTTATTTTGATCAAGTGACTCAATCTCAAATATAAGTGTTCTCGACACTCACCTTAGCAACTTAATGAATTTTAACCTTAAAAGGATTTGATTCTTCCCTCTATTATATTTTTTTTATTTTCTCTTTTTTTTATATATATTTTTTATTTTTTATTTTATTTATTTAGCTACTGATATGTGCAATGTTAGTCCCACTAGGCTTTCTTGAATGTCCATATAGCAAGTGTTGGACCAATGATCCTAATTCAGTTGGCTTAGGGCATTAGATATAGAGACACCCTGAAAGGCTTAATTACTCAAACATCCTAGGCTTCAGGATTAACTGATTAATCACTTTTCCAAAACCGACTCTCATATTTTGATGCGAACACTCATTGTTTGATGAGGCAAGATGCCCAATTACTTAGTGAAAATCGATGTTTGAGATAAATAGACTTTATTCTAATTATTTCACACCACAATATTTTATATATATATATATATATATATATATATATATATATATATATATATATATATATATATATATTTCTAATTAGAGAGAAGAACACAAGTTCAGTTGTTATTCACAATTTGCTAACATGAGCTAAGATTATTACACTTAAAATTAGTGTGCATAAACGATAGTGTACTCGGAACTAAATTATGTGCAACTTTCATAATATAACAACTTTACCCCTAAGGATCCGCATGTGTCCACTAATAAAATATTTTAAAAAATGTACATATATTTTTTTTTAAATTATAACATTTGTTAACACCCTCTCCCACACTTAGTTCTAACATTTTCCTCAATGATAATAAAGAGAATATGTTCTGTAAAATAACGAGACAACTTGATGTTAGGATGGTTTGGACTTTTTGCTATGGAAATTTCTTGAAATGGTTCCAAACCTGTGAAATATGCACCTATTAGAAACAAAAGACACAAGATTAAGTATTATATGAATGTTCTTTAATTTCATAGTATTTTTTTAATTTTTAATTTTTAATATACATATATATATAATATACATACATACATATATATATATATATATATATATATATATATATATATATATTCAGTGGATTGTCTCCCACTCAACGCTAAGTTTTACGTCTTCAACCGAATGTGAAAGGAGTGTCATATGTAAATTGGATCGTTTAAGTGAAATGCGTCAATGACACATCCTTCGTCTGTGTCTTAGACCATCAGTTTTAGTCATTGGTCATTAACTTTCATCGTCTAACCATCCTTAAGATCTTTAATCTCTATTGCTCCATTAGGGTACACTTCGGTGACAACAAACAATCCATCCCATTTTGAACGTAATTTTCTGAGGAATAATCGCAATTTTGAGTTAAAGTTCCAAACTCGCTGGCTAGGCTTAACGGACTTATTATGAATATTCTTATAGACTCGACAACTCTCATATGAATTATTCCTTAATTCTTCTAACTCAGATAGTTGAAATTTTTGAAATTCACAGGCTTATTTTAAGTCAAAGTTAAGGGCCTTAATTGCCCATATCCCTCGATGTTCTAATTCAATCGGAAGATGACACGATTTCCCATACACTAATCGGTATGGGGACATTCCAATCAGGGCCCAACAGTATTTTCTAGTAAATATTTGGTAGCGGAATATTACGTTGCTACTTTAACCGCAAGTGTACGGGTCAAGTTTTATAGAATAGGGAAGAGTAAAGATTGTCGTATCCATATTGATTTGAATTAAATTATCGTTAAGTACCGCGATTGTCATAACCGAATTTTATCTAGGCGACTCAAATTTATATTTTTGTTTAAGAAATAAAACTAAACTAATTAAACTAAAATACTAATAGTGACTTTAATGGGAATATATGGTCTAGGGATTAACTTTGTTCACTTAAACATGTTCATTTCAATCTAGTTTACATTAACGGTATTTAAACTATCCGACAATCTAGGTATCGAAAACTCACTCACTACCTCTCCCGAGTGTAAAATGAGTGAATATGTGATTTTGTGTCAACGCTGATGTCCCCATCTAGCGTCTAACGACACTGATCACGTAAGTCTCACGCAACCTCACGGATTGCACACTTTCTAATACTCTCCTGAGTCATTAGATTATCGCATTGTGTTCAAACTCTAGTCCGAATTCAGGGTTACCTCTCTCGAGTGTCAAACCCTGATTTCTCAAACCAACGAATATATCATAACAAGCATACATTGGAAGTAATAAAATGGTAAATACAATCGAATAAAAATAAACAGCCGTTAACAAAATATCGATTTATTCAAACAACATTTTCATGAACTTAATCAAACCCTAGACAATATATGTTTAGCTACACATGGTCATAGCTCAATATTCAACTTTAAACAAGCTAAACAACGTCAAATACCAATAAGGGTTTAAGAAATAAAGAGAAAAATAAGGGAGAATAGCCGTTATCTGAAGAATTGATGGTTCTACGTCCATGATTTTCACTCTGATCTTGTTTCCTCTTCTCCAATTTGATAAACTCCTCTTGTTAGTATGTCTGGGAGCTCTCAAGAAGTCCCCAAAAACGTGCCTAATTGTTGGGTAAAAGAGGTGATCAAATAGGGGTCCAAAATATCCCAACAATATCAAGAAATATCTTTGCCAGCTGACTTCCCACCGCTGCAGCGGTGGGAAGTCAGTTGGTTCACTGACGCTTCACCGCTGCAACGGTGGTCTTTTGGCTGTAAGGTTCTCGTCCGACCTCCGATTGAGGTGATTAAAATACATATCAAAATCTAAGACAAATATATACAACTTTCATGTTTTGAGTTTTTCCAAAATAGAATTGTATCATTGTCAAAAATAGACTTGAAGTTACTATACCTGTACTGACTTTACATCTTTTCACCCATTTATTCAAAAACACATTAAACTAACAAAATTATTTAAAAACACACAAATGTTTGAATCTAAAAGTACTTGATTTATTGGTAAATAAATCACTCATCAAATACCCCCAAACTCAAACGTTTGCTTGTCTTCAAGCAAAAACACACAAATAAGAAAACAAACTACTACAACTAATTAACGAACTTAAATACTAAAAATGAAAAAAAACACAAACAACGGCATGCGAGTTTTGAATTCAACTATTCGACCAAAAGGTTTTCTCTCAATGGCCCCCACTCATATCGAGTTCAGGAGTAAAACACACCATGTAGTGTTCTAAAATTCAACATTCAATAACGGTGAATGTCATTCTAGATCCTTCTCAAGTGCATGTGAGAAAACTCAATTATATAACTATCCAACAACTGGATTGGATTATTCACCAACGAAGCTCATAACTTAAACCATAAAAGATTAGGATATTCATATGTTTGACTGGGCTCCACTATCTACTAATGTAGGCTTGGAAATTCAAAAAGATCAAGAGAACTTGGTTCAGTTTGTAACATTTGGCCAAGGGTATATCGGGAATATAAAATATGTACACGTTATTAGATCAATGATACCCAAGGCACATGCTTGGCACTCAAACACACTTGTACCCCCAAAGATCAATTCGAAACAATCCTGAACTATCAATTTAAAGCGTAATACTCACTTGGTCTTTAGATTATTGTTGATATTGTGAGTAAGTAACTTGATTTTAATTTAGGCATTTATTTTGTTTATAATTTTTGTTTGTAGTTTTATTTTGATTTGCAAGGTACTTGAAGATGTTAGATCAACAAGTGATATTTTATTTTTTCAACGAGATTCTGAACCATTTTATTGTGCTTGGGATAGATACAAGGAGTTGTTATTCTAGTTCCCCAATCATCGTTTCCCAAGAAAGTGTCAATTACTGAATTTCCTCGACGGGTTATTAGCCACAACAAGAACTTGGGTGGAAAGAGGAAACTGTACCATCTCTTTCAACTAACTAACCGTAGACGAAGCCTATTGGTTGTTGGAAGACATGGCGAAATTTGATTTTCACTGTTGGAACTATTCAACAGGCTACCAAAGCTTGGGAGATAGTTTCACCATTTTGGCACCATAGATTGACACCCCGGACCAACATATGGAGTCTTCTCCCACCTTGGAAACTATGTTCGCCGAATTTATGGGAAAGACTCAAGCTTTTTGGAGGGAGACGAATGATTGTCTTAATGAGCATGAGGTTTGTCTTGACACTATTGAGACAATCTGTGCTGAAATTGATGAGACCGTAAAGTCTCTTGAGACTCAAATCGGTCAGCTTATCTACTTAATTGAGGCCGAGGCAGAAATGGTGGCACTGAGAGACGTACAAGTCACATCCAATTGTGAAAGGCACGAGGAAGAACCGAATACGAGCGGGAGAAACTTGGGTTCATGCTATAACGATGATTCAAATGAGACGAAAACCCAAGCATAGATTGACGATTGTGATTTTTTACCATTTGAGATCCAACTATTGATGCCGCCATCAATCCAAGACGATCATATTTATGAGGATTCAATGTGGCTCAATTGTCTTCTACCGCCTTTTGCAACGTTCATTCAGGCTAATCGAGCACATGAGACGGAGACGAATCTTATTGAGAGTTCGAGCCAAGCAATGCCACATCTCGCCAAGCTTGAGAGCATTTTGAACCAAGACCTGTATGTTGTGTTGTATAACACATACTATGGGCGGAAACCGCTCTTTGATGAGCCTTTCTCCATGTCAAGCCGAGAACAATAAACCAAACGCTTCTTGAGAGGCAACCCAAGTTTCAAAATAAATTAGATCATCACCACTGACTTCATTCAGAGGCGAGATTGTCTCGCCTCCCAAGTATGTGTTCTAAACCCCCTTCATCACTACAATGCATGCTAAATGTTGAGATCGATGATTGGGTCATTGTGGACACTGACCATTTTAAGTTTGGGGGTAATGTGTAGTATGTTTAGTATGTTTAATTATTCTTAGTTGTATAGATTTAATTTAATTGTATGCATGTTTGTTAGTGTAGTATGTGTTTATGTTTGTAGATGTGTTGTTGTGTGCTGAGTTTTGCATTTATCTGGGCCATTATCCGATGATGATATTATCCCCTGGTTGTTTTTCGAGGTCAATGGTAATGCTCATTCATGTGTGTTCTGTGTGCTTGACATGTCGTTTTGGTAAAAGTTATTGTAGATCATAATTTGCACAAGCACGTAGATTCAATGTATAGCTATCCAATTGATTTGAGGCCAATTATTCATTAGCCAAATTCATGATAATTTTAAGAATTCTAGAACTTGATTAGGGGAAACTTGAGACGAAATCCTAGGCGAGGTAGTTCAGGAGATATGATTTAGGCCTTTATTTTGATTCGCTTGAGCCATTGAAGCTTACCTTGTAATATGTTTATCCCTAATTACCTTGTCGAAGCCTATAGGTCATTTCAATTCTAAACACGTAACAAATACCCTAGCCAATTGAATTTTTTCCAAACCACTGTCACTAAACCTAAGGCATAATTTGAGTGAAATCAAGTTAGTATTTTTATGCTACTTTAAGTGAGCGGTTGGGTTTAAGGCAAACTTTTGATTGTTTCGGTATTCGAGTACTCACTTGTTATTTTTCTTTCGTTTTTCCCACACCCTTGAAATTGTACAAATCAAATAAATTTGGGGGTGTGGTTTTGTTAAAAAAAAAAACTATATGTAAATATAGTTCTATTTTTGTTTCTTATGACAAGTGAGTACTACGTTTTAAATTGATAGTTCAGGGTTGTTTCAAATTGATCTTTGGGGGTACGAGTGTGTTTGAGTGCCAAGCATGTGCTTTGGGTATCATTGATCTAATAACGTTTACCTGTTTTATATTCCCGATATACCCTTGGCCAAATGTTACAAACCGAACCAAATCCTATTGATCTTTTTGAATTTCCAAGCCTACATTAGTGGAGAGTAGAACCTAGTCAGGCATATGGATATCCTAATCCTTTATGGTTTAAGTCATACGCTTTGTTGGTGGATAATCCAATCCGGTTATTGGATAGTTATATAATTGAGTTTTCGCACATACACTTGAGCAGGATCTAAAATGACGTTTACTGTTATTGAATGTTGAAATCTTAGAACACTACATGGTGCGTTTTACTCCTGAACTCGATATGAGTAGGGACCAATGAGGGAAAACCTTTTGGTCGAATAGTTGAATTCAAAACTCACATGCCGTTGTTTGTGTTTTTATTTTTATTATTTAAGTTCGCTAATTAGTTGTAGTAGTTTATTTTCTTGTTTGTGTGTTTTTACTTGAGGACAACCAAACGTTTGAATTTAGGGGTATTTGATGAGTGGTTTATTTACTAACAAATCAAGTACTTTCAGATTCAAATAGTTTTCAAGTAATTTTGTTAGTTTAATGTGTTTTTGTTTTATTTTACAGGTTTTTGAATAAATGGTTAAAAAGGTGCCATGTCGGTATAGGTGCAGTACCTTTAAGTCCATTTTTGACAATGATACAATTCAATTTTGGAAAAACTCAAAACATGGATATTGTATATCTTTGTCTTACCTTTCCATAGGTTTTTATATCACCTCAATCGAAGTTCGTACGAGAAAGGTACGGCCAAAAGACCATTACTACAGCGGTGGCCTTCACCGTTGTAGCGATGAAGCGCCAGTGAACATACTAACTTCCCATCGCTGTAGCGGTGAGAAGTCAGCTGGCAAATATATTTCTTTATATTTTTTATATATTTTGGACCCCTACTTGATCACCTCTTTTTCCCAACACTTAGGCACATTTTTGGGGACTTCTTGAGAGCTCCAAGACATAACAACAAGAGGAGTTCATCAAATTGGAGAAGAGGAAATAAGATCGAAGTGGAAATCATGGATGTGGAACCATTAATTCTTCAGATAACGGCTATTCTCCCTTGTTTCTGTCTTTATTTCTTAAATCCTTGTTGGTATTTGATGTTGTTTAAATTGTTTATACTTAAATATTGGGTTATAGCCATGTGTAGCTAAACATATATTGTCTAGGATTTGATTGAGTTCATGAAAACGTTGTTTGAATAAATCGACATTTTGTTAACGGTTGTTTATTTTTATTCGATTGTGTTTACCGTTTTATTACTTCCAATGTATGCTTGTTATGATATATTGGTTGGTTTGGAAAATTGGAGTTTGCCACTTGGGAGAGGTAACCCCAGATTCGAACTAGAGTTTAAACACAACGCGACGATCTAATGACTTGGGAGAGTATTAGAAAGTGTGCAATCCGTGAGGTTGGGGCCAGACTCATGTTATCAGTCTTGTTAGACGCTAGATGGGGACATTGGCGTTGACACGAAATCTCATATTCATTCACTTTACACTCGGGAGAGATAGTGAGTGAGTTTTCGATACCTAGATTGTCGGTAGTTTAAATACCGTTAATGTAAACTAGATTGAAACGAACATGTTAAAGTGAACAAAGTTAATCCTTAGACAATATATTCCCATTAATGTCACTATTAGTATTTTAGTTTAACTAGTTTAGTTTAGTTTTATTTCTTTGAACAAAAATATAAATTTGAGTCGCCTAGATAAAATTCGGTTATGACAATCACGGTACTTAATGATAATTTAATTCAATCTCTGTGGATACGACAACCCTTACTCTTCCCTATTCTATAAAACTTGACCCGTACACTTGCGGTTAAAGTAGCAACGTAATATTCCACTACCAAGTTTTTGGCGCCGTTGCCGGGGATTGGCTTTTAAATCAAAAACTTAGTAGCGGAATATTACGCTGCTACTTTAACCGCAATTGTACGAGTTAAGTTTTATACAATAGGAAAGAGTAAGGGTTGTCGTATCCATAGGGATTAGATTAAATTGTTGTTAAGTACCGCGATTGTCATAACCGAATTTTATCTAGGCGACTCAAATTTATATTTTTGTTTAAAGAAATAAAACTAAACTAATAAAATTAAAATACTAATAGTAACGTTAATGGAAATATATTGTCTAGGGATTAACTTTGTTCACTTAAACGTGTTTGTTTCAATCTAGTTTACATTAACAGTATTTAAACTATCCGACAATCTAGGTATCAAAAACTCACTCACTACCTCTCCCGAGTGTAAAGTGAATGAATATGAGACTTCGTATCAACGCCGATGTCCCCATCTAGCGTCTAACGACACTGATCACATGAGTCTCGCTCTAACCTCATGGATTGCACACTTTCTAATACTCTCCCGAGTTATTAAATCATCGTGTTGTGTTCAAACCCTAGTCCGAATCTGGGGTTACCTCTCTCGAGTGTCAAACTCTGATTTCTCAAACCAACCAATATATCATAACAAGCATACATTGGAAGTAATAAAATGGTAAATACAATCGAATAAAAATAAACAGCCATTAACAAAATATCGATTTATTCAAACAACATTTTCATAAACTCAATCAAATCTTAGATAATATATATTTAGCTACACATGGCCATAGCCCAATATTCAACTATAAACAAATTAAACAACATCAAATACCAACAAAGGTTTAATAAATAAAGAGATAAACAAGGGAGAATAGTCGTTATCTAAAGAATTGACGATTCCACGTCTGTGATTTCCACTTCGATCTTGTTTCCTCTTCTCCAATTTGATGAACTTCTCTTGTTGGTATGTCTAGGAGCTCTTAAGAAATCCCCAAAAACATGCCTAGGTTTTGGGGAAAAGAGGTTATCAAGTAGGGGTCCAAAATATCTCAAAAATATAAAGAAATATCTTTGCCAGCTGACTTCCCACCGCTGTAGCGGTGGGAAGTCAGTAGGTTCACTAACCCTTCACCGCTGCAACGGTGGTATTTTGGCCATAACGTTCTCATCCAAACTCCGATTGAGGTGATTCAAAAATCTATGGAAATATAAGACCAATATATACAACTACCATGCTTTATGTTTATCCAAAATCGAATTGCATGATTGTCAAAAATGGCCTTGAAGTTACTGCACGTGTACCGACTTTGCATCTTTTCACCCATTTATTCAAAAACCTATAAAACAAAACAAAAACACATTAAACTAACAAAATTACTTGAAAACATACAAATATTCAAATCTAAAAGTACTTGAGTTGTTGGTAAATAAACCACTCATCAATATTCGACCTCCCTATTAGATACCTCAGATTGCCCATTAGTTTGGGTATGGTAAGGGGTGGCTATTTTATCAATAATCGAATATTTTCGTATAAGTGTCTCAAATGGACGATTAAAACAATGGCTCCCCTCATCACTGATTATTGCCCGTGTAACCCAAAAACAACGAAAATGTCTTTTAGGAATTGAAGCACAACTTTATGGTCAATTGCTTTTGTTATTATCGCTTCCATCCACTTGGAAACATAATCAACAGTTAACAAAATGTATAAATTATCATAAGATTGTGGAAAGGGTCCCATGAAGTCAATTCCCCAAACATCGAACAGTTTTATAACTAAAATAGGTTTAAGGGGCATCATATCCCTTCGAGACATAGATCCTAACCATTGGCATCAAAGGCATACACAACAGTAATTGTGGGCATCTTTGAATAGCGTTTTCCAGTACAAACCGCACTGTGATACTTTTGATGCGATTTTTTTCCCCCCGAAGTGGCCTCCACACGCTTGAGTGTGACAGAAATTTAAGATACTTTCTACTTCACTTTCCAGCACACATCATCTAATTATTTGATTTGAGTAATATTTAAAGAGGTGAGGGTCTTCCCAATAGAAAGATCTCACTTGTGAAAATAATCTTTATCTTGCTTCGATTAGTAAGATGGTGTCTTTCCTGTAGCAAGATAATTAACAATGCTAGCATACCATGATGAGTATGCATAAGGCAATGATAGGTGTAAATTACCTATCTATTTTTAATCCGAACATTGTTAGTTTTTGAGTATGTTTAGTACGTTTTAATATGTTTTTATGTGTTTTTGTATAAATCAGGTGTTTGAGGTGAAACAGGATGAAAACGGATAAAAAAACGATCACATCGGATCAAAGACGGTGGAAGAACGGTGGAAAAAGGGCAAAGAAACTGAAATTCAGAACCTGCAGCCATCACCGCGGAAACCAAACCACTGCCGTGGCGGTCAAAGTATAGAGTCAAGCCTAAACTCACTGCAGTTTCACTGCCTAGGAGGTGAAACCACTGCCTAGGCCGTCAGAATGCAGAGAGTGGCATTATTTTGCTTAACGTCCACCGCCACAACGGTGAAACTGTAGAATGTCAACCAAGGCCACCGCCGACTCCACCATCTAGGCGATTAATGAACTACCTTACTCACCGTCTAGGCGGTGAATCCTACCGCCTAGGCGGTCACCTATGCACAGATTTAGATGTTTATGTTAGATATTTTTCCTATTTATACCCCTTCCTCTCCTCACCTCCAGCAATAATAGCTCCATAGGACTTAGTATATTTTAGAGAGAGGTTTTGGGAATGCTCATTCAAATCCTAAGGAGAAGATCACGTTGCTAAGAAGGGGGAGCGATCTCGAAACGTTTTTAGCGATAAATTTTCGGACTAGGCTAAGTTTCTCTTGTTCCTTCTTTTATTTCTTAACTTAGGATTGTTGTTTGAGCATGTTTAGCTTAGTTTTCATTGTATAATTGGCTATGGTCATGAGAAAAATGGGTTTTTGTCTAAGGATTAATGTAATTTATGAAAATGTTGTTTTGTTGAGTTTGTGTTTTGTTTGCGGATGTTCTTCGTTATTTTGATTGTCTATGTCGTATTATTTGTTTATCATGCTTAGAATGATGTTATGAGAATATGGGGTTTGATAAATTCAGGATTCGGACTAGAATAAACGAACGCCACGATCCAATAACCCGTGAGGGAGTTGGATTGTGTACAATCGATGACGTTGGGGAAAGACTCACGTGACCTAGGGTCGTTAAGACATTGATGGGGACTTCTTCGTTGACACGAAGTCATGTATTCCCCCGTCTTACACTCAAGAGAAATGGCGGGGGAGTTTTAGAACTGATATTGTCGATAGGGTAAACACAACGCGACGATCTAATAACTCGGTCGGGAGTTGGATTGTATGCAATCAATGACGTTGGGGCGAGACTCACGGGACCTAGGGTTGTTAAGACGTTGAGGGGGACTTCTTCATTGACATAAAGTCGCATTATATCCCTCGTCTTACACTCAGGAGAGGTGGCGAGGGAGTTTACGAATTGAGATTGTTGGATAAGTCGAACATCATTAATGTAAACTAAAACGAGACCAAACACGTTTTTGTAAACAAAAGTTAATCCCTAGGCAATACTTTCCCTAAATAATCTCATAGTAATATTAGTATAGTTAATTTAGTTAGATTAATTAACTTAATATTAATATTATTAATTTTAAACACATTTATTTTCGCCTAGATAAAGTTAAGTTATGATAAATGCGATACTCAATAATAATCACAACCAATCCCTGTGGACACGATATCCTTACTCTTCCGATTTATACTAAAACTTGACCTCGTATACTTGCGAGTGAAAGTAGCGACGTATTCACGCGCTACTAGTACAACTAAAAGTTGTTCACCCTAAAAAGTATCTCGAATAGGTTCCTCTTCTGTAGGTCCCTTTGACACTATCATCGACAAGTGGTTGGCAACGATGTTCTCTACTCCATTTTTATATCGTATTTCGTAGTCAAATTCTTAGAGTAAGAGTACTTACTTTATTAGTCAAGACTTCGTTTCCTTCTTGGATAGAAGATACCGCAAAGCGGCATGATCCAAAAATATCACAACTTTAGATCCCAAGCAGTAGAATCTAAATTTATCCTAAGCATATACTATGGCAAGAAATTATTTCTCTATTGTCGTACATTTAATTGAGCACGGCAAAGGGTTTTACTCACATAGTATATTACATTTGAGACCTTATCTACCTGTTGTCCCAAAACTGCTCCAATAGCATGGTCAAATGCATCATACATGATCTCAAAAGAGAGAGCATGGTTCAGTGACTGAATAATCGCGGCAGTAGATAATATTATATTTAATTTATTGGAAGCTTCAAAACACACTTCATTAAAGACAAATGGAGTATCTTGTGCAAGGAGATGGCATAATAGATGAGCAATTTTGCTAAAGCCTTTAATGAATCGTTAAATCTGTGTGGCCTAGAAATGAGAGAATTTGTTTCACCATCTGTGAAGTTGGAAAACTCACTATAAAATCAATCTTGGCCTTATCTACTTCTATTCCTTTAGAGGACACTATATGTTCTATTCTTTTAGATGACACTATATGTCCTAGAACTATCCATTCTTGAACCATAAAATGGCTCTTCTCCCAACTTAACACAAGGTTCATTTCTTCACACCTCTCCAAGACTCTAGATGAATTTCGAAGGCCATCATAAAAAAAGGTTCCCAACACAGAAAAATCATCCATGAATACCTCCATGAATGTCTCTATCATATTAGATAAGATTGACATCATAGACCTTTGAAAAGTCATCGGTGCATTACACAAGCCGAAGGGCATTCGTCGATAAGCGAACGTCCCGAACGGACATATGAATGTTGTTTTCTCCTAATCCTTTGGGTATACAACTATTTGATTATACCCTAAATATCCATCTAGGAATCAAAAATACATATGACTCGCTAAATACTCAAGGATTTGATCAATAAGTGGAAGTGGGAAATGATCTTTGCGTATCATGGAATTTAGCTTTCTAAAACCAATACACACGCACCACCCCATGACTTGGCGTGTTTGAATCAACTTACCTTTAGAATTTGGTACCACGATAATATTAGACTTTTTAGGAATGATTTGGGTTTGACTAACCCAAGGACTATTAGAGATTGAGTAAATAATACCCACATCTAACAACTTCAACACCTTTTTTTTCACTACCTCCCTCATATTTGGGTTTAATTGTATTTGTGCTTATCTTGATAGTTTAACATTATCTTCTAAGTATATCCTATCCATACAAATGGAAAGATCAAAACCCTTGAGATGGGCAACTGACCAACCAATCGTCTTCTTATAACGAGTTAGCACTTCAACCAATTTACTTTCTTATCATTTGTCAAGGTAGATGAAATAATTACTGGTATAGTGTTATCTTGTCCTAAAAATACGTATTTAAATGATTTAGATAATTTTTTTAACTCAAGTTTTGGTGGTAATTCAATATATGGTTTAAGAGGTGAACCCTATGACATTGATAATGTCTCAAATCGAGGTGCCCAATAAGGCAACTCCGATTGCGGGACATATGCCAATGTACTATTGACTTCCTTTATATTTTCATTCATAGCCAAATATTCTTCTCCATAATGGAAAAGAGTTGTCTTAAAAAGATCTCAGGATGTGATAAATGGTGTTGTTGTCTCAACTAAATCATCAATAATGTCATGCGTAAAGCATTCTGAGTCAACTTCCCCTGAGGAGCGCTTGTGAAGTATTAAACATATTTAATCGTACTTTATATTCTTGAATGACACATCCATGACCCTAATTCTATAATTAATGCATGCATTGGCCGTGGTCGAAAGAGGTCTCCCAAGAATAATTGGGATCTGTTGAGACATATTCACTACAGGCTTTATATCTAGCATGATAAAGTCATCAGGAAAGAAAAAATTGTCTACCCCAACTAAGACATCTTATATAACCCCTCGAGGTTTTTTCACAAATCTATTATCCAACTAAAGAGTGACTAAAATCGGTTGCAAAGTTTCTAGCCCAAGTTTCTGATATATCGAAAATGGCAAAAGATTAACACTCGCACTTAAATCCAAGAGAGCACGATGAATAATGTGATCACCAATCACGCATGAAATGGTAGGTATGCCTAGGTCCTTAAATTTAGATGGTATGTCGTATTTTAAAATAGAGTTCACTGTTTGATAAAAAAGATTTTCTTAAGCACGTGATTTTTTACTTTTATTTTCTGTGTGCATAAATCCTTTAGAACTTAGCGTATATCGATACTTGCTTAATCGCCTCTAAGAGTGGAAGATTTAGTTTTTACTTGTTTAAATGTTTCAAGAAATTCTTCCATATTCTTAAATTTCTTATCTGTTGGTAAGGGTTTGTCCAGACATTGTGGGAATGGAACATGAGGTATATAAGATGCCTCCAAGTTAGACCTAGACTGTTCCTTACAAATTGGGATAAGTAATGAGGTAGGAGTAGGGTCCTCCTCAATAGTTTTTCTCACCGACTCAGTCTATGATTCTACTTCTTCACTTTCTCTCTCTTTTTGTTCTTTCTCGTCACTCTCATTTTTATCCTCTTCTATTTCTTTATTTAACTTACTTTCCACCTTATTATCTATCACCTGCCCACTCTTAAGGGTCGTTATTTCTTGAACATGTTTATTGGTCCCACTAGTTTCGGCCATGTTTTGTCCCTTAGGATTACTCACAGGTTGACTACGAAGCTTCCCCTCATCCCTATGACTCAAAGTATTAGTTATTTAACCTACTTGAGTCTCTAGTTTTACTATAGCTCGGGATTGAGATCAAATCATTTGTTGTTGATTATTTATTGTCGATATCAATTCAAAATTTTGCAGTACCTAGTGGTTTGAGAATATTGATTGGATAGGTGGGATTGCGAGTACCCCTGAGATTGATTTTGAAAATTTTATCTCGGGGGTTGATTCATAGGTGGGCCTTGATTTGATTGTTCGCTACGAAAAATTAGGGTGATTCAGCCAACCAAGGTTATAGGTGTTGGAATAAGGATTGTTCTCATTTATCGGCATTGATTGAGCAACATTAACTTGTTTTTGCACATATTCAAGATATTGAGAACTAAGGTGACGATCAACTATAAAGTGAGACACACTTTGACACAGCACATGATTCAAAGGTTTGAGATTGAGGAAATGTGGATTGATTATTACTTATCAATTGTTTTAAGAGTTTTAAGAGATTTGCTAGCAACTTATTTTTATTTATTTCATTTACCCCAGCTCTTTGGTTGGTAAGTGGTGAAATTAAATTCTATCTATCTCTTCTCCCTAACACGTCATGTTGAGGTGAATTTCAATTAGGTCTTCAAATATTTCCCATGCCTCATCCTCATATTTCATTAAAAATGTGCCCCCATATGAAGCATCCACCATGTGGCGGTTACTCCCATCTAATCCTTCATAGAAGCTTTGCACTAATTGGCATCTCATAAATTAATGATGTGGACATTGGCGCAATAATTCTTTTAATCATTCCCAACTTTCGTGGAATTGTTCATCTAGAGATTGGGTGAATGTAGTGAGGGCTCGTCTAACTTGATTTGCTTTTCCTATAGGATAATATTTCCTAAGGATTTCTTTTTGCATATCAGCTCAAGTTCCAATGGAAGTTGGGGCTAAAGAGTGCATCTAATGTTTAGCTTTATCTTTAAGGGCAAACGAGAATAATCTTAACCTACCTGCATCATGAGATAAATTGGATATTCTAAATATTGTGCAAATTTCCAAAATTTCATCCAAATGTTTATAGGGGTTTTCGTTATTCATTCCATAACAATTAGGTGACATTTGAATTATTGATGATTTAATTTCAAAGTTGTTCTCACCCACTATAGTTGGTAAGCAGATACATGAAGGCGATATGTATGTAGAAGGAGTATAGTACTCCTTGAGTGATTTTACTGTTTCTCCCGTATTTATCTCTTCGAAAGTTGATTCTAGATACAAGGTTTTTAGATTTGGATCTCACTCTCCAAGGAACATTATCTAAGATAAAGTCTAAGATTATCTCCCTATGATTAAGTGATCGTATACAGTTATGCAAAGGTTTTCTCAATTTCAAATACTAGACAAATTTAATCATTTTTTTAAAGAGATAATACACAAAAATCTAGAAAAGAAAAAGAATAAGAGTTACAAATTAGAACATATAACCTAGTTTCCAAAAGTAGCAGTGGTAATTAAATTCAAGAATTGGATTACAAAATTCCAATCTGTAGGGATAAATATAGTACTTGCATGGTGACAATGAAAATAAAATATGAATTTACACAAATGGATGAAATATAAGAAAAAAAATTAATAATTAACGTTGCCAATCATTTGCAACAGCGCCAAAATTTGATTGCTCAAATCCCAATTTAAGCGCCAACTATCGTAGTATATAGCTTAAATACGGGGCCGATCCACAGGGATTAGATTGTAACTATTAAGTTTGTATTTTATTTTTCGTAAAAGAAATAAAGAATATTGGTTTAGTTTTGAATTTTAATAATCAAATAGCAAAAAATTAATTAATTGAGATAAAAATATATATATATATATATAAAGATTCGGGTTAGGGACATGCATAAATTCATCAATTTATCTTGTAAATTTCATTCATGTTTCTTTCATTCGATGTGTAATTAGATAATATTAACTACAAAACAATATTACTGTGAAAGATAAATCGACTACTTAATTGGGATAGACTATCTTCACGATTCAATTCTTACATTAACTAATCTAAGGTAAATTAATCGTTTAATATAATTTATCCAATTATGTCGCATCGATACTACTAAAACTAATTATAAAACTGTTAAATCTAAACCGCAGGTGTTAAATCTAACATTATAGATGCGAATAAATTCATATCTAAATCTCTACAAGATCATTTAGAACATAAACTCATTCAAGAAAAATATTTAAGACTACAATCCTCGTTTTACAACCTTACACACCTAAGAACAAAATATAATTGAAACAAGAACAAAATTACACGGATAAAATACAACATAAAATAATTACAATCCAAATAACATTTAATAATAAATCATAGGAGAATAGAGATAAAGACAACAACCACATAACACACAATAATTTTTATAGTAGTTCGATAAAATCAATTTGCCTATGTCTACTTCTCTAAACTCCCGTAGAGATCTCTATTCCACTAAGTATTCAGATCTTCTTCCCCGATAAGGACCAAATTTTTATAATCTCTCACAGAACAAGTTCGTTTGTGTTATGCTACAACTCTCACTAGACAAGGTCGTTTATGCTACCTACAATCTCTCACAAAGTAAGATCGTTTATACATTACTACTCTCTCATAATACAAGCTACATTTATGTCTTGCTACATTATCTCACTAGACAAACTATGTTTATGTCCAACTACAATCTCTTAGAAGGTAAGCTTGTTTATACCTTGCTATACTCTCGCACAAGACAAGCAACATTTTTGTCTTGCTACATTCTCTCACTAGATAAGGTACATTTATCTCTAGTTACAATCACTCATAAGGCAAGTTACGTTTATGCCTTGCTACACTCTTACCAAGGTTCACACCCCGTGGATTTCCTAATCTCTTTTCTCAGACAGAGATCGTGCCTAACCAAGGTTCATTATCTTAGATTTTTCAAGTATAACAATAATTAATACAACTCTCAAACAAGCAAATACAATTACAACAATAAGTAGATAAAACTCAAAATAATCTGTATCTACTCTTGAGATCGTGAAGATTCAATCACCCGAATTATCTCTTCCTCTTAGAGATTTGGCCGATGACTATATATCGTTTCTTTCCTTACGTTCTTCATCATTTGGCTCAATAATGTTCTACCTGTCATCTTTTGAATAGCGTCACAATAAGATGTGTGTGTGTGTGTGTGTGTGTTATGGAAATTCTTACCAGTCGAAGTATATTGGACATGTGACTTCAGACTTTGTGATCTATCCAAAAACCTGACGGAACTTCTAAACACTTTCCTATTAAGTTAGTGTCATAGTCACATACGATGTAAGCATATATATAATTGAATATTTTACCTTATGTAACTTATATTTAATTGAGGAGAGATAATATATTTTTCTTCTGTATAATTGAGGCGAGAGAATATGTTTTATACTGAGGAGAAAGAATATATATTTTTCTTCTGTATAATTGAGGCGAGAGAATATGTTTTATACTGAGGAGAGAGAATATATTTTTCTTCTGTATAATTGAGGCAAGAGAATATGTTATATATATATATATATATATATATATATATATATATATATATATATATATATATATATATATAATTTTATAGAAATAATACATGGACATTAAATTTCATAATAAAATTAAAACATTAAATTTAAAGAAATTAAATTAAAAAAATAATATAAAAGAGAAAATATAATATACAAAAATTATAGACATTAAAGTTACGAAAATCTTAGAATTAATATATCGAATATTAAATTATGTATATTAAATTTACAAAAATAATAGAAATATTATATGGATATTAAATTTACTAATAATAGAAATATTAAATTTATGAAAATTATAGAAATAATATATGCACACTGAATTTAGTAATAATACTAAAATATTAAATTTATGAAATTAAATTAAAAAATAATATAAAGAGAGAATATAATATGCAGAAATCTTGGACCATAATGCATATTGAATCTAATAATAATATTGAAACATTAAATTAACGATGATTAAATTAAAAAAAAAAAAAAAAACAGAGAAGATATAACATATAGAAATCTTGGACCGAAAGTTATAAAAAGAATTTATGGACATTAAATTTAGTAATAATATTGAAATATTAGATTTATAGAAATTAAACTAAAGAAATAATATAAAAGAGATAATATAATATACAAAAATTATGGACATTAAATTCACAAAAACTATAGAAATAATATATTAAAATTAATTTTATTAATAATACTAAAACATTAAATTTATAAAATTAAATTAAATAAATAACGTAAAAGAGAAAATATTTTGGACTTCAATTTACTAAAATTATAGAAATAATATATGAACATTAAATTTAGGAATAATGCAAAAATATTAAAAATTAAATTAAAATAATAATATGAAAGAGGAAATATAATATAAAATTAACTTCACCTATCTATAATATATGCACATTAAATTTATTAATAAGAATTAAGCATTAAATTTATAAAAACTAAATTAAAAAAATAGTATAAAAGAGAAAATGTAATATAAGAAAATTATAGACATTAAATCTATCGAATTAAATTAATAAAATAATAATTAAATTAGGTATTATTATTTTTTACGGCCGTACCTTCAGGCACAGATCATACACTAGTTTATATAATAAATCATGATGAATATAAATCATCTAGATAAATCTCAGTCGCTTTTTATCTTTAGGGACAAAGAATGGTACATAAACGAAAATTTTATATAAATATAATTTTTTTTTAATATAAGATATATAAATATTGATTTTTTATTTTCTTTTAAATTTTTGTTTCCTTATATTTTCTAGGAGATTTTATTATTTAGTCCTTTGTAGGGTAGTTGTTTAGGATTCAGACCTGGGGACCACTTTTCTTTACCCACAAATTGTTTAGAAAAAAATCATTGCATTTTGCTCACTCTGTTCAGTAATACTTACAAATCTGTCATTTTGTCCTATGCAACAAGACAAAATTGGATAACAGTGAGTTAACGTAAACGTAAACGGTTCAGACACTATATTACAAAAATACATTTTGAATTCACGTAAATGTTATTAAATCCATGTTTTTTTTTCACGTTAATGTTAACTTATTTTTCATATTTTTTTAATGTTAATGTATTTTTCATATTTTTATTTTTGTGTTTCACGTTGCCACATATTTCCTCATCTTTTTATGTGCGTTTAACGTTAACGCATTTTTTACCATCGAGCTATGAATTTTAACGTTAACATATTTTGTTTTGGGGGTATTTTGTATGTTAATGTATTTTACTTGAATATTTACATTAACGTCTTATCATATATTTTATCTTGTGCATGTTAACGTTAACTACCATATATGGGTATTTTGTCATTTTGAGTTGAATGTGTGTTTAGGTTGAGTTTGTGTTAATATTAATACACATTTTTTTAGGAGTCTCTTATGTTAATGTTAACGCATTCATGTTGTTTGGAAACCCATGTGTAAAAATAAAAATCATGCTCTGAAGTTAACGTTAATGCATTTTTATTTTTTTTACTCTTTTTGTGTTAACGTTAACGCTTTCATATTGTCTGAAAAAATCATATGTGAGAAATGAAAAACAAAACACCGATGTTAACATTAAATACACATTTTTTTGGGGGCTCGTTCGTGTTAACGTTAACACGTTAAGCATTGAAAAAACATGTGCTCAAAAATTGAAAATTGGTGTGCATTAACGTTAACGCATTTTTTTACCATCGGACTGTGGTTTTTATCGTTAACGTATTTAGTCTTTTTTGCTTGAATATTTAACGTATTTTGCTTGAATATTTATCTTAATGTCCTACTCCATACTGTTGTCTGGGTGTGCGTTAGAATGAATATTTTTTTGACTTCTCTGTATTAAATGTCAAAGCATTTTGGTTTGTGTTAACATTAATACACATTTTTCTGGGATTTCCTGTGTTAACGTTAATGCATTCATGTTGTCTAGAACCCCTCTATGATAAATCAAAAAAGCAAAAATAATGACGTTAACGTTAAATGCACATTTTTTGGGGGTCTCGTCTGTGTTAATGTTAACATATTCATGTTGTCCCAGAAAAAATATATGTCCAAAAATCACAAAAACACTACCGTTAACGTAAGAAGATGAACACTCCATCCACCTCCAACACCATCGAGCAAAATCAAACTATATTTCAACACAATCAAAAAAATATTGAACAAACAAGTACAACAAAAAAACTAAAAATCGCAAAAACCCATATCTCTACCGTGAACAAGAATGTGAGAAATCAAAGATAGAGAGAGAAATGCAGATCCACAATTTTTCCTAATCTGAACTATTATGAGAGTCCGCAACTAAATTTCCATCAAGAATGCAAAATGCAAATCCACAAATTTGAAGCGAAAATCACAAAATACATGAAAATCATAAGAATCAAGCAAGAAAACTGATGAACCATGAACTACAAGTAAAGTAAATAGAGGATGAGAGAGAAATCGTTGAGCTTATTATTCATATCGCCGTTGTGGAGGGGCACGTATTTGGGTTTCAAATCTGGAAACTCGTATCTAAAGGGATAGAGAGAGAGGGAGAGAGGGATAGAGAGAGAGAGAGAAAGAGAGAGAAAGAATCCCTTAAAAAAAACTAGAAAAATCATATTTGAAACTCAAATATGAAAATCCAAAAATGAGAAAGAGGGAGAGAGAGACGTTGAGGCACTAGATGACGGTCAATTCATATGGCGGCGAGGCAAATCAGCTGAACGACGACAAGGAAAATTGGTTGAACAAAGGTTTCCGGGCTTAAGTGGCTCAGATGTTTGGTATAGAACTATGATTGGGGCCGAATTGGTTGCGAATCTAGAGTTGCCAGACTGTATTCGTTAAACTGCGGTGCTGAGATTGAGAAAGAAACACCTTACGCTGAGTTCTAGATGGGGACTCACAAGTCCGGGCCATCATTCCTGGTCGTCCAAGGCATTGAGAACGGGTCAGCCATTGGTGAGGAGAATGGGGATTTCAATTTGAAGTCTTAGGTTGAGCGAAATCCAAGTGTGGATTTGAGGAGGGTTTAGAGAGATAACGAAATTCGAGTGTGCATTTGAGGAGGATTTAGAGAGAGAGTGAACGTGGGTAAGGTTTAGAGAGGGAATGAGAATTGTGAATAAGAAATAAAAGAGGGATAATTAACGTAAATGTGAGAGAGGGGTATATGTGACTTTTCACGTCTTATTTTGTTTACCCAAGTACTAAAAACTTAATTGAGATCTGAATGCTAAGTGAACAGTTTAAAAAGGTCTGAATTCTACATAGTCTCTTAAATAGAGACTAAATAAATAATAAAAAACTCTATTTTCTACTGTATCTTCCTTGTTAATTATTTTCTTATAATTCTTTCCGATTTAGAGTTAATATTAGGGTAAAATATGTGCTCTTCACTATTTTTGGTCTGAAAATATGGGAATATACCAAATGAGATCTCCTTGTTTTCTTATTTACCAAATGGGGTCTCTCTGACCTTTCAACGGACGGAGACTAATTTTTTTTTTTTTTTTTTTTTAAGAGAAACCGGCCGTCAAAGGGTCGGTTTCTCCAAATGAGGGGCCCCACCGTGGGAGCCTCTCCCCCACCCCAACCCCAACCCCAACCCCATCCCCATCCATCCAAAGTATATATATATATATATATATATATATATATATATATATATATATATATATATATATATATATATATATATATGTACACATTATATACATATATCAAATAATATATATACATATGTAATAAAAATAATATATATACAATTTTTTTAAACTATTTTGTGGGACACTATTTTAATTTTGTTTTTAAATATTTGATGTCAAACGGGCAATATATTTTTAATATTTTTAGGTAGTTAATGGTGGTATATCGGTATTTTAAATAAACTAATTTTTTTGTGTGCATAAATTACGTTCGAAACACTACATAATGCCGTCTACAATACAAAAAATGGACTAGTCAATAATTTTTAAATAATCGTCAAAGTTGATCCAATAAGTTGTTTCGATGACGATGCAATTTTTTTGACAATTTTGAGTTAATAGAAGATGGTCTACCCATAACAGAAATGAACCCAATTTTTTTGTACATAAACTGTGTTTATAACACTACATAATATAACTGAAAAAACAAAAAATTGACTAATGAATAATTTTTAAATAATCGTCAAAATTGAGTTGTTTTGATGATAACGTAATTTTTTCGACAATTTAGAGTTAACAAAAGATGGTCTATCCGTAACAAAAATTAAACCAATTTTTTTGTATACAAACTAAGTTCATAACACTATATAATAAAACTGAAAACACTAAAAACGGACAAGTAAATAATTTTTAAATAATCACCAAAGTTGGTAGGATAAGTTATTTTTTGGAAACTTTTAAGTTATCAAAATATGGTCTATCCGTAACAGAAATGAACATAATTTTTTTTGTATACAAACTATGTTCATAATACTATATAATAAAATTAAGACACTAAAAATGGATTAGTGAATAATTTTTAAATAATCGATGAAGATTACAAATTTAGACACCCAACACTTCAAAACCAAAATTAAAGGTGAAAACGTACGTTATTTGAAAAAATACTCAACCAAATAACCTATGGCAGTTTGTCACATTTAGATCTCAAAAAAAAAAAAAACCTAAAATAAATAAAAAAATTATTATTCATAAAATAAATAATAAATAAAATAAAATAAAAATTTAAAAAGACTCTGGCCTTGTGAGGGCCGGAGTCTAATTAGATTCCGGCCGACCGGCCGGAATCTTAAAGATTCTGGCCCTGGGAGGCTGGAATCTAATTAGACTTCAGCCCTCACAGGACCGGAGTCACCCTCCCCCCATCCCTTTATATATATATATATATTTCTAATTTTAAAGTTTATTTAATATTTTAAAATTATAAATTATATGTTCAAATTAGCTAGTTAAAAAAAATAAATTTAAATGAATGAAAGGAAAAAAATTATAATTTTGTATAAATTAAAAAATATATATATATACAAAATTGTTTAAAAATTATTTATAAAATATATAATGAAAAAATAAATTATTTTCAAAATCAATAAAATAGATAAGAAAAAATAAAATAAATTCGGCCGCTGCATACACATATATAACGAGTTTAATTTGTCACAGTTTATGAACACAGTTTATGTAAAAAAAAAAAAAAGATTCATTTCTGTTATGGATAGGTCATCTTCTGTTAACTCAAAGTTGCCAAAAAAACTGTATCGTCATCGAAACAATTCATCGAACTAACTTTGACGATTATGTAAAAATTATTCACTAGTTCGTTTTTAGTATTGTAGATTGCATTATGTAGTGTTTCGAACGTAATTTATGCAAAATAAAAAAAATTAGTTTATTTAAAATACCGATATACCACCATTAATTACCTAAAAGTTGCCGAAAACATTAAAAATATACTGCCCATTTTACATCAAATATTTTTAAAAAATTAAAATAGTGTCTCACAAAATAATATAAAAAAAAATTGTGTGCCTAAATGCACTAATTAAAAATGCAATCCAAACATAAATAAAAAAAACAACTAACATATAAAAATTATAATAAAATTAAAAGTACATCATTTTAGTTGCTCAAAAATTTGTAGTAAAAAATAAAAAATAGGGACAATTTCAAAATGAGTATATATTAGAAAAGGTGATTTTTGTTGATGAGTGATAATCGTATCCTGCAATTCGTAAACATAAGAAATAGCAAAACTATTAACATAATTAAAAGTTTAACGTCCAAAAGATGTCGATATTCTACAATAAGGAAAACCTCATATTAAACATCAAATTGACTATACATAAATGAAAAAAGAGAATTATTGTCAAACACTTGAAAAAGTAACGAACAAAAAAAAAAAAAAAAGCACAAAACAAAAAGAAAAGGAAAACATATTTAAAGATCCTTTGTCAATTAAAGTTGACCCATTAAATTGTAATACAAAATAGCGAAAAAACTAAAGAACTGTTACATGTATTTAAATCCACCAACAAAACTCACCAAAGACCGCTTATCAAAATTTACAATAATCTAACAAATATAACAAATGAACCTTTAGTTGGAGTAAAGTTACTCACCTACAAAAATAAGATTCAATAAGAAACATATCATTTTGGTTGATCCTAAAATAACTGATTGATTTCCTTTGAAGGTTACCCCTAGAGATAATACACAATAGCTTGAAACTACATCAGATAAAGGTATTTTGAGGGAGGATATTTAAAATGCATTAGAATCTAAGACCCAAAACCTCTATATCAAAAACTTCATTGGCAACTATGTACCAAAAATGAAAAAAACACAAATAGAACAATCCATATATTAAAAAACAAAATGGTGAAATAAAAAAAATCAAATTAAATTAGACAAAGGTCATTATGCATATAGGCTTACCGATAATTATTTGATTGAGATTTAGAAAACATCTTCTGGCACTGGCAAAGCAAAAAATGCTAATTGAACATAAATATGAGAACAAAAATGCTAAACGGATAAAAATATAGGAATAGAAATACTAAAGAATACTTATCCAATCTTACTTCTCCAGGAAAAAACTAATTTGAGCAAGGATTTAAACCAAAATATCTCATTACAAATTATTCAATAAGACTTCACCAACAAAATAAAACTTTGCCAACAAAAAATTTCATAAAATCATAATGATATCTAATTAGGACATTCTAAAAAACAACTTTGAATTAATAAATAATATATCCAAGTTCTTTTTAAATCACATTCAACATTCCAAAATCTTCAAAGCATAGTTAACCAACACAAATAAAATAAAATACTAAACTGAGGCTTTGAACTACAATTTCGTTAAACAATACGAAAAACATTAAAATTGAGTTCTTGACGCACACACACTAATAATCAAAATGAAATGTCTTACCCTGAACGTTGAGAACAAACATCTCTGGAGCATTTATGTTTCCAAAAATCTATTTACATTCCAGTCCCATATTTTAAGAACAAAATGAAGAAACACAACAGAATTGTTCAAAATTCTATTTCTGTGCTGGGGAAAAAAAAACTATAATAATCACCACTTGACAAAGCAGAAATATCAACTTCAAATATATAAATTTACAGTTATGCACCAAAATTCAAAGCAAATTTACACGAAAATCTTCTCTCTTTATGAAGGCATAGAGGAGAGATCATAAGGCTTGGCTTTATCCACACACACAAAAAGAACGTGTGCAGAAGAACTAAATTTAGTTGAGTAACAGAGAGCTCTGAACAGCCATGACAGACTTCAGTTGCCAATTTCATGCTACAAACCATAAAATGAATGTGACACTGGTGTTTTCATTGAAGGCACCTCAATGAAAACGAATGTGCAAACACAATATTACTAAAATAACATCGAAAGCACAAATCTAAATTCTCAAACCTTAGATTGACAACAGAACATAAACACAAAGCTAATTAAACAGAAACACATAGCAAATCTATTTATTATATAGACCAAAAATAGAGAATAGAAACACAAACCTTAGATTAACAATCAACACATAACATTCCAAAGAACGATGAAGTAGCAGCACAAACATACAATCCGTAGGGGAAAAAAAACCAGTGAAAAGGAATTAGGAAAACGAACAGAAGAGAAACACAAATGCGATGGCGACTCACCTTTGTGCGACGACGAAGGATGACGACGGTGGAGGTGTATCTATGTGTAGTGTTGCAATAACTACATATAAAGACATTTAGGAGAGAGCAAAGAGAATTGGAGAAAGAGATAGTCGCTTGAGAATTAGGAGGAGATTAGGTAATTAGGGATCGAAATTTGGAGAATTAGGGATCGAAATTTGACTCAGCGCTTTGCTTAATTAAGCGAGAGAGAGAGAGAGATGGAAAATTAAGTGAGAGAAAGAGGGAGGAAATTAGGTAATGCATAACTGAGAAAGAGAGAGAGATAACTAATTTAGGTAAGAGAGAGAGAGAGAGAATTAGCCTTGGGTAATGCAATTCCCTTCCACTAATTTAGTTAATGCCATTTTTAGTATTATATATGTCCTTATAAACTATCCTAATTAAGATATATGTCCTAATTAAACAGTTCCAATAAATATATATGTCCTTATATACTATTGTGTCCATGCGTGTATGTAATGATATATGCTGATTTCCTTTTCGGCAAACTTATTTTCCTTTTCAGCAAATCTAATTTCCATACACAGTCCTTAACTTATGTCACTAAAATATCATAGTCAACACTTTATTTGGCCTCGTCAGCAACTTTATTTGTCCTAATTATATTTTTGTTTGTCCTAATCATAAGTTTGTCCTAGTCAATAAAAAATCATTTTGTTTTATATAATACTAGCGTATAACCCGTGCCTGAAGACACGGGTGTTAACAAATTGAACATCAAATTATTTAACTTCTTCTACTACTGGATAATTCCAATTAATCACAATTAGGCATAAATTAATAATACATGCACAAATTTAAAAAATTTAAAATTATAGAACAATCGATACATCATTCTCAAGATCTTACTTTTGCTTTCAAATGAATAGAATAAAACGTAACAGAACCAATAACAATCAACAAAACTTAACCAACAATTCAAAAAAAAATAAGAAATCATAATTTATATATCAAGTTCTCAAGTTCCACTTTATTTCATTTACTTTGTTTATATAACACTCCCATTTTCAACAATGGATTTTCAAACCAATACAACAATAACCAAGAATACAAAGATATAAAAAAAAATTCTTTGAAAAAATGAGATAATCAAATTTGATTATACAACAATACCCCTAACATTTCAATAATTGAACGCTTATTATAAATAAAACTCATGCAAACAAAATTACACCATTTGGGCCCGATTGCAATAAAAAAAATATAATACAAATATAATGAAAAAATTAACCAACTAAACCTAATTTGAGATAAATATTAGAAAAAAAAAGATGAATGAGAGATTTCGAGGAGCATAATTAATAACCTATACTTTTTCGTGTTTTTTTTTTTTTTCTGACATTTGGAGAAATTAAAAAGGAACACTCCATGTTAGAATATATTTCATTCATAAAAATTTGAAATGAACAAAAATAGAGTTTAGAAGGTGAAGTAAAAACCCCCACTAAAATCTAAGAAATGAGAACATAAAATCTGCGAACAATTCCCAAAACATAAAATGGGGAACAAAAAACTTGGAACAAAAAATATGGGAATATAAATCTTCTGCTTTAGCACTGATCTATAATACAAAATAAAAGTGAAACAAACTCAAGTGGTTTACCACAAATCTAGAAATAGAAACTAAAATTTGGAAAGAGAAACATAAAATCTAGAAAAATAGATCCTAAAAAATAAATTTTAAAACAGAAATATGGCAACAAAAAAAACTGGAAACATAAATAGTTGGTTTGAACTCTAATGACTAATCTATAATACAAAGTGAAAGAAACTAATAAAGTGATTTATGATGAATTGGGGACTTGAAGTTGAAGATCATGAATACGCTGGAGATAGTAACGCTTTAGACCTTCTTCACGAAATTATAGATGTTCTCTTCAATCTGAATTTTCAACAAAACAATTTGAAAAAAAAAATCAGAGAAACGGAAGCCACAAACCCTAGCAAATCGGGTGGATTTAATGGCTAGATTGTCGATCATCGGATTCAAATAAAAAAAAAAAAAATAGAGCAGTGATGGGTGCTGGCAATGTGATGGATCTAACCTGAACCGAATCGACGGCGAACCTGAATTACATAATCGATGACAGATTAAATGACGCCGATCTGAAAATGAACCGAATCAAAGACGGACATGTTAATCGTCGAATGGGAACACAAATGGGAACCATAAAGATGTTAGAAACACAAATGGGAATAAAAACACAAAACGAACATAGAAGAGACAAATGGCGATTGCAACATTTGTTTTTCTGTTGCAGAGGAGAAACACAAATCGGAACAGAAGAAAAAAAAGTAGAAAACAATTTATTGAATATTACCCAATTTTAATCTCAGATTTGGTGAAAAATTGGATTCAGATTTAGATTCATCCCCCAACCCTCTTAGCCGCCACCTCGATCATTCTCAGCTCCGTAACCGTCGCAATCGCAAATCCTCGACCCTCTCAACCTCGGCCAGCCCCCTCTCAGTTGCAAGCCCATCATAGGTTATTCCTCGTGTATGTGCCTGTTGTTCTTGATAGAGAGAAAGAGAGAGAGAGGGAGATCGTGATGGACATAGAATGGGGAAAGAAGTGGGAGGGAAAGAGGATTGATAGAGATGGAGGAGGCGGAGAGAGAGAGGGGCAATTGGAGATAATTTAGGGTTAGAAGGTAATATGAGAGAGAGATTGATATAATTAAGTTACAAACCTTCCTATTCAGAAATATGGCAACAAAAAAAACTGGAAACATAAATAGTTGGTTTGAACTCTAATGACTAATCTATAATACAAAGTGAAAGAAACTAATAAAGTGATTTATGATGAATTGGGGACTTGAAGTTGAAGATCATGAATACGCTGGAGATAGTAACGCTTTAGACCTTCTTCACGAAATTATAGATGTTCTCTTCAATCTGAATTTTCAACAAAACAATTTGAAAAAAAAAATCAGAGAAACGGAAGCCACAAACCCTAGCAAATCGGGTGGATTTAATGGCTAGATTGTCGATCATCGGATTCAAATAAAAAAAAAAAAAAATAGAGCAGTGATGGGTGCTGGCAATGTGATGGATCTAACCTGAACCGAATCGACGGCGAACCTGAATTACATAATCGATGACAGATTAAATGACGCCGATCTGAAAATGAACCGAATCAAAGACGGACATGTTAATCGTCGAATGGGAACACAAATGGGAACCATAAAGATGTTAGAAACACAAATGGGAATAAAAACACAAAACGAACATAGAAGAGACAAATGGCGATTACAACATTTGTTTTTCTGTTGCAGAGGAGAAACACAAATCGGAACAGAAGAAAAAAAAGTAGAAAACAATTTATTGAATATTACCCAATTTTAATCTCAGATTTGGTGAAAAATTGGATTCAGATTTAGATTCATCCCCCAACCCTCTTAGCCGCCACCTCGATCATTCTCAGCTCCGTAACCGTCGCAATCGCAAATCCTCGACCCTCTCAACCTCGGCCAGCCCCCTCTCAGTTGCAAGCCCATCATAGGTTATTCCTCGTGTATGTGCCTGTTGTTCTTGATAGAGAGAAAGAGAGAGAGAGGGAGATCGTGATGGACATAGAATGGGGAAAGAAGTGGGAGGGAAAGAGGATTGATAGAGATGGAGGAGGCGGAGAGAGAGAGGGGCAATTGGAGATAATTTAGGGTTAGAAGGTAATATGAGAGAGAGATTGATATAATTAAGTTACAAACCTTCCTATTCAGAAAATGTGAAAAAGGAAAATTTTGGTTAGTTAACTAAATTAACATTTAAATTAAGAGAAATTAGGTATCGATGCCTAAAATAAATTTAGTGTACCTTAATTAATGCTCAATTAAAAAAAATTAAGTAAATCAATACCTAAAATAAAATTAATTTGTCTCACTCTGTCCTAATTAGCAAATTTGTTTAGCCTCGTCAACAATTTTGTTTGTCTTAGTCATATTTTTTTGTTCTAGTTATAAATTTGTCTTAGTCAGCCAAAAAGTCATCATGTTTTATATATATACTAGTGTATAACCCGTGCCTGAAGGCACGGGTGTAAAACAACAAAAATAAAATAAAGAATTGACCTATTTCATTTAAACATTAACAATAAATAACAACCGATATTAATATCATGCACCTATTTAATTTGAATATCAATAATAATTAACAGTTGAACATCACTAATAACCAATAATTAAAATTAAAAAATGTATCGATGTAAAATAAGAAGATTATACATTCTTTACTAATTCATACTATTTATATACTATATAGAGTTTTTCATAAATTCTCTTTTCTATTCAGGCTATCTATTCAGGCTAATGACTCTTTTGATCCCTCACAAATGCAACAGTTACTCAATTGGACTCTCAAATTTAGAAATCTCGGTGTTATGTTTTTACAATTAGGGAGAGAAAAAGACAATGAGAGGATTACGGGAATTAAGCGTCGTTGTTTCCATAAAATTTAGAGGCAATTAAGGATTAAGAATTAATTAGCCATTTGTTTCTATAAAAGTGATACACAATTAGGAATTAAGATGATTAGTTATAGGTGACAAATCCTATCAATTAATGATATACAATTATTTTTATTTCAACAAACCCAGTTTCCTTTTATGGCCCTAATTTAAAAAAAAAATGAAAAGATCATACGGCCTTAAAATGTCAATAGTTTTGTCTCTCATCCGATGATCGTAATATACCCGTTTTGATTTATTATATAGATATTTAAAGAATTAAGGAATATATAAAAAAATACATGTTTTTTTTTTTTTTGTAACTAAATAAACCATTTCTTTTTTATATTAATTAATTAATTCTCACTAATTAATGTGTTTTTTATATTCTCACTAATTGTTATATCTAATTAAGGAATTGTATAATTGTTCAATTATGTAATTAAATTAATTAAGGAAAATTGAGTCAACCTTTTACCAAAATTGATTTTTTTTTTATTTTTTTTATTTTATGTTTGTTCTTATCACCATTTGTTTGTCCTTGTCAGTATTTTTTTTGTCCTAATCATATTTTGTTTGTCCTAGTCATAAGTTTGTCTTACTCAGCCAAAAATCAATTAATGATATACAATTATTTTCATTTCAACAAACTCAGTTTTCTTTTATGGCCCTAATTTAAAAATAAAAATAAAAATGAAAAGATCATATGGCCTTAAAATGTCAAGAATTTTGTCTCTCATCCGACAGCCGTGAATATACCCGTTCTGATTTATTATATAGATATTTAAAGAATTATGGAATATATAAAAAAATACATGTTTTTTTTTTTAACTAAATAAACCATTCATTTTTTATATTAATTAATCAATTCTCACTAATTAATGTGCTTTTTATATTCTCACTAATTGTTATATCTAATTAAGGAATTGTATAATTGTTCAATTATGTAATTAAATTAATTATGGAAAATTGAGTCAACTTTTTACCAAAATTGATTTTTTTTATATTTGTCCTAGTCAGCATTTGTTTGTCCTCGTCAATATTTTTTTTTGTCCTAGTCATATTTTGTTTGTCCTAGTCATAAGTTTGTCCTAGTCAGCCAAAAAACCATCCTATTTTATTATATAGATATATATATATACATTGGATTGGATGGATGGGGATGGGAGGGGCTTCCACGGTGGGGCCATCATTTGGAGAAATCGGCCCTCAAAAAAAAAATAAAAATTAGCCTCCGATCGTTAAAAGGGCGGAGATACCCATTTGATAAATATGAAAAAAGGAGACCAAAATGGTATATTCGTCTATCATACTCAAAATAGGGAAGAGCTCGTAAAATATCTCTCTTTTCATCACCCAAACAAGTCGGCCTCTCTCCCTCTCGCCGTGCCAACGCCATCGTCATCACGCTGCTCCGGATTCATTCGATCTCTGTTCAATCGAACTACTTGCCGGCCATTTCTATCTCTCTTCTCCACCGTTTGCGAGCAACAGTGAGGCACCCGCTAAACTGTATAAACGCAGCCCACTCCGCTCTCTGAGTCGCAGAGACCCACCCCAACCCTTGAATTGCTGAAACCCACCCCATCCACCTCTGCGCCGCCGCAAACCGCCACAATTTACTGGTTCGTCTCTCTCTACCCCGCAAGTAGGCATAGATATGATTTTTCTTTTTAAAATTTGAATTAATTGGGTTGCGTTCTGATTTTTCTGTTACAGGATTTTAGTCAATTGGTTTTAATTCTTTCAATTTTAACGGTGGTGGTGGAATTAATGTCTGAGTTTTCTATTTTAGGATTTGAATCAATTGGTGTTTTAGGATTTGAATACGTTGGATGTACATCCTGTGTTGTTATTATAGTGTGGGAGAGGAGTTGGGTGGTGGAAGTGGTGGTTCCTACGATTTGGGTGTAGCAGCGGAGTGAAGCACAGAAAAGAGGGTAGAGATGAACAAGAGCTCTGTTTTTCTTTTTCTCTATAATTACGGAAGACACCTCTCCAAGATATCATGTAATTTACACTTGCAAGTATTGGGAGCAATGGGTTTGTGATTCATTGTGCTTTGTGGTTCATTCTCCATATGGGTTTATCCAAATCGCTTGATTGATTATTGTTGAAGGACCATTTGTTTTGAACGGAAAAAATGGTTTTTATCTTTTCTGACAATGAAACTCTCCTCTCTCTAAATATGCTGAGGATTTCTCTCCCTCCCGTCAACCATATTCTTCTTCTTCAATTGTGTTTTTTTGGGCTGGAATTCACCAACTCTGTTGAGCTGGGGATGGGGATGGTAACAAATGGGAGCACGGTTTGTGAGTTTTGGTTGTATCTTCAATTTCACCCCCCAAAAATCGTTGCAGTTATACCCGCATCTTAGGGTAATATCTCATTTTGGCTTCATCCCAACATAGACCTTCTCCGGCTAATTGCTTCTATGCAAAGTGGTTTCATCCTTGGTCGGCTAATTAGTGGGAAGCCATTATAATTAATAATTTAATTTATTTTTTGGAGTATTGAATAGTTTTAATCAAGGACACCGATTAGATTTAAGTGGCTATAGCCATAGGGTTGGCTCCAATATTGTAGGTAACATGAGATTTTTAGTCACACAAAGGGAGCTATGTCAATTTTTTAGACGCACTTAACTATGCATTAATGTCCATTTAAAATTGATTTGTCGTTATTAGTTGTTTTTGATAAATAGTATTATTTTCTATGTTAAATTAACTATAAATTTAATAATAAATTTTTTTAGAGCTTAGAGATCCTAATTTGCCCTCAGGCCTACGGGCCGAAGATATTGCTCACCCTGATGGAGCCAAAATCAGCCCCTTTTACAAGCCCAACACTTGGCCCAATTTAGGGTTTTCTCTTCGCTAACAAATTCTCTTCCCCCCCGCCCCCAAAACTTTCCTACGTATCTCTCTCTCTCAATTCCAATCCTGTGTACCAGCCAGAGCTAGTGACGGAATTTGCAACTCTGAACTTAAATGACCTTCTTTGCAAATTTAGTATTGTTACGGCTACTTTTGATCTTATCAATCTTTACGTCCCATTCCTAATTTGTTTTAGGCTTTTTAGTTTGAATAGCAAACCTAGGTATAACAAAATACAAATGTTGACCAGTGAGCTTGTGCAGAGATACGCACGTTTTGAGACAACATTTTCTCCAGTTAAATAGCCACTATATTTATTGTAGCGTCAAAACCTTGGATTGGATGTTACTCATGTCACATTGTTATGAGTTTGAAATGTATTGCATTGTCAGTAATCACCCACCTTTTGTGCCGTTTTGGGCATGGTTTTTAGGTAAGGAATAACAAATATAGGGGCCTTGTTGCTTCTCTCCTGCGATTTTTGTTAGTATCTTTCTCGAATCGCAACAAAACTGCAAATCTCTCTCAAAGAAATTGGAACTGTCTTTTCTTGCTAAAAATGATGATGTGAGATATGTTTCTAAATTGGAAGGAATAAGGTTCAAAAATAAAATCACAAATATGGGTGCCTTGTTGCTTTGCTCCTGTGGCGTTGGGATCTTGCTCCAATCGTAGTGAAACCTCAATTCTCTCTCGTAGAAAGCGGAGGCTTCTTTTCTTGCTAAGATAATTGCTAAAATGATGGGTGCAAGATATGTTTTTGAATTGGAAGGACTAAGGTTCGAAAACAAAATCGTTTATGCCAACAACTGGAACAAATTGTGCCACACTCCCACATAAACAGGGGTCTGCTTCGTGAATTCATTTGCACTATATAGACCGTTTTAAATTCAGCGCTATTGAGTTTCTTCCTAATTGTCTCCTCCTTGTAGCATCACTCTCACGTCACGTTAACAATCTTTTATGTTTGGTGTCTTCAAATTTTCTGTTGCCCTTAGCTATAGCATCTAAGCATCTAAAATAATTAACCCTTGGAAACGTCCTGATCTCCAAATTTTACCAGCTCCTTAGCTCTTTGAGTATTCTAAAATCACAATGCATGCATTTGGTATTAGTCATACTAAATAAACCACTCTAACGTTTCTCTCCAAAGTGTTTAACATATTGTTAAATTCTTCTGTCAAGTAGTATTATATCAACTGCAAACAACATGCTCCGCGGTATTCCATTTTAACATCTTTTATGAGTTCATCCATCACTAGAATAAAGAGGTTATGACTTGATGATGATTGAAACCTATATTAATTGTAATCTAATATTATGATATCTTATTTTGATACAAGTCTTTATTGTCTAATAAAACAGAATATATGTTTGCTACTTGCGCGGCCTTCACACTTATATTTCAGCCATCTGGCGTTGTTTTGATTGTCTCGATGTTGACAAAGTAATGCCTTTGCTGGTGTATATAAAGGAAATCAGCTGAAGATTATTAGTATTTGTTGTCTTGGATAAATAACAAAAAGATAAACTTTTACATTTAAGTAGTATCCAATGATACAACTTACAATGTTTCTCCAGATTTTAATATGCTTTATTGAACTTCCACAGTAATTGCTATGATGGATTTATTTATTTATTTGCGACTTCTTTGTACAAAAATAGGCATTTCTTCATTAATGGCGGAAGATAATTCAGATTCACAAGTAACAATGGACGGACATATAAATTCTGAGCTGGCAGATGCATTTCAAGTGGCCACTGACCTTTCTTCAACAAATCAAAATGATGAGGGTGAGGGAAAAGGTGGTGATGTGGCATCAAACGAGCCGTCAGGTTACTATTATTCCTCCCCCCCCCCCTCTCTACAAGTTCTGTTTTAGGTTATCAGCTTACTTCGAGGTTTAGGATGATGGAATCCTTAATTGTGGTTTGTTGAAATCATATCTTTTACATCCTAATTTATTCTCAAAGCATTACCAATTCATTCAATGGAGACACCTATAGCATTTGAATATTCTTGTATAATTTAGCTCGGTCTTAGGAACTAAGTTTGATTGGAGCATTTTTCTTTTCTCCAAGTTATGGGATTTTTGGTTGCCTTTGTGCTGTTTCTCTCCCTTTTCCCAGCTTACAATTTCCATTTTCTATATGACCTTCATGAATGGTATTCTGGTAAGGGTAATTTTGATGTTGAAACCACCACTTAGAGCATTATCTAAGAGTTTTTCTGCATTACCAGGCTTATGCTTGGTGTTGCTATTATCCTGGTTTTTATTACAAACTCAAGCTTGTTTACTGCCACAGTTCCAGCTAGGGTGAACTGATGCTATTGAATATCTTTACTTTTTTGTACTCTATTAGAATGAATTATAATAGGACGCAAGGCTTAATTGTTATCTGGCCTAACATCTGTTTACTCTGTTTAATTTCTGGATTTGTTTTCCCGTTCCACTTTCCTTTTTTTGTTCCTTTGGGATAAAGTTAGAAGTAACTTAAATGAAAAGATTATATGAGACTACCCAAGCAAGTACAAAAATTAGAAGTAGCAAACTAAATGGAAGTTGTCTAACTCTGCAAAAAAGATTGGTTACTACCTATCAGACCCTGTCATTGTATTTCGCTCAAAAATTTCTCACACCATTAAGTCACATGGTTCATCACTTCGTTTTGTTTGAGCAGCATTAATTATGAGCCCTTTGGATTTCTAAGGTAATGATTGGCTTTATCCTTTTTCAAGTCCACATCGTAGAAAATGGGATGCCCTGCAACCATTTGAAGGTTGTTACAACACTTACGATGTTTGATAACCACTTAATTTTTAAGTACTGAAAATTTAAGTGTTGAATTTTAAGTGTTGAAATTATCCGAAAGTTGTTTGATAAAATTAAAACTTAAGTGTTGAATTTTTTTTTGTTTGTTTGTAAATGCAAAATTTGAATGCTGAAAGTTATTTTATTTAATTTACATAACTATAATTACCATTGGATCAAAATAATTTTATTTTGTTTTATATTTTATGCTTTTTGTTTTGTTTTCTATTTGTTTTTTTTTTTGAGTTTTCATTGTTTTGGTTTTAGTTTACTATTTTATGTTTTGTTTATTATTTTATTGCTTGTGATTTTTTATTTTTATTTTTCTTTATTATTTTATGTTTCATATGTTTTTCTTTTATAATTTTTTTTTTTTGGTTATTTTATTTGATTGTTTCTCTTTTTCTATTGATTACATTTTTTTTTTGTTTTTTACTTTTTACTTTTTACCTTCCAATTGTTTGCTTTTGATTTATTTTCTGCTTTATATTTTTTATTACTTTTTTTTCTACTTTTGCTTCTTTTGAATCAAAATAGAAAATAAAATATTTAAAAATAATGGAAAATAAACAAAGTAAAAAAAATGAAAAAAAATCAAACCGAAAATGAAAATTTTAAAATTTAAAAAAAAAAAAAAAAAAACTAAAGAAAACTAAAAGACAAAAAAAATAAAGCGAATAAAATAATATTTTATAATATTGATCATTTGATCTTAATCAGAATAAATTCATAAAAAAATAATCACATCAATTCAATTGATTAAAAAAATCCAACAACAATTTTGACATTATTGTTAATAAATAAAAAGAGATCTTAAAATTAAGATCTTCATTGAAATGCCTCACAAAACTAAGTGAAAGATGCTTTGCTTAATTTTTACTTGCATTTTGACTTAATTTGTAAGTTAATTGATTAAGTGATTCTAATTGCATTTATCAAACAAACTTAATTAATTAAGTGCTTAATATAATAAGTTTTAAGTGCTTAATTTGATTATTAAACAAGCCCTTAATAAAACTAAAATCGTGAGTAGGGTCTTAGGAGTATTAAGGTTTTTAGATTCTTCTGTGTTACCAAAGTCATAGATCTGGTATTGCCTGTACGTACCTGCTTAATTAAGCTCGATGATGATTCTTAATGTTGTTTCCTTTTCTCAGAAATTACTAAGAAGAAGAAAAAGAAAAGTAAAAGCAAGTGAGAATTTCCGTCTCTTCCAACTAGCTTCTGCATTTTTGAACATTTTAACTGGATCTGTTGATTGTTTATTTTCTGTCATGTACAGGAAAAAGAAAGAATTGCCTGAGCAAACAGATCCACCATCTATACCTGTTGCTGAACTATTCCCTTCTGGGGATTTTCCAGAGGGTGAAATTCAACAATACAGAGACGAGTGAGTAAATATAAATTTTCATTGCCACCAAGTGCTTGCCTGAAACCCCCACTGTAAACCTTTCTGTTTAGCATCTTAATTATTTTATGGCATGGTTTCATTTGCTCTCTCTCTCTCTCTCCCTCCCCGTTTTAATATTTTTAATGTATATTAATAAGTGTATGCTAAATGGGAGAAAGCTACTCCTATTACATTTTTAAGTCGTGTCTATCCTTTGAGTTGCTATTGCACGGAGAGAGTGCAACAAGTTGCAAACTTCCTGTTCTGGTGCAAACTGTATTCATCTATCCTTCACTTTGTCTTACTGAGGTAATACCATAGTAGTGTAACTTGATGCAAATGCCTGCAAGGACTCCAAATCAGAAACTTGAGGCACTTAATTGGGTGGGACTTGGGAGGCAGGTCTTGTTACACGGTAGGGGCTCAAAAACCGTCATGTACGTGACTACTAATTTGGTATATATAAAATTGAATAATCAATATTATTACTTGTTAATTGTACAATATGAGACTACATAGAGGAGTAATTAGGAATTAAAAAAGACAACTAACTAACGACTAATAACTACTTTCCTAATCTACATATTTGACTTCCCCTATATACAAATAATCAAATAATGAAATCTTCCAACACTCCCCCTTAAGTTGGTATGAAGATATCTTCCATTGTCAGCTTGCATACTAGATAGTCGAATCTCGTCTTTGGTAATCATTTTATTAGAATATTTGCGATCTGTTCGGTATTCGGTACATATGGTATACATATTTGTTTACTCTCGATCGTTTCCTTGATGAAATGCTTGTCCACTTCCACAGGTTTTGTCTGATCATGTAGCACCAGATTGTGAGCAATTGCAATGACTAATTTGTTATCACAGTAGACTTTCATAGGTGCTGAATTGGACATCTTCAACTCTTCTAGTAATTTGTTAATCTATAATACTTCATAGATGCCGTGAGCTACTGGTCTATACTCCACTTCTGCACTACTTCTAGCTACAATATTTTGTTTTTTGCTTTGTCACGTGATGAGGTTCCTACTAATAAAAGTGCGGTAACCGAAAGTCGATTTCCTGTCCGTGATGCTCCCAGCCCAATCTGTATCGGTATATACCTCTACCAGTTGGTGGCCACGTTTTTTATACAAAATTCTTTTTCCGGGTGTACCCTTGCTTTGTATCGTTCTATGCTTCCATCTGCATTACACTTGACAGTGAATACCCACTTGAACCGACTATCTTTGTATTTTTTGGCAAATCAATTATTTCCCACGTACCACTCATTTTAAGAACATTCATCTTTTCCAAAACTGCTAGCTTCCAATCTGGATCACCTAATGCTTCCTCAATGTTTCTTGGAATAAACAGATTAGTAACTTTAGAAGTGAAGGCTCTATATGGTTTGGAAAGTTTTGTGTAGGATACATATCTAGATATGGGGTGTTTAGTGCATGTACTGACTCATTTCCTAATGGCTATAGGAATATTGAGATCTGAAGGAATATTTGAATGAGAAGATTCATTAGAAGATGGTAAAGAGATAGGATTACTTGGGTGAAAGGGTTCATTAGGAGATGACAGACAGATAAGATTACCTGGATCATTGCTTGGGGAGTCGGATTGATCTTGTGCTAGAACGATAGGCTGAGCTGTGTTTTCTTTGTACCTCTACGAGTAAAAGTATAAACCTGCAACTCAGTATGTGATCGTGGTATTTCTTTATCTGTTTGTAAGGGAATTATGCTCGGCACTAGTGTACTAGTAGGGATCCCTTTTTGTTTTTCAATATTTTCATCACTTGTTTTTTACTGATTTGGAGTAAAAGTTTCTAAGACTGTGGTAGGGAGATGATCATCAGTTACCCAAAAATTTCCTTCCATTAGATTCTCCCCCTGAAGGGGACTTTTGTCAAAGAAAGGGACATTTTCCAAAAACGTGACATCCATATTGAAATGATTTTTTTTTTGTTTGCAGATTGTAGCATTTATACCCTTTTTGGATTTGGTGTATAACCTATGAAAACACATTTTTCTGGTTTAGGATCAAGTTTAAACCAAAATTGGTTGGGAATATAAACGTAGGAGGTGCAGCTGAATATTTTGAGAGGTAGGTCAACCGATATTCTAGATGCTGGAAAATGTGTTTTGAAATTATCAAATGGTATGGTGTAGTGTACAACACGTGTAGGCATGCGATTAATTAAATATTCAACTGTTAAAAGTGCATCGCCCCACATATATTTTGGAATATGCATAGAAATCATGAGTGCATAAGCTACTTCGAGTAAGTGTTTATTTTTTCGTTCAGCAATGCCATTTTGTTTTGGTGTGTCACGACATGTGAATTGATATAAAAAAAAAATGTTTTTGAAAAATTGCCTAAATATTCGTTGAAATATTCTGTGCCATTATCTGTGCGAAGAATACTAAGTTTCATTTGAAATTGGTTTTTGAGCATAATGTAAAAATCTTTAAGTAAAGTTTCTACATCAGATTTTGCACGTATCTAGTATGTCCAACATAAATGTGTGTGATCATCAATATAAATGTTACAAACCATATTTTTTCAGATAGTGTTGTGATTTTTTGAGGGACCTCATACATCGCTGTGAATTAAATAGAAAGGTTTTGATGCACGATATGGTTTTGAAATATAAGAAGTACGTTGACTTTTTCCAATCAAATAACTTTCACAATGAAAAGATGACCAAACCACATTAAATAAAGTTAGAAACAAACGTTTAAGATTTTGAAAACTTGGATGTCCTAGTCTAAGGTGTCAAAGCATGATTTTATCACGAATAGACGTTGAACTCATACCACTGGGGCCGTGAGTTGTTTTATTCTTTAAGGAGTTATCATCGAAGTAAAAAAGGTCATCCACCATTCTAGAACTACCAATCGTCTTCCTCGAGTCCTGGTCCTGAAATAGACATTGAGATTCAGAGAACATAGCATGACAGTTAAAATTTCGCAATATTTTACTTATAGATAAGAGATTACAAGTAAGCTTAGGAACGTGAAGGACCGTTTTTAGGTTATTGCTATCTGAGATTTTTATTTGGCTTTTTCCTGCAATAGGTGAAAAACTATCGTCTGCAATCCTAATTCTTTTGTTTCTAGAACATGGTGTATAGGTATTGAAAAGGTAAAAAAAACTTGTCATATGGTCAGAAGCACTTGAATCGATAATCTAATGAACTGAGTTTAAGGAACAAGAAAAGGCTCTAGAGTTGCTACCTGTTTGAGCTAAGGAAGCATTGGGAGTACCGAATGATGGATTGGCAGTCAATAGTTTCAGAAGTTGATCAATCTGCTCTTTGTTGAATGGAGTAGTCGCAGCTTCATGCGCGGAAGGATAAGGTCGGTTAGATTTTTCTTCCGACTTGTTGCTCTTCAAATTGGCTGGTTTCCCATGGATTTTTCAGCATGTTTCCTGTATATAACGGAGCTTGTTGTAGTAGTTGCAACATATATAAGGGCGTTCCTCTGCTCGGCATTGAAACCTGCTGGAGTTAGCATCTGCGGCAACCAAAGCAGATTGGTCAAGTGAAGTAGCTGCATGACCAGTAATCTTCGACTTGGTGAGCATTACGTTACGACGGATCTCCTCCCTTTGGACCTCTGAGAAAACCTCACGGATTGAGGGAAGAGGCTGATGACCAATGATTCGTCCCCTAACTTCGTCAAGTTCCGGTTTTAGTCCTGCAAGGAACTTAAAAACACAGTCATCCTCCACCAACTTCTTATAGTGATTATAATCCTTGGTCGAATGCTATTCGTGATCATTGAGCATATCTTGATCCTGCCATATTCTGTTCAATAAATTGAAATGCTTGTTGATATTGTCTTCTCCTTGACGAACATCACGGAGTTTTAGAGTCAATTGATACTTTTGAGATTGATTTCCCTAGTCCGAATATATCTAATTGATATTGTCCCAAAGTTCCTTCGCCGTAGGATAGCACATGTAGTTGGAGCTGATTTCTTCATCCATAGAGTTCACGAGCCACGTCATAACTATGGAGTTTTTAGCATCCCAAGTCATATGCAGCGGATCTGTGATGGCTAGTTCCTTTGCATCACTGGTTAGATATCCCATTCGTCCTCTTCCGTGGATATATAGTTTCACCGATTGAGACCAACGCAAGAAAGTGGTTCCATTTAGTCGAATAGAGGTGATCTGGATGGAGTGAGATTCGGAAGGGAGGTTTTTAATTCGGTGAGTTGGCTAGACCTTGGGGTGGATTCCGAGGTAACGTCGGACATGGTGAAGGTCGTCGGAGGTTGAGAATCGTTGGATGCCGATCGATTTTGTCGTCGAGACCGATTGATTTCGTCAGCTATAGTGGAAGGCCGATCGATTTAGTTCGTCGCGGCTGTAAGGAGGCCGTCGGTTGTAAGGAGGCCTGCGAAGGTCGTCGTCGGTTGTAATGGGCCAGCGAATGTCGTCGTCGGCTGTAAAGGGCCGGCGTCTTCGTTGGCTGTGAGGAAAGGGAGCTGGTTGGCTAAGCTAGGATTTAGTTTAGCTCTGATGCCATATAGAATTGAATAATCAGTATTATTACTTAATTGTACAATATTAGACTACATATAGGAGTAATTAGGAATTAAAAAAGACAACTAACTAATGACTAATAACTACTTTCCTAATCTAAATATTTGACTTCTTCTATATACAAATAATCAAATAATCAAATCTTGCAACAATATATTTTCTGATTGCAGCTTCTTGAAGCTTTCAGGTCGTTGGCTTGTACTTGTACATTTTATGCTTATCTATCTAACTTAAACTAACATTTCCTTCATTTTTGATTGCTCATCTAACATTTCCGTTATTCTTGATTGCTCATTCTCAACAAGATCATTAAAAAAACACTACCTTTGCCGCACATTATTTATCCTTGTCAAGTTTTGTCCGTGTATAAGTGGGTGTTTAATTGTACAGATTATAGACTACTGAGCCTAGACATGTATATTTTGGTCAAAATATGTTTATTAAACCGGTAGCTGTAATTCCTGACAATTAACAACTGTTGACATTTGAGTTACCTTTTTCCCGTGACTGTAGAAAAGGATGAATTGTTGGTATCAGGGGGACTGAGTCATATTTGCTTAGCTTTGGCTTTTGAGGTAATCCGAAGCAGAGTTGCTGGGGGGTTTTGAACTAAGTTTATCGAATTCAGGTGGTACTGGTATGACTAAGTTGACATTGTCAGGCCCTGAGAGACTGGGGCTAGGAAGCTCTGGCACTTTTGGGTAGCCTCTCCTTTGAAATATCCCTATGTTATACTGATACTCCTGGGATATATGTCGGATACCACTATAAAGAATCAATGGTTGTGAGATTCATGGAGACATATCATATAGGCGTCGGGGTGTAAATGATGTCGGGGTGTAAATGATGTGTTCCTTGTTTGGGACTGGTGATGATGATTGATTCACTTGGGTTTGGAGGATGGTTGTGGATTTGTGGTTACAGAGTGAAATGTAGGTGGAACTTTCATAATTTGTTTCTATAGCTTATGCTTGAATTAAGATAATAAAAGAGATACGGAAGCAGTACAGATAACGAACATTGACGTATATCACAGAATGTCTCTCTTATTTTACATATTTTACTGTGTCGATATCCAGTTATAGTTGTTCTTATGTGCTTTTAATTATTGCTGTTATATATCAGTAATCTGTGGAGATTTACATCTGAAGAAAAACGGGAGTTAGAGCGTCTGGAAAAACCCATTTATAATTCCGTTCGCCAGGCAGCTGAAGTTCATCGTCAGGTTGCCCTTTTGTCTTGCATAACGTGTATTACTGGTCAAAGTTAATTCTTGTTTGGGATCTGAAACCTTCAATTTGTATTGTTTCTGGTTTTTTGAGTTTCTCTTTTGCTTACTTTTGTTTAGGTCCGGAAGTACGTTAGAGGTATTTTGAAGCCTGGCATACTAATGACAGACCTATGTGACACATTGGAGAATACAGTTCGCAAGCTGATAGCAGAGAATGGTCTGCAAGCAGGCATTGCATTCCCTACAGGATGCTCCTTAAATTGGTAATTTGAAAATCATTGTGGACTATAAATTTTTTCTTTAATTTCCATTTGTGTCCATTGGCCCTTCTCTTTTCCAGGGTCGCTGCTCACTGGACACCAAACTCTGGGGATAAGACAGTACTCCAATATGACGACGTAATGAAGTTAGATTTTGGAACTCATATTGATGGTAATGCAATTAATTGGCCCTCTCTCTTTACGTACCTGTTGGCCCAATGAGCTACCCAAGAGGGGGAGTGAATTGGGTAGTTTTAAAAATTTAAACAAATAAATCTTTTTAACACTTAATTATCAAATAATGAATTTTTCCTAAATCAATTATTATCTTTGTTATGCAGCGAATAAGTGTTTAATTCTAGGTGCACACCCAAATACAATATAATAAAATTAAAGAATGCAACACATCAAGATATATCCTGATTCAGCAAGCTAGCCTTGCCTAATCTAGTTCTCCGAGCTCCACAAAAATTCGCAACCTTTAAACCCTAATTCCTTTACCAGGTAGGAACCAAACTCTTACAATTCCCCTTTTCCTAGGCTAAAGAAGAATCTTATCTTTTTTCCAAGTTAAAGACTAACTTAATTTTATTACAGGAAGAATAAAAACCTAATCCTTTTACAGGTTAAAGATCAAATTTAATCTTTTTACATGCTAAAGATCAAACTTAATCTTTTTACATGCTAAAGATCAAATCTCATAACTTTCACAAGTATCATTTTCACAGGTAAGGATAGAACCTTCACAATTCACTCAATTCAATTAGGGGAGAATCAAGATTTAGTTCTTTTCAAGGGAAAAGAATAATTTAACCTTTTTATATTTAGGACAAAGATCAAACCCTAATATTTTTTACTGGAAAAAGATTGAAACTTAGTTACCTTGACCAGACACTGGCCCAACCGTATTTAATTCACTAAAACTCAGAAATATAGAGTCTCTACCACCTTAATACAGATATACTCGATTAATGTCTCGAAATTTACTACGTAATAGATGCAATGTGAGACAAATTAATATCTGATTAATAAACAATGTAGGTAACATAAATTATCGCACGGAATCAAATAATCACACAAAATCGTTTTAAAAAGATTTTTGAGGCTTTTAGATTTGAAAACAATTTTCTTACGATCTTATTAACCAAACGAATAATAATGATATGAAATCACAATTAAGAATAATAACTTGGAAAGATCTCACCGAGATTATACCGAAGATTGAAAATAGAATCGCAAGATAGTAAAAGTCGGTGACGTCAAATCAATTAGCGCTTTAGATCAAGAACTTAGTACAAAATCTCTCTCGAAAAATCTCAACTGAATAATAACTCTTAGAAAAGCGTAGGAATTGATGTTCTTGATGTGTTTTACCTCAATCCCGCAAGTCTAAATATATAGACCAATATCAAGCCCTCTAACAACTACTTTTCAAAATATATGCTTCTAAAAGGCACTCTTAGATTCCATATAATAATCTCATTTAATTCTGGAGTATTCCACGTTAAAATAGCTTTCTAAATCTCTCAAACAGGCCTATAAAATATTTCTCATTTAACAATCATAAAGATAAGAAGTATTTAACTTTTTAAATTGAGAGAATAATTAATTATGTGGACCAAATCAATAGGGATATAAAATATATGTACCATATCTTCAATGAGATCAGATCCCCCAAAATTCTCCCTTAGAATCATAAAAAACGGCTAGTTTTTAACCAAAAGGCCAAGTTCCTCGAAAACTCAACCAAAACAGTCGATTGATCGATCTCTGGCAGTTGGTTGACTGATTGATACAGCATAGAAATCAGGCCAAAACAAAAACTTCAGTTGGTTGACCGATCCTCCTCCGTTCGGTTGACTGATTGATGCAGAGAGTTTTTCCTGCCAAACTCCAGCACAGTCGGTTGACCGATTGTGTTCCAATCGGTTGACCGATTGGTTTAGAGACTTCACTTTCAAACCCTTAAGCCCATCGATTGACCGATCGCCTTTGGTTGGTTGACCGATCGATGCAGGGTTTACACATTTTTCTCTGAAAACCTCACTGTTTCAAATAGTTGATCGATCCCTTCTGATCGGTTGACCGATTGATGCGGGTTGATCATTCTCTTCTCCATTTCTGCTCCAAAACTAACTGTTTGATTTAGTTAACCGATTGCTCTCGGTTGACTGAATTGACCCTAAACTTCAACTTTTTATATCTTAATCCTTATTTTTAATTAGGTCAATTTCCATTTTCCATTTCACATAAGGAGCATATATTACATTAATAATTAGGATCCGAAATTCTATCATATCAACACACAAAAATATAACTCATTTAATAGTGTCATGTGTGATCCTAATTCGGGTTGCATTAAGAGTATAAGAGTATTGAGTTGTTTCACCTAATTTCTTCAAGATCTTCAATACTCTTCATGTATTCAATGCGTCCATTTTTGCACCCTTAACATTTCATGATATCTTCAACACAATCAACATTATGGAACTGTTTTCTGAAATACTCAACAAACACATTAGTTCCACAAAAAACATTAACTTTTAATTGTTCATCAAAACCTAGAGATCAACTGTACTTGTGGCCTATGATTTGGTAATTCAATGATGTGATTTGCCGGTGGGATCATTAATTTGTTTTCTTACTTGATAGGACTTTTTTGTTTTCTTTGACAGGACATATAGTTGATTGTGCATTCACTTTTGCGTTCAATCCCATGTTTGATCCACTGCTTGAGGCCTCGCGTGAAGCAACCTACACTGGCATCAAGGTAGTGAATCAGAAAATATGTGAGATAATTCCCTGTCATAAACTTGAGATGGTATAATATGTAGTTTCACATCTTAGTGTTTAATAAAAACAATATTTGGTTTATTCAAGAAATTAGTTCTTAGTTTAATTCTTAGAACTTTCCCTGTTTAAGTACTGAAAGTCACTAGTTTGTGGGTAGCATGCACGTGACACTAAATTTAGGATTAGATGTGATTCATCCTACAAGTTGTGCATAGACCTTTGTTTAGTAGGATGCGCCCCTTCCCCCTATACATGTAGCACATTTAATCTCTAATATATATACAAGAGATTGTTTGCGAGTTGTTTGTGTTTATGTATATTGAGAAATGTCATGTGGAAACCTTTCTTGTGGTTTGAGTGGAAAATGTAAAAGAAGTTGAACCGTATGTGGGTTCATCTGCGGCTTAACGGTTATGCGAAAGTACTTTGTCACCCCGAAGTCAATCTCTTTTTGTAGTTAATTTCTTGTTATGTGTGTGTATATATATTGATCAATCCAATTATTTTCTCATTATCTTGTCTATTGATGCAGGAATCTGGAATTGATGTACGTCTTTGTGACGTTGGTGCAGCAATACAAGAAGTAATGGAATCATATGAGGTCGAGATTAATGGGAAGGTATTCCAAGGTATTTTACTTTCATATTAAGTTATTATTGATATTGTTATAAATTTTCTTTTTATTGATGATATACCTCCATACACATCACTTGTGCCAAGAATGTTGAAGGAGCCAGATGGTCATGGTAATGCATTATCACATGTTTCTTTCACACTTAGAATATATACTCATCGCTTTCTTGTGATTATACACTTCATGTACAGACACAAGAGGGCGTTGTCTTGCTATCCATCAAGACTAGACCTGAATGCTTGATTTACCGTGGGAGAGAGTAATTATTTGAAATATTCACATTCCGACAACCAACTTACTGAATTTTGAATTTATCATCTTTTGATCTGAATATCAAGTTGACTTGTTTGTAGTTCTTATTTGAGTAGCTTTTTGGGACCCCATTTGATAACACAATTAAGTACTTAGAACTTAATGCATTAAGTACTAATCTGTCGCTAATAACAAAATTAAGAATCAATTTGGTTAGTTGAGTTGGCAAGAACTTTTGATTCTCTTCGAACCATGTGAAAAAAAAGGTTTATTTAAATTATTGATTTACTGTTCTTCCACCTTGTGTGAGTTCTATTATTCTATGTGAGTTTACTTGCGTAGTACCCAGGCATGGATTAAAAAGATAATCTTAATTTGGAAAAAAATTAATGTTAATATTTAGGCAATGAAACAAAAAGATTAACTTTAATATTCTATTGAGTATTGTATATAAAATATCTTTTGATGATATAGTTTCAAATCTATATCCTTTCATAATCTATTATATAAATACGTAATAAACTACTTTGCTACTTGCTAAAAAGAAAATTAATCACTTTGCATAAATTATTTTGCAATTTCTTAGAAGAAAAATAATAACTATACACCAAGTCATTTAATAAGTGTTCAAAAATTAAATATAATGCAAATATGGTATTTTGTCCACTGAACAAAAATTAAAATAATATCGGTAGTGATGCTATTAAAATAATAGATTGTCGATTGTTAGTTCTCCTACTTGTCGGTTTGATATTGATCATTACAATTATTGTTCTCATGTAATATCATGCAATATATATTGTTTCTTATACAAAAATAACAAAATTTGGGAATCACTTGAACTAGATCATTATCCTAGATCTAATCACTAAGTGATTCTCTTACTTTGACCTAAAATGATCGAATTAATGTCATCGCAACCACCGTTAAATGTCTACTATTACAGAAAAAATGAAAAGAATTGTACCGAAGGAAAGTACTAAATTAGAATCTCCCTGTTCCCCCATCCCCCACCCCCAACTTTCAAAGCAGTTCTCTTTTCTCTTCTTTCACTCACATCCCTTGATTTTCAGTTGCCATATGTCCTATTATTCCTCTCTGTGTGTATATATATTTACATGCTAGTGGGATCCAACTATTATTGGCAGTTAAAAGTATCCGAAACTTGAATGGCCATAGCATTGGGCCATATCAAATTCATGCGGGGAAGTCTGTTCCCATTGTTAAAGGAGGGGAACAAACAAAAATGGAAGAGGGTGAATTTTTTGCGATTGAAACTTTTGCATCTACAGGTAAAGATTTTGAACCAAATTACTTGGGCACCGTTTGATTGTTCTTTTTTAATTATTTCTTAAACATAACAATAGTGTTTGTTTTGCATTTAAAAAAAAAATGTTTTTGAGCAAAAATAGGTATTTTTTTTTTTTTTTGAATTTTATATTTAAGAGATTGATAGGCTAGAACTTCTTGATTCTCTACCTAAATTTTGTCAATCCTTATCAAAATTCTTTTGGATTAAGATATCTTTTATACAGATATATTTAATCTACCATCTCTATGTTATCAAGCACATTTTTTATTTTTGATTTTTCTTTTTGAGCAAACCGACTTTTTTTGTTCAATTAACTTTTGATGATTATAAGTACTTTTAAAAAATCATTACTCAACGGTGCCTTACTTAATGGTTGCACAACATGACTTGCTATTTCATTACTTAATTGATATTCAGGGAAAGGATATGTCAGAGAAGACCTCGAATGCAGTCATTACATGAAGAATTTTGACGTTGGACATATACCATTGCGCTTGCCCAGAGCAAAGCAACTGCTGTCTACAATCAACAAGAACTTCTCTACATTGGCCTTCTGCAGACGCTATTTAGATCGTCTTGGCGAGACAAAGTACCTTATGGCACTGAAGAATTTGTGTGACTCTGGAATTATTCAGGTTTGTCTCTATAATTCTCTATTATTTTCTTTTTATATTTAATGTTAGTTAGTGTCAAGTATTCCCTGAGGCGGTAAAGGTAAAGTTCTAGAAGTGCGTTTGGGTAAGGAATTGATAAATCCATGAAATCTAAAAATGATGGGATTTTGAAATTATGAAAAATCCCATGATTTGCAAAATTTGTTGTTTGCAGTATATCTTTTGAAATTAAAATTTTATTGATCTGATTTCACCTCGAGCTGGAAGCATATACCCCATTCGAAGGATTTGTAAAAAAACCCTCTTTATGAGGTATTTGGAGATTCCATTATATCCCCCTTCTAAGGAATTTTATAAATTACTATATGAAGTTGCCAAACATGGACTTTTATGAATTTCTGAAATCCCCATCAAAATGAAATCCTCTCCCAAACACAAACCCAAGGTGCGTTTGCATGAGGTATTAAAAGAAATAATTCTGTTTTGAAAAGGGGATTTGTAATGTTTTGTTTAAATTTTGTCAAAGGTATATTGACCTTTGAAATCAAATACTTCACCCAAACAGACACAAAATTCTACGTGGAAGTATTTTCGGCCTCTAACATGCCACTCATGTTTCTTTCTAAAACCTTTTACCCTTTCTCTTTTTTCATGCATTTTTTTGACATCTATAATAATCATCAATCGAAACCTAATCGAAGTTTCGTCATCGAAATCTGATTTTAGTCACGAGATGATATTGTGATTAGGAATGATTTGAGAAGTTAAAACTTTGTCTGAAGCAGTGGCGAACCTTGGGGTGGGGGAGCTAGGGTTGTAACCCTCCCCCCCCCCCCCTCCCTAAAACTTTCTGACACCTACATATTTGTCCCCTTTGAACTTAAATTTTTTGAAACTACCCCTTTGTTTTATATTCACCCTCTAATTCTGGAATCCTGCATTCGCCTCATAAGATATATGTACTTGCCTTGTTTTTTTTTTTTTTTTATGTTTGTTATTATTGTTTTGGCAGCCATATCCTCCGCTTTGTGACATTAAGGGAAGCTACGTCTCCCAATTTGAGCATACGATATTACTCCGTCCAACCTGCAAGGAGGTCATATCTAAAGGTGATGACTATTGAATAATGATTATTAAGAATCTGAAATCTTTCATATTCTATGTAATCCTTGGTTTATTCCGAAAACGGTTCTATGTTTTGGGGTATGTTTTAAGTTTAAATTATTTATCTATCCTAAAAAGGCTCGAGGTTTTGTGTATTATGGTGTTCTTGTGGTTCGATAATGGAAGGAAATATTAACGATGGGACGCTCCAGATGCACATTTTTGAATTGTGCATTATTGTAATGTTATGATATAGGTTAGGTTCGATCGCTTGTTTTGTTATGAAGATTAAGGGTATTTAATTTGATGATGATTTTGTTTATGCTAAGCCTTTTGTTTTTTTATGTTAATTTTCTATGGTTTATATTTTGATTCCTAGAAAATTGGCAGCAAAGAGAATTTTGGGAACACGATATTTGTTTCTGTTTTATTTTGAAATTTTTCGACCAGATTTCTAGGAGCAGAAAGACTAGACAAGTCCTTAAGCAACGTTTGGTAAATGTTGTTTTGAGTCCTTTTTTCGGCCTTCCAGGCAATACTATACTTCAATTTGATAGTGGTATTTTTTTTCCCATTGGAAACTCAGAGAGTAGACGATTTTTTATCCTTGAGAATTTTATCTAAAAATTGAGACAAATGGATTTTTTTTAAGAATAAAAGCGAAAATAATAAACAAAAACCATGTTACAGAATGTCGTCCGTACACTTTAGGGTAAGGTAATTTAAAGAAATATTTCATGAGCAAGGGATTTCACAAATTTTGTTTGGGAAATTTTTTGTTTGAGTACTATGAAGATAAATTTATGAAATCTTTTTATTTGTAGAATAAGAGTTTTGTAATCATTCTATAAGGGAATTCGTTATATTTTTTATTATCTTTTTATTTTATTTCAATCTCATTTTTTATTTTCTAATTGTATGTTTAAAAATTCTTCTCTATATGTTATATAAAAAAAATTATATTTGTAAATAGATATAAAAATTATTTTATTAAAATATTCATGTATAATTGAAGTTGTATAAAAATTATATTATTTAATAAAAATTATACTATGAGATAATAAAATTTTGAATATAAATATTTATCTATTTCATAATCTTAAAAGAATTACAAAATTACATAATCAAATTTTTAAAAAAAATATCTAAATAAAAAAATTTATAAATGATATAATTTTAAATTTAGAATTGTGAAATCTCATCCTTCGTAAATTTTATGAATTATTTGATTAATTTTTATTTTAATCTTCTAAAAAATATTGACACATAAGACACTAAAAATCAAATAAATTTATATCACCGTTCTAGGACTTTCTACAAATTAAAAGAGAAGAGAAAAAAGTTATAGGATTTCCAAAAATATCGCATTTCTATCAGTAAATCTAGAATGTTAAAGAACTTCCTAGCATAACCTATATACTCTACTTTTCTTAATAAATATCTCAAAAAGAATTGTAGAATTTGCCTATAAATAGCGGGGAGAGTCATTCACATCCAACTAAACAAGTGGTGTGAGCATTCTTCCTTCTGTCAAAATAAAGTGTGAGCATTCCCCTATTTTTGAGTTTTTATTAAAAAAAAAAATTCTCCCTTCACCTTAAAATTATTTATAACCGCTTAAATTTTTAGTATTAAAAATTTTAAATGTTGAAAATATCATAAAGTCATTTAACAAAATAAAAAAATTTAAGTGTTAATTTTTAAGTGTTAGATTCTTTTTGTCTGTTTGATAAGTACAAAATTTAAATAATGAAAATTATTTAATTTATATTATTACTTTTAAATTTAAATTTTTACGGAAATCAAGATAATACGATTTTTTTTTTTTTTTTAAATGAAAATAAAAGGTGAGATTTGAAAATAAGAAATCTTAATTACTAAAATCAAGATTTGTTAAAAGCGAGATTTGAAAAAATAAGGCAAAATGATGAATCTTTCGGAGTTGAACAACATCAAGTAACAATTATACATAATGATTTGTAGCAATCGTAACGTTCATCATCAGATTCGATCTCATAGTTAGGGTTTGTATATTGTCAAAGAGATGAACAGAGTACATAAAGCAGATGTTTTTTTTTTTTCTTTTCATTTCTGTGCTCTCTTACCTCTTCTCTTCTATTTTCAATAATATTTAGAATGGGCAATAAGAGAAGGAATAAAAAAACAGAGAATAGCAGCTTCGACCAAGAAAGAAAAGAAATTTCTCAAGAAAAAGAGGAGAGTTTCAACACAGAACATAGTGTAATAGTTGCCACCGTCAATTTCATGGAAAACACTCCACTCTTACTTCGCATAAGAAAGCGTCTCATGTTGGTGCTAGGATAATCTGAACAAACGAAGTTTGCAAGATTTTTTTTTTACTAACTATGCGGACTTGGGGAAGCATCAGTAGAGGCGAAACCATTAGATGAAGGGTAGACATTAGGAGGAAGATGTTGCCGACAAATGGGTATCTTGCCTGAAGAAAATGGATTAATTTTTCATTTTTGGCTTTTTAAAAATTAGAAGGTTAGATCGTTTTTAGCTTTTCTTGGTGTCTATGTAGCTTCTTGGGTTTGATTCTAACTTCAAGTTTGTTCTTCACGGAACAAAAAAAAAAAAGAAAAAAAAAAGAGGTGTTTTATTATATTATAGATGTACATACAAAGTCAATCAACATGCATACATAACATATCATGTTTAAGAATATAATAGACGGTACAATGTTTGATTTAAAGATTTGTAATGTTACATTCAATACATTATTCACATATGACGTGTACGTTATAGTTGTTGTATGAAAATACATCATGTTACATTCAACACGACATTCATACGCTAACAGTAAATCATTAGGTCCGGCGGCTTGATTTTTATTGTCATCCTTATCTACTCTTGTTCATGAACTCAAACATCAAATCCACTAGACCATGACCATCTCTAGTTTGAGATTGTGATTCTCGTTGAAAAATCCTTTATTTTATTGTTGTGCCCTTGAATACATGGCCTCCATTTCTTTCCCTTCCACTTTCTTATCCTACCAATGACACTCCCGGTGGCAGGAGTGAGGAAATGTAGTGGGAGAATAACTACCAATCGACATCCTTGACCGAGACAGCAGTCATTCAGTTACAGAACAACTTCCCGATTTTCTAAATTATAATTACATCATCGTCGTCTTAGAGCATCTCCAACAGATGTTATATATAGTGTGACATCATACATATGGATTTTTTGGAGCAAAAAACGAGCTCCAACAGTTGTGGCATATGGTGTGCCATTTTTGGCACACCACATCTGCTGTGCCATATTTGGCACAGCGACCGTTGGAGTAGCAATAGCTACTCCAACAGTATGAAATTTCAAATTGTTGCCCCAATTTGATGATGAAGAAAATGAAAACCCAAAACAAACCTCCACCGCAGTTCATTTTGACGCAAGCCTCCAATGCAGTTCACTGCAAGCCTTTGCCGCCTCCACCGCAAGCCTTCGCCGCCGTCGCTGTCGCCGCCACTATCTCCATTGAAATCCTTTGCCGCCATCGCCACCACAGTTCGCAAGCCCCCACCACCGTTCGCAAGCCTTCACCGCAAGCCATCGTCCCCGTTGCCTTCGATTACGAAAGAACTCCATCGAACCAGTATTGCTGTCATCGCCACCGTAGTTCGCAAGCTTCCACTACCGTCGCAGCAACCCTCCATCGCAGCCTACAGGTCGTTGCTCTCTCTCTCTCTCTCTCTCTCTCTCTCTCTCTCTGTATTTTTTTCTTTTGATTTGAAGAAATTAGGGCATTAAGAATTGGGGGTAATTGGGGGCAGAAAATGTAATTAGGGCAAATGGGGGCAATTGGGATAATTGGGGCAATTTATGTGATTAGCGCAAATGGGTTTAATTGTTTAATTGGGGCAATTGAGGTTAATTTGGGTGAATTAGGGCTCAACTAATTTGTTTAATTATTTCATTGAGTAATCAAAAAATTTCTTTTTGTGTTTTAATTAATTATACCTTCGGATTAATTAAAATTTAAAATTTTAATTAATTTTAATTTTTACACTTTAATTTGAAATTAAAAACTAATATTTAGTGATTAAATTGAAATCTCAAAATTCAATTAAATTAATTTGTTAAATTTAGTTTTTAATTAAAAAAATGGCACACTACAAATAGTATACATCTATTAGTATGCTTTTTTTTTTTTTTTTTAGTGTACCATTTGAGCTTTTAGTGTGTCATTGGGCAAATTACGCACCAAATTTTACCAGATCTCCTGGTCGGCACCATCTTAATTAAACTAAGGTGGCGTTTGGTAACCGTTTCTGTTTCAATTCCAGCAGTGGGATGGGAATGGGATGGGATGGGATGGGAATTTTGTTTTCTTTTTGGGAGTAGAATTGCGTTTGGTAACGATAATTTTTTTTTTGTTTTGGGAAGGGAATTGTGTTTGGTAACGATTTTATCCTAAAATCCCTTTTTTTTTTTTTTTTTTTTTTTTTTTTTTCAGTTTTGGCCGGCCGGAAACGGCCGGCGACGGTTCTCCGACGTCGGAGACGGCGGTGCCCCCGCCGGCGATGACCGGACGGCGGTGGCGCCGTCGCCGGCGACTGCCGGAAGTGGCCGGAAAAATTCCGGCGGACGGTGTCCGGCGGCGGTCGGCGGCGGCGGACGGTGGCCGGCGGAGGTCGGCGGCGTCGGACGGTGGCCGGCCGGTTGGTGAATAGTGATAATGGGTTTTGGGAATGGAATGGGAATAATGAGAAACAACTTTTTTTTGTTTCTCATTTCTTAAGAAAAAAGTGGGCACAATTTTCAAATGGGAATGAAATGGAAACGGAAACAAAAATTACCAAACGCTATTTCCAAATAAAATTCCCAAAAATCTGGGAACGGAATGGGATGGAAATGGTTACCAAACGGGGCCTAAGAATTCGTCGTTTAGTCTTTTGTGCAATCAGATCGAGAGCTATCCACTTTGTGGTATGACCATTTCGACATCGCTAAGCGGTCTTCGCTTTCCTAACCCACCTCCAATGCGCCCAATTACCTCCCGAAACGTGGCCGTCATCGGTGCAGGAGCCGCCGGCCTTGTCGCGGCGCGAGAACTCCGGCGAGAAGGCCACGAAGTCGTCATATTCGAGAGAGACGACCGAATCGGCGGCACATGGATCTACAAGTCCAAGACCGAATCCGACCCGCTCGGACTCGACCCATCACGCGAAATCGTTAACTCGAGCCTTTATTCGTCTCTCCGAACCAACCTCCCCAGAGAAGTCATGGGTTATCGGGATTACCCGTTTGTGGCCACGGACAAGGCTCACAGGGATCCGAGGAGGTTCCCGGGTCACAGAGAAGTTCTGGAGTATTTGACTGACTTCGCTGGTGAGTTTGGGATCGGCGAGTTGGTGAGGTTCGGGACGGAGGTCCGGCGAGTTGGGTTGGCGGCGGACGGGAAGTGGAAGGTGAGTTCGAGGAAGAAAATTGGTGGATCGGTAGACAATGAGTTTTACGATGCTGTGGTTATTTGTAATGGGCATTATACAGAGCCCAGAATAGCAGAAATTCCTGGTATTTTTTCTTTTTCTTTTCTGATCTGAATTTGAGTTTCATGTTCAGATTTGTGATTGATTTATGGGTACTAATAGTTGCCTTGTTTAGTTGTGCTTTTGTTAATTAAATTCATAAAGCTTCATTTTGGGTTCTTGTTTGTAATAAGTCAATTTCCTTTTATAAATTCTATAAGCAATGCCCAGAAAGGGGTGTGATTTAAAAAAAAATAAAAAATTATAGAATTTTATTGAGAGAGTTTCTTAAGTTTGTGATTCGGGCAAGGCATTTGACGAACGGATTTGATTTGGAAAAAGCACTTGTGGAATTTGTCAAGAATCTTAACTAAATTCTGCAAATCATTTTCTAAATCAAATTCCGCACTATGATAGTATGTGTGGATGAGTTATTTGAAGAATATACTTTTAGATTGTCTCTTTCTTGTGAATTCGAGAGCCCATTGTCCGCTAAAACACTCTCTTAACATTTTTCTGTCTTTAAGAATGACATCTAGTCTTTCATTGCTATTCTGCTGTTCCATTTTGTTTAGGAAATGAGTCAATTTCCTTTTCATTCTTAGCTCTAAATTTCAAAGCCAAAGATATTAGTATTAGGCTCTAGAGTACATTTGAGTGAGGTATTTGAAGATGGTATTTGATTCATAGGTTGCGTTTGGATAAAATAATTTAAAGGGGGATTTCATTTGGATTTAAGGGATTTCGCAAATTTTATTTAGGAAATTACTTGTTTGGGGTACCATAACGAGAAATTTATAAAATCCATTAGTTTGTAAAATAAGAGAATAAAAGGGATTTGTAAATCCTTTCAAAACACATATTATTTCTAAATCATTGCAAGATGAAATTTGCTATTTTTTCAAGTCCTCATCTATTATTAAAATTATATTACTAAAACAAGTATAAAAATTATATTATTAAATTACTAAATAAAAACTATATTATTATCTGTATTTTCATATTTTTTTTAATTAAAATTCTGCATACAAATACTTGTCTATCTAAACAAGAGAATTATGAAATTATGCAATCAAATTCTTTATCCGAAAAAATTATAGAAATAAGGAATTTGTAAATGATGGGATTTCAAAATCTAGATTTTGAACTCTCATCATACAAATTCCATGGATTTATCAATCCCTTATCCAAACACAAGCTTATAGATTGGGTGAGGCAATTGAAGAAGGTATTTTATTTAGAAAAAGAATTTATAAAATTTTCTTAGGAAAATCTCTTAAGAGTATGTTTGGGTTGAGACATTTGAAGAAGGAATTTGCTTTAGTTTCATTTAGAAAAAGAAATATTATAATTTCATTAAGAATCTGTGCAAAATATAACAAATCCCTTTTTTTTTTAAAAAAAAATAAAAAAATCAAACTCTTTCTTCAAATATATTATCCAAGCTCACCCAGAGGAAATTTTACAAATTCCTTCTCAAAATCGAATTCCTTCTTCAAATTGCTTACTCGAATGCACCCATAGACTGCATTTGAATAATGTATTTGATTTAGAAAAAAACAATTTGGAAATTCGAAGAAGAAAATTTTTACTATTCCCTTTTCTAAATCAAATTCATTCAAGTATGTAGTCTAAACATACTCATAGATTGCGTTTGCACGAGTTATTTGAAGAACGTTTGATTTTGAGAAGAGATTTGCAAAATTTACGAATTGCTACTCGGAATCAAGTACCTCGCCTAAACACACTATTTAGGTTTGTTTTTCCCTTGGTTTTGTGTTTATCTTCTTTTAACATTTCAATTAAAAGAACACCCTTTTTTTCCCCTTGGTGAGGGTACGGGAGGGGATAAATTGGAAACAGTTTCAACATTTCAATTACTAAATGTTGTTCTTTCCCCCTTTTCTTTGATTTTTTTTTTTTGTGTTTTCATGAGACAAAATGTGCGAGAATCTATGAGTTGATAAATCAAGTTTTGTCTAAATTACTCCCATGTGCAATCCAGGCATTGATGCTTGGCCAGGGAAGCAAATTCATAGCCACAACTACCGTGTTCCAGAGCCCTTTCAGGATCAAGTATGTCCCAGGTTGTTTTTCTCCTTACGTTTTTCACCATCACATACTTCCAACTTCTTTTCCCATACTTAAAAAAGTGCTACCAAGCAGTGCCTAATAGGCTGAGAAGTGGTTTTAGAAAGGTGTAAGATTGTACTCACTTAGTTTTCTAATGAAAGCAGGTAATAGTTATCATAGGGAGTTCAGCAAGTGCTGTCGATATCTCCAGGGACATTGCTAAGGTTGCTGAAGAAGTCCATATTGCTTCTAGATCAGCCGGAGATGAAACTTACGAAAAGCTGCCTAGCTATGATAATGTGTGGATTCACCCCGTGGTAAGATCTCTCTCATGGTCCATCACAAATCTATGGTAGTACCGGGAAACTCTTTATTTATTTATTTTTAAATTAATGTTGGGATCTGTTCGACTAAATTAATGCAGATAGAACTTGTTCGCGAAGATGGTGGTGTTGAATTTCAAGATGGGAACACAGTCTATGCTGACATTATTCTTCATTGTACCGGGTATGTTCTCAAACAATTAGGGGATGTTTGGTTTTTTTTTCTTTTCTTTGTTGTATTCCGAGAGAACTTGGAATAGAAACTGAAGGATATGAAGAAAAACAGATTTTTATAACTAATTTCTGGGACATGAACATAAAATAATTTTTTTCGCTTAATTTTGGGGGAAAAAACACTAATTGTCATTTATTTAAGGGTGTTTTATTGTTTGGACCTTTTTGAGCTTTCTTTTTTTCACTTATTCTTTTTTTGAAAAAAGTTATTTTCTAATCCTTTTAGAAAACATTCTTATAAAAAAATTGTTTTCAAAATTAAAAAATAATTAATGGTCAACTATGCCCTTATATATATATATATATGAAGCCCTAGATTTCTAATTATAATTCATTTCTATAACAACTCAGCCGATAGCTGCCTCCCCCAATCCCCTCTCTCTCGAACAACCGCCAACCACCGCCGTCGAACGATTGCCGCCCAATTACTGCCGCACCTGCACACGAAGACAACGAACCATTGCCGCTCGCCGTAGTGTTTTCAGATTTGCCTCGGCACGTCGCTCCACCACCAGCGATCACAATTGCTTCCCAAATCTGACGGCATCACCACCAGCAGCACCAGCGGCTACTGCTATCTTTCTCTCGCTTCAGATCGAACAATATCACCATCACCAGCACTAGCGGTTGCCCTCTCTTTCTCGATCCAGATTCGACAGCATCACCACTACCGTTCCACTTCATGAACTTCATCTCTCTCTCTCTCTCTCTCCGATCTTTTGATTTTTTAGATCTGAAAATTGCAAATCTAAAATGGGAATTAAATTCCATATATCTGAAAAATTCTCTCTCTCTTTCTCTCCGTCGTTGTCTTCTTTGGATTGACGATTGCTCAACATCGATTCTTCATGGATTCTTCGATTTTTTTTTTTTGCAAATGTTATATCGATTTTTTTTTTTTTTTTGTAAATATTCATAATTGTTTTGGTGAATGTTCATATTGTTTCAGATATGTCAGATCTGAAAATTTATAGATTTATGTGAATGTTTTCAGTTTTGTGATGTGTTAAGTTGATTTTGTTTTCATGTGAATGTTCAGATCGCAGTGAATTTGTCATGTGACCATCCATGTTTTGGTGAATCGTTCGTTTTGATTTATTGGTCGTTTTGTTGATTTTTGGTAAGTTTAAATGTTTATATCAATTTTGTTTGTTTGTGTTTGTTGTTCTGTGTTGATTTTGTTTAATTTTTTTGCGAATGTTCATAATAATTTTTTTGGTAAATATTCGTAATTGTTTTGGCGAAAGCTCATATTGTTTCAGATCTGAAAATTTTCAGATTTATGTGAATGTTTTGGTGAATCATTCATTTTGATATGTTGGTCGTTTGCTGATTTTTGGTAAGTTTGAATGTTCATATCATTTTTTTGTGAATGTTCATATCAATTTTTTTGGTAAATGTTCATATTCACGTTTGTTGTTCTGTTTTGATTTTGTTTTTTTTTTTTTTTCGAATATTTATATCAATTTTTTTGATAAATGTTTGTAGTTGTTTTGGTGAACGTTCATATCGTGAATTTTGTTTTGTGCTGATTTTTTTTTTCCGAATGTTCATATCAATTTTTTTGGTAAATTTTTCGTAGTTTTTTTTATGAACATTCATATCATGAATTTGTTCAAACAAATTTGCTCTCCAATTTTTAAAAAACATAAACATTCATAGATTAACAAAAAGTTACCCAAAAAAATAGAAATTCATATCGTCGGAAAGAAGATTTTTTTAAGATTAATTTGGTGTATTTTTTTTTTTTTAATTTTTATTAATGGTAAATTGCGTGGGATAATTTTGATGATTTGGTCGTTTTTGAAAAAAGTAACTATCACATTTTTAATATAATAATATAAATTGTAAATACGACACAAATAAGGGATAATGACCAAGGACTAAATTCTAAGAAGGTTACGGAGACCAAAAACTTAATGTCTATTATATAATCCTCTATTTTGGGGTTTTAAATTTTTTTTATTCTATTTGTAGAGAATTCATTTTTTATTCCTTTATCAACTTAGGTTTTAGTTATTATCGGTATTTTAGTTAACATTAACTATGATATCAAATACAAATTTAACACTAATTAACATCAGCTCAATAAATGAAATCTAGTTAATGTTAATTAAGGCACCATTTGATAATTTTTTTTTAATACTTTTTAAATTAAAAAAAAAAGTTAATTTAACAAAAAAATACTTATACTTAAAAGCAAAAACAAACAATTAAAAGTGTGTTTAATAGTATAGAAATAATATTTTAGGATGCGTTTAGTAAGGTAATTCAACGAGGGATTTCTAAAATCCCTTGTTTGGGTGCTATTAAATGCGATTTGTAAAATCTATTGGATTTTTAAAATGAAATTTCAAAGAAGAAAAATGGGGTTTTCAAATCCCTTTGGATGTGTTTTTCCCCAAATCTTTCCAAAGAGGGATTTCACTTCTCCCATGACCCCTCCGTCCTCCATCTTGGGCTAATAGCGTGGCCACCAGTGCCGGTTCCTTCTTCTCCCCCCTCTTCTCTCTCTCTCTCTCCCTCCCCTAAATCCCTTGCCCCCTCTCCCCCTACATCTTGCCCCTGTCGCACCCCTGCCTCGCAAGTGTCCCTCCCAACTCCCCCACCTTGCCCGTCCCACTGACCCCTCCAGTACCCACGGCAGATCTACACACACAAGAGAGAGAAAGAGAGAAGAAAGGGTGGGGGTGCCAGTTGTTGCAAGAGGTGCCTGTTATTTTTACAATTATATTACTAAATAGGTATAAAAATTATATGAAATAAATAGTTATCCATAGGTATAAAAATATGTATAATTAAAATTATATTACTAAAATAGGTATAAAATTATATTATTAAATTACTAAAATAGAAATTATATTATTAGGTATATTTTCACATTTTATATTAAAATTCAATGAATTTCAAAATTCTGCATACAAATATTTGTCTATTCAAATAAGAAAATTATGAAATTACACAATCAATTTTTTAATTTAAAATAGTTATCCAAACATAGATTTGTAAATGATGGGATTTCAAAATCCAGAAATTTAAAATCTCATCATTTAAAAATTCTAGTGATTTATCAAATTTCTTATCCAAACGCACCCTTGGTATTATCCCCATAAATGGTCTCTTAATCCAAAAAAATTCATAGATGATTGAAAAAAAATGAGTGGAGAGGTCTTAGTCCATCGACCCCTTATAATATAAAATTTGAAAAATAAAAAAAAATAGTTAATTTTTACTTTTTGAAATCCTTAACACTTGATTTTTATTTTTGTTTTTAAAATTTTAAAAGTTTTTTTTTTTAAAGTGCAAATCAAATATTACTTTTGAAATCCTTAACACTTGATTTTTATTTTTGTTTTTAAAATTTTAAAAGGTTTTTTTACTTTTAAGTTTAAGTATTTTTTTTATTTGAAGTAAAAAAAAATACTTATAAAAAATACTAACAAACTATTTCTATAGGATTAAAAATTAAAAAAGACGTGGATAAAATTACTTATTTGAAAGAGAAGCCAATAATTTTTTTTTTTGTTTTTTTTTTTAAAAAATAAAATTATTTACAATACTACATTGTTTCCCCCTCTTCATCTTCAGATACAAATACCATTTCCCGTTTCTTGAAACCAATGGTGTTGTGGCTGTGGACGATAACCGTGTCGGCCCCTTATACAAACACGTTTTTCCGCCACTCCTCGCCCCTCAACTTTCTTTTGTTGGGCTACCATGGAAGGTTGTTTTTTTTTTTTTTTTTTTTTTTTTCGTGGGATATTTCAATATTGCATTGAACAATTCTTAAAATTTGAAAGTACTTTTACTTAAAAATTAAAATCATAAATGTTTCTGATAACGTAGATATAATATCGTCATGTTAGTTAATGATATAAAATATGTTGTAGTCCGAAAGAAATTTAGATGGTTGATAAAATTTGGGTTGAGATGATGTAATCCATCGACCCTTTGAAACATAAAAATCAAAAATAATAATAATAATAATAATAATAATAATAATTTTTTTTTTAAAGTAATTAACATCATTTTTTTTTTAAGAAAAAGTATTTTTCCAGTGCATAATAAACGTTATTTTAAAATTAAGTATTTTTTTTCCTTAAATGGTAAGAGGTATTTTATAGAAAGAGCGGTGCTTGAATGTATGTATTGTGGTTGCAGGTTGTCCCTTTTCCCTTGTTTGAATCTCAAAGCAAGTGGATCGCGGGTGTTTTATCAGGCCGTGTTTGTCTCCCATCCCCCGAAGAGATGATGGCTGATGTCCAAGCTTTCTACTCCTTACTAGGAGAATCATCCATTCCAAAACGATACACTCATAAATTGGCTCAAAATCAGGCAACAATTTAATCCAGTCAAAAATTACATTTTTATCTAAATTTAGTTTAAAGTACACGCATGCACCATGGAATTCCATTTTAATTAAAAATATAATATGTGAATTTTGCAGTTCGAGTATAATGCATGGCTTGAAGCAGAGAGCGGTGGTTGTAGAGTAGACGAAGAATGGAGAAAAGAGATGTATTTTGAGACTGGGAAGAGGAGGGGGGCCCGGCCTGAGAGTTATCGCGATGAGTGGGATGATCAACATTTGATCTCACAAGCACATCAAGACTTCATCAAGTATTTATGTGAGAGAAAATCAAGTTAAGCACAAAACTATTTTGTAACCAGATTTCAGAAAAATTGTTTTAAACAGATTTTCAACAATTTTTGTAAAAACAATTTTTATCACAAATTCAACTAGTTCAAAATTAGAAGTAGTATATCAATTTAAGCACAACAACTTTGAGCACAGAAATATAATTAGAGAGATATCTCAGTGAGATTCCTCAAGAATGATTTGACAAACATCGCTTCGTAGTAAACTTGGTTTTTGTGAAGAACGCCTTTTTATCAATCGAGAAGTAGAACACACTCAAAATAAATCTTTTTAATTGTTTCAAAAAAATCATTTTTCTTTCTCTAAAAATCTGATGATTCTTGATAATAATCACTAAAATTCGTAGGTCTAGTTATAGTGATTTCAACTATGCCCAATAACGATTATTTTTTAAAAGATATTCTAAAAAAATAATACATGTAGATCCCATATATAAGTCTGATTTATGGTAGCTATATTTGACCAAAAATACCATTTTTAAGACATTCAATTTAGTTCCAAAAGTAATTTGATTTAAACCCAAAAAAGGATAGAAATAATATTTTTCGGTATAAATCATAAAATAAAAAAATATACAGATTAAATAATAAGATCTTTAAAATATATATGATATCTTTAAAAAACTGTTCTTAGCTATTAGAATATGATTTTTCATCATTCAAATGCTTAAAATATGACTGGAAGATCTTTATAAAATGTGCAAGTCAAATAAAAAGTTTAGACAAGATCGGTTGGCCGAAATTGTGGTCAGTCAACTGTTTAGGCTAACGTTTGGATTTCCAACTGTTTTCAAAGGGATTCGATCGTTCGGAGCTTTAGACAATCGATCGATTTTCTCTTTGTATTTGCCATCAAATATATCAATCAACTGAAATGGCTAAAACCTAAATCTCTGGTATCCTAAATTTGGTAGTCAATTGAAATGCCTCTCGGTCAACGGTTTAGGCATTTTTTCAATATTTCTTAAAACTTTCTTGATCGATTACTTAGAAAACCTTTTTGTTAATATAAAGTTATCACTTATTACCATTTTTATAAACTCATATAAGTATATTTATGTGTTGCGCGTGACTCTAATCGGGTTGCATTATGAGTTTAAAAAGAATTAAGTTGTTTTACTTAGTAATACAGAAAATCTTCTTTCAAAACATCTTCAATAGCTTCCATTGCAATCAATTTGATCTTCAAACATTCTTTTATCATTTCTTCTCATTCAAATACAAGAACTAAACTCTAAAAACATTTCTCAATAAAACCATTAGTCTGTTAAAACATCTAACTTATTTATTTCATCAAAACATCAAATATTGTTCTAGAGTCAACAATCTTTCCATTTTTAATGATGACAATTAATTTAATGTTTTCTCAAAAAATAATATTAATAACCACTCTCCTTGAATATGAAGACGAATTTTGTTCAATTTAAAGATCATAATAAGAAAACTTTTGAATGTAATGATTTCCAAGATAAGGTATGCAATATAATATATAAAAGATATTCTCAACTCAATTTTTTTATTTTTTATTTTTAAATCTTCTCCCCTTTGTAAAAGGAAACATCACACAAATCTCTCCCTTTGTCATCTCAAAAAGTGGGAACGTGAATCAAAAGTGGGAACGTGAATCAAAATAATTAGAATGTTGGATTATGTTTTGAAAAATAGACGTTATAAATCATGTTTAGAATCACCTTAAATAGACCTACAAATTTCAATGATTATTATTAGGAATCATCAGATTTTTAGAGAGAGAAAAGTGATTTTTTGGAAAAAAAATAAAAATATTATTTTGAGAGTATTCTTGATTGATAAAAATGTGTTATTTGCAAAAATTGAGTTTACTTGGAAACGATATTTGTCAAATCATTCTCGAGGAATCTTAGTGAGATCTATTTGATTATAGTTATGTGCTCAAAGTTGTCGAGCTTAAATTGATATATTATTTCTATTTTTGAGCTAGTTGAATTTGTGATAAAAATCGTTTTTACTGAAATTGCTAAAAATCTGTTTAAAACAATTTTTCTGAAATCTGGTTACAAAATAGTTTTGTGCTTAACTTGATAAATTCCAAATTAAGATGGCGTTTGGTAACCATTTCGTTCCCATCCCATGCAGTGGGATGTGAATGAGATGAGAATTTTGTTTCCTTCTTGAGAGCAGAATCGCGTTTGGTAACGACAATTTTTTTTTTTGTTCTGAGAACAGAATCGCGTTTGGTAATGATTTTATCCTAGAAATCAAGAAAGAATCTTAAACCACAATTAAGTAATAATCAAGCAATTGAACCCTAAATCACAATCAAGAAATCATCAATCCTAAACCCCAATCGAAATTGAAATCATAAACCTAATCGAAATTGAAATCCTAAACCCCAATCGAAATCGAAATCCTAAACCCTAATCAAAATTGAAATTCTAAATCCTAACTGAAATCGATACCGAAGTTGAAATCGAAATCGATTACAGCTCGAAATCGAAACCCTAACCACGTAATCGATTTCGAAATCGAAACCCTAACCAAACCACGAAATCGATTTCGACATCGAAATCATCCTTTGGTCTTCCACTGCATAGATTAACGTGAAATCGATTTCAAAATCGAAATCATCTTCTGCTCTTTCACTGCACAGATCAACGCGAAATCGATTTCCAAGTCGATTGCGAAGTCGAAACCCTAACCAAACCATGAAATCGATTTTGATTTTGAAATTGAAATTGAAATTGAAATCGAAACCCTAACAAAATCGATTTCGAAAGCCTAACCAAACCACGAAATCGATTTCGCATTGGACAGACGAAGCAGACGAAGAAGACAATGACGAGAAGAAGGAGGCCAGAGGAGGACGGATGACGGGGAAGGAGGAGGCGACGATGTTCCACGCGTAGAAGAAAAAAAAAAGGGAAAGAATTGTCCGTCCTCCTCCTTGTCTGACTTCCTTTTCGTCTGCTTTGTGTCATCGTCTTCTTTGTCTGCTTCGTCTGTCCAACGCGAAATCGATTTCGTGGTTTGGTAGGGTTTCGATTTCGAGGGCAATTTTGTGGTTCAGTTAGGTTTTGATTTCGAAATCAATTTCGTGATTTGGTTAGGCTTTCGATTTCGAAATCGATTTGGTTAGGGTTTCGATTTCGATTTCATTTTCGAAAACGAAATTGATTTTGTGGTTTGGTTAGAGTTTCGATTTCAAAATCGACTTGGAAATTGAAATCGATTTCAATTTTGAAATCAAAATTCCAAATCGATTTTGATTTCGAAATCGATTTCGTAATCGATTTCGCGTTGATCCGTGTAGTGGAAGAGCAGTGGATGATTTCGATTTCAAAATTGATTTCACATTGATCCGCGCAGTGGAAGAGAAGAGGATGATTCCGATGTCGAAATTGATTTTGTGATTTGGTTAGGGTTTCGATTTCGTGGTTAGGGTTTCGATTTCGAGCTGTAATCGATTTCAATTCCAATTAGGGTTTAAGATTTCGATTTTGATTGGGTTTATGATTTCAATTTTGATTGGAGTTTAGGATTAATGATTTCTTGATTGTGGTTTAGGGTTCAATTGCTTGATTATTGCTTGATTGTGGTTTAAGATTCATTCTTGATTTCTAGGATAAAATCGTTACCAAATACAATTATGTTCCCAGAACAAAAAAAAATGTCATTACCAAACGTGATTTTGCTCCCAAGAAGGAAACAAAATTCTCATCCCATCTCATTTCATTCCCATCCCACTGCATGGGATGAGAATAAAATGGTTACCAAATGCTACCAAAATGACTAGTGTGTCCTATGAAGGAAATGAGAATGGAATGGGAAGGATGAGAATCCACTTTTTTTGGTTTCTCAATCCTAAAGAAAAAAGTGGGATGAATTCTCAAATGGGAATGGAATGGGAACGAAAACAAAAATTACCAAAAGCTATTCCCTGATAAAAATCCCAAAAATCTGAGAATGAGATTGGAATTTTTGGGATGGGAATAGTTGCCAAACGGGGACTAAGTTTCTCACATTATTGCAAACATTTCTATCACTAGTTTCGAGACATTAATTGGGTTTATTTTGAATTAAGTTGATAGAAACTCTTGTGAGAACAAACAATTATCTTTTATATTATATGAGTTGCAGCTTAGATCTAAAAGTAAACAATTTAATTGAGAGTGTTGATTGAGAATAAAGGGATCTTACCTAATCAAGGTGTAAAAGTTTAGTTCTTACCGCATGAAAATGATTATTGTAAGGATTTGATTCTTACCTGAGAAAAGAATCAGATGTGGTTAGTGGATTGCAGCTTCACCTATTACTTCATGCTTGGGTCCCAGAAAATATTTTAGAAAATGCAAAAGGTCCATTGAGCGCCTCACGTCTTGAAAGGGTACCCTTTCAATTAAAGCAGGGGGGGGGGGTGTGAGCCAGCAAACGGAGGCAACAAATCAAGATGATAGTATCTCCCTCAGCTTAAAGGCATGATCTTACTGATCGCTTAGCCTGTACCTTTCTCACTCAATTCTTCGAGTTTATTTTGTAAAGATTCCAATTCTTTATCACGAATTCCCTACGAGAGTTCAGGAGAATAGATGAAGGCAAGAATGGATAGAGCCAAGAGTAGCTTGTCGAACCACTATAAATTTGTGTGTCAATTTTTCTATCCTTCAACTGTTTGTGTGTGCATTTAGTAAACTATGTTTCCACATATTAACAAAATACAAGCCAATTAGGAAAATTGAATTTGCTTGTTAATTTTAAACTACCCAATTCACTCCCTCTTTTGGGTTGATCTTTGGGTTAACAATTGGTTTTCATGGATATTTGAGCTTGCCAAAGGAGAAAGTTGTTTTATCTGTCATGGTTGGGAAAGAATAATTGTGAGTTACTAAAGCAACATAATTTATGGTACATCTTTAGGTTCTCTGTATAAAGCAATTTTGGGTAGATCGTGGCTACATGCAATGAAGGAAGTATTGCCTACATTCTACTAGAGCCTTAAGTATCTCAGTTTTAAGAGGAGTTAAAGTAATTCAAGGAGACCAAGTGGAGTCAAGAGATTGCTTTACAGTAGAAATGAAAGGGAAGACGAAGGCTCAATAGTAATTGACCAGTAGTACGGACATTCCAAAGGAACTAAAGTCAGATAGATGTAGATGATTTCTGAGAAAATTCAGGAATAGGTTGCCTTCTTAAAATAACCGAGTAAATCTATTTAGATGAAGCACTCAAGAAGAAGGTAAAGATTGGTTCAACTCTATCCATTGAAGAAAAGAAACATATTATCCAATTGTTAAAGTAGTTCGTTCGAAGTTCAAGAGATATGGAAGGAAGAGACACTAGCATTGTGGGGTATTGCCTCAATGTTTAAGGGTTACATTATCCATTATGGCAGAACAAAAAAATTTCAATGCAAATAAACTAGGAGTGATAGAGGAAGAAGTGGAAATGTTACTAAGCATTGGACATATCAGATAGATTATGTATCCAAAGTGGTTAGCTAATTCAATTTTGGTTTAAAAAAAAAGAATGGAAAATGGAAGATGTTTGTAGACTTCACAAATCTAAACAAAGATTGCTGGAACTTCAAAGTCTAGTCCCATTTTGCATCATTTCTCAGCAAATCGGTAAAGGGATTCACCTTCTCCAAATACCCTTTGATAAACTTCCAATAATAGTTCGTGAGTCTGAGAAACGAACGTAGTTCAGTAACTTTCTTAGGGGTTGCCTAATCGATGATGGCTTGCACATTCCCTTCATCCATCCACACATGTACCTGACTCGCCCAATGCCAAGGACCATTACCTCTTTATGGAAAGAGATGATCTTCAAGCGTCTTTCTATAGGTTATAATGTTGTCTAGATAGATAACCACAAACCTATCCAAGAACTCGTATAACACACCATTCATAAATTATAGAATGTATCAGGGGGGTTGGTTAAGCCAAACGACATCACCAAAAACTCAAAAAAAAAAAAAAATACCGTGTCACATACGCTATTTTTGGTTCATCACCTGGCGCTATATGAACCTTCCGGTATCCAATCTCAAATCTAACTTCATAAGTACTTAGCTCGAGCAAGTTGATCAAACAAGTCTGCGACGTTAGGACCATGATACTTGTTCTTGATCGTAACCATGTTTAATGCCCTACAATCGACGCACATTCGCATTGAGCCATCTTCCTTCTTTTGGAACAATATCGGCTCACCATATGGAGCTTTTGAAGGCTTTATATATCCAGAATTGAACAATTCTCAAATCTATTTTCTCAATTTCGCCAACTCCACTAGGGACATCCGGTAAAAGGCTTGCACAGGTGGCCTTGAGTAGGGGCTATGCTTCGGGTTTAGCTCGATCTTATGATCGATAGCCCGACTAGGAGGAAGGGTGTTCGGGAGTTTTGGAGGCATCACGTGACTAAACTCGTCAAGGATTTTAGCAACGACATCAGGTACTTCCACTATTTGATTGGGTTCGATCTCAATTAGTGCAGCAAGGTAGGTCTCCTCGTCGTGCCTCAAACCGACTTCACTTGTAAAGTGGACAGCATACCAACTTTATGTTTTCCTTCCTTATTGGGTTGTTCACGTTTAGTAGTGTGAACAAAAGTTGGTGTCTTCTCATCTACAGTCAGTAATCCCTCAAGACAGGGTGTCACTGCAACTTTGGCCATAGCCAAAATCTCAATACCCAAGATAACATTGAAGTTATCCAAGGGTACCGCTATCAGGTTCATCTTTCTTTCACATGTTTCAATATTCAGATCAACACATGCTAAGCCACGAATAGGCGTAACTTATGAGTTTTCCGCCTTGATTCTGCTAGGATTTTTCACCAATCCCAACTTCAGATTATCGACTTCTCAATCAGTCCCCAAATTGTGAATTTTTCTAGTATCAATCATAGCCAACACCTCATAATTGTTTATCAGGGCCTTCACATACAACAAACTCTGTTATTGTGACGGGGCTTTCTTAGCTCAAAAGGCATTAAGAATTTGTACGAGATTGACTCGTGTTGGGGAGTCATCACTATCATCTTCCAAGTCTTCAACAACTATGGAATTAATTTTCTCATTCTTCGAAAAATTCTTCATCTGATGGGGTCCGTTACACAAGAAGCAACCCCGGTTCTTGTTGTATTTGAACCAAGACTATCCATCGCCTTTGGACTTGTTTTGGGAATTACTAGATTTTCCTTCATTTTTTCTGGTCACGGGATTTATTTTTTTCTTCCTTAGGACCACCATACTTATCCCTGTCATTCTTGCCATCAGAGAGCTTTTTCACTCACTAAGTTTGTAATCAACCAAGCTATTTGTCGCAATGACTGTAGCTGGTAAGTTACACACGTCTTGCTGCCTATGTTCCACTTATGTCTAGTCTTGCAATCCCAACATAAAGTTGAACAACTTGTCTTCATCAAACTTGTTCTTTATGTCTAACATCATTAAAGTAAAGTTCTTTATGTAATCACGCATGGTTCGGTCTGTTTCAGATTCTTTAGGGACTCCCGAGTAACCCACTACGTGTTATCGGGCAAGAACTACTCCTTGAGTTCCTTCTTCATATCACTCCATTCCGTGATTTGCGCTCGATCAACATCTGAAACTCGTGTTTGCGATCATAACTTTGCATCACCATATAAGTACATGGTCGTGGTCACATATTAGAGCATGCCCTGCTTTGAAATACTGTTCGACATCTTATAGATAGTTCTCTAATTCTTTGGTGTTTCTAGCGCCAGAGAATGGTTTGGGTTCTAGTACCTTGACCTTCGTTGGACCATTTCACGTTCTTTGTCTAGCGACGACTGTTTTTAGAATAAAAACTTATTCTTCCACACATTTGAGATTTATTTTCAGACATCAGCCAACACGATTATGTCTATTGGCATAGTCTTGATTATAACCATTGCATTGCTGCATAATTCTTCGGAAGAGGCTTGAAGATTGACGAAGTTGGTCTTAATTTTAGCGTTTTGGATATACAAGTTTTCCTCATTGCCAATCATCAGCGCACCAGCGTAGTCTTCGAACGCTTCAAGATGATCGTTCAAACTCAATGCAAATATCTTTTTGTAGCCCTGCTCTGATACCCATTGTCACAGGGTTAACTTTTCAAACTCGAATTTTTAACCTTGTGATGGCTTGATTGTCTCCACAACTGGTCAGCTGAGAGATTTCTTGTAACGCAACACAACATAGCAAAACAAACAACACAAAAATGCACCCATACACAGACACACAAGAATTATAGGCAAAACCTAACCTTATATTTAAACTCAAGAACAAGGAACCAATTGTCTTACAAGTTCGGTCTAGTTCGTAGGAGCACACTCACTACTTGAACTAAGTATACAAATAAGGTATTTATAGGGAACAATGATAGTTGACAACCCCAACTGTTTGGATAGAAAATTAACACATGTTATGATACTTGTCCAACCCACAACATAGCATCTGCCCAACCTTACCTGCCAAAAATTGCCCAGCATTTGTAACCCAACTTCCAATACACTTAGTCTTTCATGAGCTAGTACTCCAGCACTGCGTCCTAGTTGCTTGATATTGTGCCAACACGTTTCCTAGTATTGCCGTCTTGTTCCCATGGTCATGCCGACATTTGTTGACGACTCACTATGACGCCCGTATGGCCAGAACGTGCCTTACGCTCAAGTTTTGCCTTGTTAGCTTGACCTCATACTTAAGCTTTCCTTTGTGCTCATGAATTTTGATCCTAGAGTTGCGCTTAGGATCATTGTGTCTTGTTTTGGCGATGTCTGATGTCTACGTCCAGCGACACCTATATATGCCCACGAATGCCAACACATGTTGATGCCCATAAGTGTTGATCTTAGCTGTGTGCCTAGAACCGTCTTCTGTCTTGCCTCGGCGCCACCCAATGCCCGCTAGAAGTGGCCTATGACATCTTATTTCGTCGAAGCTTGTCTTGTTTCGTTTTTCATCCGTGTTCAGATTCTTGGGTATGCCATACCCATAACTTACCATCATGCCTTGGTCTTTGGATACACATTATCTTGTCATACCAATTCCCCCTTGATGCACCAAGGGTCTGGAGGGAGAGGCACCCTCTTTATAATACTTTAAGCAAAATAATTGAGACAGCAACAATAGTTATCAAAATGTCTGAGGAGGCATAATGGAGTCAACAGTGAGGCCCAGTACACGACTGACTCCGTTGGTGTAGTCCGATGCTAATTTCGGGGGTCGGTGACACTCGGGAAGGCGATAGGCACCCCAAGATGCCCATTTGAAAATGATACCTTATGTCTAACTAAGTTCAATTAGTTAAAGTCTGAATATTTTATTTTGTTATAAAACTTTTTACTTCTTATAAACTATTTTCGGTGTTTTCTGAATTAGAATGGGACAAGATTTTGGTATTTTTTGTAATATTCCCCCGATATGACCTCTTATCAAATATTAAGTAATTTGACAAGAATGATCTATGTGGGTGTTCTGATGAACTTCTTTAATTTAAGTGGACAAATCAATCTAAATGAATTATGGAAGTGTGAAAGCAAGAATGCAAGATGCAAAACATGATATTAATGATGTTAAACTAGCATGATATGAATCTATTTTTATTTATGCAAGAACACATTTATTTTGTGATAAAATGGCTTAAGCTAACAAAATAACATGTTTGTAAATTTAACTTACGCAATACCAATGCAAGGAATATGAATACAAGAATAAACTAGGGTTCTAAAAATTTAACATAACTATATGAGGAAAAAATCTAATGTCTAACATGGCTAATATGATATACATAAATGGCTTATATGAAAAATGTAAGTGGTCTACATGTTCTAAGCATACATATACTAAATGGTGAAAATGTGGCTCGATGGCGTGAATTATGGAGTCTAAAATGGCATATATATAATGTAATAAACATGAAAAGTATGGGTGGTGAAAAGTGTCCTAAACATGTCTAAGTGATACAAAAGACAACATGCAAAATGACATGCATGGAATATTACTTACTACATGAATACGACGTCATGGAATGCCTACTTTTTTAATTTGCCCAATTAAGTCAAAGAAGTCCTAATTTAACATTCCCTCAAACTCTATGGCGATGAGAATCAAGGAAAAGTAGCGAAAATAAATTTTGTCGGAATTAACCCTTCCAAAACATAGGTGAGGTCCGATGAAGTGACTTACTGAGGGAAGGGATAATTGACCGTTTTAAATTCCACTCTATTTAGGGATCAAATTGGTAGTATAGAAATCTCTCCTTAAATTTATCGAATCATTGACTTCGCCCTAAAGCTTGTAAGACTTAATTCTTAGAAAACAAACTTAAATTTTTTAATTTATTATTTATTTTATTTTATTTTTAATTTAGGTATAGCAATAGTGAAAACAACAAGATGATTAGAAAGAAAATAAATAAATACGAGAAAAAAAATGTCCTCCTCTAACGCTTGGAGGCTAAATTTGAGAAGGAAAAATCTCGTCCGGACATTTTCATCGAACCATTGGATAATTTTTAACAAAATTAAATTTGCAAGAATTTAAATTGCGATAATAAAAAAAAGATGAAAGAGAATTAATATTGAAAGAGAAAAAACATACTTGTCATAGCAAAGATCCCTGACAAATGAGTTTTTCTCTCTCAAAGATGGCCTCCCGAATGAGTTTTCCTCTAAGAATCGCTTCCCAGAAGGATTTTTCTCTAAATTTCTAAGTGCCTTGAAGGCTTTTTCTCTTAATTTTTGGGTCTTAGTTATGATAATAAGGGTCCAATTTATAGGGAATGATAGGGAATAAAAAACAACAAAAACCATAGTTTCGTCTAGATACGACCTTTTGATGGCTCTCACTTTAATGGTTGAAGCCAAATCTTGAAGATTTACTAAGATTCTATATGTAATCATTAGATTTTGTAATGATTACATAATTTTCAATGATCTAGGTAAATGATTGCACATGATTGATAATAATTACTAATGATTGGTTATCATTGGTTGGCACATGGGTCATTTAATGATTGATGTGATGTTTTTCGGTTCAGTTTGCTTGCTAAATATTATTTACTCGAAGTAATCCAGTTATTTGCATTAAATGCTCTTTGATGTTCAATAATGTAGTCTCTACCTATCATTTCATGCATTTAATACTTGATTTGACGTTGATTTTATGGGCATTGAATTCCTTGAGATAGAAATTGATCCGGTTAGTTTCGTAACCGTTTAGTTACTTTTGAAGTAACTAGGTTTCCTTAAGATATTTTGATGAAAATATCTTCATCCCTTGAATGTAGTCTCTAAAGATTGATTAAAGCATTAAATGCTTGATATGACCTTGACTTCATGGATCATTTAATGCATGATGTGATGGAAAATCGGTTCAGATAGTTTTGTAACCATTAGTTACTTTTCAAATAACTAGGTTTCCATCCTAAATATTTTGCTAGAAATGTCTTGAAAATATCTTCTCATTAAATGCTCATTAATGAGGCTTTTAATGCTTAATTAGGCCTTGATGTGATGAGCCTTAAATGCTTGCTATGATGACATTCGGTTTAGTTGATTTTGAACTATGTCTTTTGCATTAATTACTTTAGGTAGTCATGGTAGTTTTTTTTACTTGATCCAAGGCTTTTGGCTTGATTTCTTGAAGATTAATATGTGGAACAAAAAATTAAAGAAGTATTTTTGGTATAAAAAAGATGAAACCGGTAATAGTAAAAGTTTCAAGGGTCAAAAAGGAAAACAAGGGTAATTGGTAAAATTTCTTTAAGTTAAAAGGTAGTAACTAATTTTTATTCATATTAAAAATGATTTCATGAAAATCAACCTTTAATAACATTATTTTAGCTCCTCTTAACTTTAGGAATTTCGAAGTTGACCTGAAATTTTTACTTATACTGATTTCATCAAATTGACAATTTTATGTTTTTTTTTTTTTTTTGTGTGTGTGTGTAGTATCCAATGTAATCTAAGGCAGAAATTTGTTCCCTTTAAACCTTAGTTAATGTTTATCCCAACTTGCGCTTTAGATCTGATACTAAATGGGTAGGATAAAATACGGTGTCTACAACTACCTCTCTTTGTCATGGGAGTTTACTCGTAATGACAAATAAGGAGATACAAACATTTTGTTCCACGCGATATAAAAAGTAAAGACAGGAAATTTAAGGTGACTAAGAAAAGTCAGGAACGTTCCTGAACGTTGCTGCATCTACACTACGAAAGCAGTAAAGCGAAGGAAAGCGGATGTCAAGAATGTTCGAATGGTTCTTGGGTATCGTTGCATCTATACTATGAAAAACAATGAAGTCCTCAGAAAGTGAATGCTAGGAACTTTCTAATGGTTTTTGGGTATCGCTGCATCATCCATAGGCACCATGGTAACCTCCTAGGAAAGCAAATGCCAGGAACGTGCGAATGGTTCCTTGGGTATTACTGCACCATCACTAGGGTTACCGTAGCTTATGAGGAAAGAAAATGCCAGGAATGTTGGAATGGTTCATTGGGTATTGTTGCATCATCCTTTTGGAAAACTACATTCATTTTCTGTAAGTAAGGAATCTTCTCAATAGAGGGTCAAAAGACCAGTCCTAGAGGGTTACACCACAGCGTATGGAGAATGATGACTCATCGACTCATTGCCATCTCATGGTTATGATTGTACCTTATCCAAGGGCTTTCCTACATATCTCAGGATAGCTGAGGATCAGGTTAAATATAGTTCTAATAGGTAAAGTAAATCAGGATTGGATGGAAAGGTTATGGGTTAGAGAAACCAATTTTGGGGTGTTTTGTCAATTTGAGACTGAGGTCAACATTGAAGCAGTAAATTAGATATTGATTGATTGATTGAAGTAGTAAATTAGACATTTATTTATTTATTTAATTGAGCTGGCTTGACCGAACCCCATCAGGGCGCTTATATATCTCAAATAGCTAAAAATTAGGTCCAACGTAGTTTAGGATTTTATTTTATTAAGTTGGTTGGACCGAGCCCCAATAGGGTGCCTATATATATCAGATAACTGAGAATAAGGTCAAATATAGTGTTGATTTCAAGATTTTGATGGATAATTAAGTGTTGATATTTTTGGTGGAACTAACAAGTTTATTGAGTGTTTTAGTATAAAAGTTCCATTGTTGATATTATCATGAAGTAATTGGTAAGGATGCTAAGGATGCAAAGAGACAGACAAAGATATGGGCATTAAGAGATTGACGATTCTGAAGAATTTAAGTGAAAACAACTCAAGTCATTTTTTACTCTTAATGTATCATGATTAGAATCACATAAGACACAAAAATAATTTATATTTATGTGTGTTTTTATTAGGGTCCCGATTAGTTCACATATTTGTTCTAATGTGAAATTGAAAAAGAAAAATTGACCTAAGAAAGATTAGTGTTTAAAATTGATTATTAGTGTTAATTATGTTAATTGAGAAAAGAAATCGGTTAAAGGGTCGAATACGTTGAAGATTGGAGTTGAAATATAAATGAGAAGGAGTGATCCAACACTGATCGGTCAACCGATCACAAGGGGATCGGTCAATCGACGGGCAATGTCTAGGAATTGGAGAAGTCTTTGAATCGATTGGTCAATCGATCAAGAGAGATCGGTCAACCAATGGCTGAGAAGTGAACTCTCTGGATTGATCAGTCAACTGACCGTCGATGATCGGTTAACCGACCATGGTCGAAAAATGGCCCAGGGAGCATCCTGAATTGATCGGTCAACTAACCCATGAGGGATCGGTCAACCGTCCAGTGTATGAAAATGGATTGGGCTACAACTTGAAACGATCGATCGACCGATGGTTCATCGGTCGGTCAATAGAATGGGTAGTTTTAGATTTTGAGGATTTCGAGGAACTATTCAAAAACTAGTCGTTAACTAGCCATTTTTGGGACATTTGAGTGAGATATTGCAGAGATTTGGATATATTAATGATGTGATACACTTATTTTAATATCCTTATAGATATGGTACACTTATTTGAAGTGTTTTTCAATTAAGTATATTTAATACTCTCCATCTACTTGATTTAAGATTGCGATTTGTTTTGGGGACTTAATTGAAAGATTTTGAAGCCATATTTAAGTCTAATATGCCAAGATTGAGTAATATTGATATTTGGGGTCTACATGAGTATTTAAATGTCATATCTTGTGGGAACTAGTTGTTAGAGGGCCTGTTTCAAATCTGTTTAAATAGACCTGCGTTTTTCACATATCAATATATTACTTATGTCAAGAACAATCAGTTTCTAAGCTTTTTGAGAGTTATCATTCTGATATTATACTGAGAGATTATCATGAGATCATTCTATTGTTGAAGTTCTTGAGTTAAAAGTGCTAATTGATTTGGCGTCACCGATCTAAGCTGTTTAACGATACGATTTGCAATCTTTCGGTGTTTTCCTAGTGAGATCGTTCCAAGATTTTATCCTTAATTGTGATCATATATTATTATTTCTTGCTTAGATATTCGATCTTGTGAAATCAGTTTTGAACTTTAAAAGCATACAAATTCTTTTAAAATAATTTGTGTGATAATCTAATTACGTGCTCAATTTTATGTTACCCGCATTATTTTTTATAATCATATTTTTTATTTCCTTACATAAAATTCTATCACTAGAAAATTCGGGACATTAATTGAGTTTAAATTGATTTGAGGTAGTAAAGGCCCCGAGTGGAAAGAAACTTATCGATTTTTGTAATTGGTGAGTTTTGTGCGGATTATATATTGTTGGAAATATCTAATCAGGGGTAGTTAGGTTTCAATCTCTTTCGGTAAAGAGATTGATGTTTAATATTTACCTAAGGTATAAAAATGTTAGATTATTCTTTTCCCTTGAAAAAAAATAGGCTTGATTCTTCTTGATTAGAATTATTTGGAGTGATTTGTAAAGGTTTCATCCTTACTTAGGAAAAAAGATACTTAGAGTGTTTTTGGTGAGATTTGATTCTTAGTTTAAGGTATAAAAGAATTAGTTTTGATCCTTAGCCTGTGAAATGATTAGGTTAGTCTGAGCCTGAAAAAATATAGAGTTATTCCTGAGCCTAGGAAAATGAAATTGTAAAGGTTGATTCTAAGCCTGTAAAAGAATTATTGTGTAAATGTTTGGTTCTTACCTGCTAAAGGAATCAAGTAGTTTAGTAGGTGCAAATCTCTGTGGAGCTCGGAGAACTGGATTAGCCAAGAGTAGCTTAGTGAACTAGCATATATCGTGGTGTACTGTATTGTTGACTTTTTTTATTTATTGTTGTTTGGGTGTACACTTAGAATTAATTACACTTATCTGCTGCTATATAATGATAATAATTAATTTAGGATTAAATTAATTATTTAAAAATTTACGCGATGAAAGATAACAATTTGCTTTAATTTTTATAACTACCTAATTCACCCCTCTCTTAGGTAGATCATTGAGCCTACTTGTAGTTCAGGATACTTAAATGTAAATTAGTATTTGGTGAAAAAGAGTTCTTTCTTAGAGAAATCAATTCCTGGGTTGTCATATCAATACATGCTTGAAAATGGCTGAGAGAATTCTCACCTGAGAAAACCCTCGAGGAAACTCGATACTTAGTGGAGTTTCATGGCCATATCCCACATGGGACTGCCGACGAGAACTAGAAAACTTCTCATGAGAAATTTACCTAGGATAAAATCTGCCCCAGCCAGAGACTGCTGCATGGTAATGCTTGTTTATTTTTCAGGGATTATGGATTTCATTTCTTAAATTTTGAATTTTGCCTTAGTCCTAGTAGGGGAAAATCTTATTAAAGAATCTCGACGGAGAAATCTGATATAATGTGCCCCAGCTCTAGCTGGGGCGCAGGAATATGTCCTGGGCGTTTGGTGGGAATGTGACAGAACCCACATGGGTTGGCCATATATTCCGAACCGAGCATGTGATTTTAATGTCTGATAGAGATTGGAAACCTCATTGGTTTGTTCTTTGTCTCGTCATGTAGCTGTTTTGGACAATGACTGTTAGATGACTAAAACCCACATGCGTTATCTACATACCCTGATTTCTAAGGCCAGGAATTAATTCAAAATATAGTTCTGCCCTCGTTGTGCTGATTTATTTCAGATTGTCGATCGAACCCAGAAAGGTTGCCTATATATCCTGGTATTCACCAAGAATCTGGTCGAAGCGTAGTTCATGTATAGAGATCCCTTGTTGTTTACCTAACTAAAGGAGTGAAATTGGCTTCTAAGGGAAGTCAAGGGATTTTTCCTGATTTGTGCCCTGATATAGGGTTGAGAGAATGTCATAAAGTTTACACTTCTCTGGTTTTGACCGGATCCGTTTGGTTTTCCTAAGTACCTTGACGAGTAACCAAGGATTAGGTCAAAACATAGTTATAAACTTCTCAATTTTTTTTAAGTGGACGTCCGAACCTATAAAGGTTGCTTACGTATCCCTATTTTCACAGGGAATCAGGTCGACATTTAGTTTATCATGGTGATAATTGATTTTTTTTTTTATTTATCAAGGCATTTCATTTTATGTCGCAGAATGGAAATGAATGTTGTTTCTATAAGGAAATCCCGAATAGGGTGAAATGTGCCCCATACTTTGACTGTGGCAGTGATTGGATAAGTTCCCTTAGGGAATCTAATTCGACACTTCTTATTATGTGATTATTGGTAGCGATTATTTTGCTACACCGCAAGTGTACGGATCAAGTTTAATAGTATAGGGTGAGTATCGTATCGTATCCACATGGATTGGATTAGATCATCGTTAAGTACCGCGATTATCGTAATACAACTTTATCTAGGCGACCAAATTTTGGGTTTATAAAAATAAAACTAAAACAACTAAAATAAATATAAATACAAAAACACTCAAAAATATTGATTTTCTATGCACAAATCTTCTAGGGAGGTTGGACATCACTTTGCTAAACTATGTTTTCCTCTAACTTGTTAATTGAATTCATGCCCAATCATTAACCTTGGGTGTCTAAATTAACCTCACTTCTACCTTTCGAATGCCAAGTGAGACAATTTGTATAATTATTCGAATTAATATCTCTATTTAACTCAAGTAATTATCCAATCTTTAAGCCTCATCCATCAAATGGTTACCCAAATTATATTAGCCTCTTGCACTCAATACAATAAATGTTGCATTTCTCGAATGCCTAATCTTACACATCTATGATATCTAATTTACCTCTCTCATAAATTAGCAAATATGAATAAAGAAATACAAATGATTGAAACATGAAATCTAATTAACAATAACTTAAAGTCTCAAGGCATAATTTATACAAAACTATTCAAAACCCCTTAGATAGAAACTTTAACACAACATAGCGGAATCCATAACTAATCATTTCAAGAATTTCATAAATGTAAACATGTTTAATACAATATCACAATTACAGAATTCAAACAATATTAGGGAGAAGAAAAGAAATCAAAATCTGAATTTTAGAGAAGTTTCGCTCCAAATCTTCAATTTCGCTCCTTCTCGTTGTTCCGTTTTCGCTCTCTCTCAGATCTCTCATCTCTCATTTTTCAAAATGCGCCGAAATACCCTTAAGAAATAGGGAGATCATAACATTGGCGTTGCAGCTGATAGGTGTAATTTATCTATTTATTCCCAAGTCGATTTTGGTAATTTTTGAGTATTTTTATAGTGTTTTAATATATTTTAATACATTTTTATTTATTTTGCTATAAATCAGGTATTTGGGGCGAAAAATGACTAAAACGGTCGATAAACAAGCAAGTCGGTGGAAGAACAGTGGAGAAAAAGAGCAAAACGAACTATTTTCAGAACTTGTATCCACCGCTACAGTGGTAAAAATACAGAGAGTTGCTGATTCTCCACCGCTGCAGCGATCAAAGTGTAGAGAGCTTCACTGCTGCAGCGGTCAAACTACCACTGCAGCGGTCACCCGCCAGAAACCTATTGACCTCTGCACCGCTGCAGCGGTCATGCGCCAGATCCTTTAGGATATTTTGTGATATTTTGGATTCTATAAATATCATCTCTTCTCCCCCAAACACATAGTTAACATTTTCGTGAGTGTCTTGAGAGCTCCAAGGCTGATCTACCAAGAGAAGATCACCACGCGAAGAAGAAGAAACGTTCTCGGAGTGGTTTTTAGTGTCGATTATTCAGATAATAGCTAGTCTCATCGTTTATCTCTTTTATTTATTAGTTTGGTTGATTGTTTTGTATATGTTTAGCGTTTATTTTGTTGTATATTTGGTTAAGGTCATGTATAACTAAACATATATTGTCTAAGGAACGATTTGTGTATGAAAACGTTGTTTATATAAAATCTATATTTCATTAATAGTTGTTCATGTTTATCCGATTGTGTTTACTGTTTTATTACAATCTTAATATACTTGTTATGGTATTAGGATTGATTTTGAGAATACGGAGTTTGACACTAGGGAGAGGTAACCCTGAATTCGGACTAGGGTTTAAACACAACGTGAAGATCTAATGACTCGGGAGGGCGTTAAAAAGTGTGCAATCCGTGACGTTAGGGCGTGCAATCCGTGACGTTAGGGCGAGACTCATGTGACCAAGTGTCGTATAGATGCTCAAGAGGGATTTCGGTGTTGACGCGAAGTTACATATTCATTTAATTTACACTCGGGAAAGGTAGTGAATGAGATTTCGATACCGATATTGTCGGATAGGATGAATGCCGTTAATGTAAACTAGATTGAAATGAACACGTTTAAGAAGACGAAGTTAATCCCTAAACAATTTACTCCCTTAAACGTCAATATTAGTTTAGTATAGTATTTTATTAACAAAAACTATATTTTTTATCGTCTAAATAAAATTAGGTTATGACAATTACAGTACTCAACGATAATTTACACCAATCTCTATGGATACGACAACCCATACTCTTCCCACTCTACTAAAACTTGACTCGTACACTTGCGGTAAAAGTAGCGACGTATTTACGCTCTACCAAGTTTTTGGCGCTATTGTCGGGGATTAATTTTTAGATTGTTGTTGATATTGTGAATAAATAACTTGATTTTAATTTAGACATTTATTTTGTTTATAATTTTTGTTTTCTAGTTTTTTTTTTTTTTTTTTGTAGGGTACTTGACGATGTTAGATCAACAAGTGCTTTTTAATTTTTTTAACGGGATTCTGAGCCGTTTTATTGTGCTTGGGATCAATACAAGGAGCTACTATTTTGGTTCCCCAATCATCGTTTCCTGAGGGAGTGTCAACTACTGAACTTCCTCGATGGGTTACTAGCCGCAACCAGAATGTGGGTTGAAGGAGAAAACGGTACCACCTCTTTCAACCAACTAACCGCAGACGAAGCCTATCGGGTATTGTAAGACATGGCGGAGTATGATTTTTATTATTGGAAATATTCAACAAGCTACCAAAGCTTGGGGGGGTAATTCTACCGTTCCGACGCCACGGATTGACACTTTGGACCAACATGAGGAGTCTTCCCCCACCTTTGAGGAAATGTTCGTTGCAGTTATGGGAGAGACTTAGATTTTCTTCAGGAAAATGAATGACCGGCTAAATGAGCACGAGAATCGTCTTGACAATATTGAGACGGTCTGCGCTGAAATCAATGTGACCGTAACGTCTCTTCTGACGCAAATCGGTCAGCTTATCTGCTTAATTAAGGTCGAGTAAAAACGGTGGCATTGGGAGACACACAAGACACATGCATTGAAAGCCACCATGAGGAACTGAAAACAAGTGAGAGAAACTTGGGTGCATTCAACGATGATTATCCTACTGAGGAGAAAACCCAAGTGTAGATTGGCAATGAATAATCACATTTTAACAATTGTGATTCCTCACCTCTTGAAATCCAAATATTGATGTCGCCTCCGATCGAAGATGATCACATCTACGAGGATCCGATGTGGCTCAATTATCCTCCACCGCCTTTTGCAACGTTCTTTCATGCCAACCAAGCACATTAGCCGGTGAAGAGTGTTGTTGAAAGCTCGAGCTGATCAAAGCCAAATCTCGCCAGTCTTGAGGGTGTTCTGAATCAAGACCCATACGTAGTGTTGTACGACACTTACTATGGATGGAAGCCGCTTTTTGACGAGCACTTTTTTATGTCAGGCCGAGGACAATAAACCACGCGCTTCTTGGAGGCAACCCAAGTCAAAAATAAATTAGATCCATCACTGCCAACTTCACTCGGAGGCGAGATTGTCTTGCCTCCCAGGTACGTATTCTAAACCCCTGTCTTCATTATCATGCCATATGCTTTTATTGGGATCGCTGATGGGTTAATGTGAACACTATCTGTTTTAAGTTCAGGGGTGATGTGTAGTATGTTATTATGTTTTATTGTTGTTAGTTATGTTTTATTGATTCAATGTATGCATGTTTGTTTAGGTTTAGTTTGTTTATGTTTGTAGTTGTTGTGCATGTACTGAGTTTTGCGTTCATTTCGACCATTACCCGATGATGCCATTACCCGATGATGATATTATCCCTTGGTTGTTTGTCGAGGTCAAGGGTAATGCCCATTCATATGTGTTCTGTGTGCTTGGCATGTCATTTTGATAAAAGTTATTGTGGATCCTAATTTGCACGAGCACATAGAGTCAATGTATAGTTATTCAATTGATTTGAGGCTGATTATCCATTAGCCAAATTCATGATAATTTTAAGGATTCTAGAACCTGATTGGAGAAAACTTGAGGCAAAATCCTAGGTGAGCTAGTTCAGAAGACGTGATTCAGGCATTCATTTTGTCACTTGAGCCTTTGAAGCTTACCTTGTAAAATGTTTATCCCTCGTTATCCTGTCGAAACCTATAAATGTTGTTTCAATTCTAAACACATAATAAATACCCTGGCCAATTGAATTATTTCCAAACCTATATCGCTGAACCGAAGACACAATTTGAGTTAATCAAGTTAGCATTCGTGTATGCTACTTGAAGTGAGCGGTTGGGTTTAGAGCGAATTTTTGATTGGTTTGGTATTCGAGTACTCATTTGTAATTTTTCTTTCGTTTTAACCACACCTGTGAAATTGTAATAATCGAATAAGTTTGGGAGTGTGGTACGTTAAAAAAAAAAAAACATACGTAAATATTGTTAAATTTCCGTTTCTTTTGACAAATGAGTATGACGTTCTTAAATGATTGTTCAGGGTTGTTTCTAATTTATCTATGTGGGTTCGAGAGTGATAGTGTGCCAAGTATTGTGCCTTGGGTATCGTTGAATTAACGAGTAGGTAGAGCAGATTGTTGCCAATTAACGTAGCTGTCTACACCAATAACAAGTACGATTCTTAATACAATATGTTGCCAAGGATCAGGTCAAGCGTAGTTATTAATACAATATGATTTTAAGACTTCTGATTGTCAATGTGTTATTTTCTTTCGTGACTAACATCTCAGGGCAAATAGTTGAAAGGGCAAACAAAGGAAAAAAGCAATAGAAGACCTAAGAACATCACCCTTTGAGCATTTTGTTCAAAGGACGTCCGATATCACCACTTAATTAGTGTAAAAAAAAAACATCAAAGCCCTACCATACCATCCTACCTTAAGTGGTCAGGAATTCTACCATACCATCATACCTTCTTGGTAACTCATAATTTTGATAAACAAAAGTCGATTTTGAAACAAGTTTGGTGTAATACCCCCAAAATTTATATTTTTGGAAATTTTTATTTTATCTAAGTTTAATATTTCTGGGTCTGTTTTATAAATTTATAATATAAATAATATTTGATAATTTTGGGGGATCAATGTTAATTTTAAATTGACTATAAAAGGTTTTGGGACTATTATGTTATTTAAAATATATTTTTAAAAATTTTGGGATAAAATTGATTTTTTTTATTTTATTTTAAGGGAGGACATTGTGTAAATAAACAAATAAATAAATAAATTAACGATCCGCATGGTTTTCTTCATATAGAAGGAAACAATGAGGACCATAAGTATATATATTAATATATGTATATAATATATATAGATGTATATGTGTTATACATAGGATTACTTATTATTATTATTATTATTATTATTATTATTATTATTATTATTATTATTATTATTATTATTATTATAACAACAACAACATTTATGAATTCCATATATAAGCTATCTGTCGAACCAAAGAAGGGGGGACTTTTATTGAAATAGTGATAATATACAGGATATGTTATTAAGGGATGTATTTATATTCATGTTATTAAGTAAAATCACATGATAAGAATTTAGAAAGTTTTGAGCCAGATGTTCAGTTCAGATTTTGACTTCAGATTTCAAGTAGAATTTTTAACTATTTTAATATATGTATTTAATTTTCCTATTGAGTGATTCATTTTATTATTATTGTTAAATTTTAACTATAAATTTTCATGAGATAATTATGATTATGTGGAGATTATGTGAAAATCATGCCTATGTATTTTATTTATTGTATTGATTAAATGCATGTATTAGAGAGGTTGAAATTATACTAAGTGTTGGCTCACAACCCCACATTTTTTATTGCAAGGTCGATGAGGGTGAAATGGTGATGAGAATTTTATTTGAATTTGTATTTAATTTCTAATAATTAAATTTATTATTTTCCGTTGTAAAATCGACTTAAAAATCTGATAATTAAAAACAATTGATATTCCCGTGCATTTATATTTTTTTTCGAAATTTCGATAAATGGTTAGTTTCGATAAAAAGTGGTAACCCATATGGTTACTATTTTCAGTAAAGAATATGTTTATTATATACATGTGAAGCCTAAGAAATCTACACGAATGTTTATGATAATTCCATAATAATTCCATAATAAACCCTTAATATTTCATAATAATTCCATATTCCAAATTCCATATAATTGCTAATGTATTCGACTTGGAACTAAGGGTTCAACAGTAACATTTACTTATTGGATTCCGATTCGCGTAAAACATTCAATAATTCTGAAATGGCGACAGGAATTATATTATAAATTTCATTTGTAATAATTATATTTATTATTTATTATTGTAAAATTGAATCGATGAATTCGAAAAAAAAAAAAAAAATCGATAAATTGAGTATATAATTATTTTAACATAATAAATTTCTTGTCATAGTCGTAATCGGTTATTTAAGTTCAAAATAGAACTGATAATGTTAATTTATTATTATAAATTTGATTATATAAGTTTGATTCCACTACAAAAGAGATTATTTGAGTGTGTGTGTTTTTGGGTTCCTTCTGCGTCATATTTGTGGGGCTGTTTAGCTACTATTTCTTATCTGATTTTTGTTTCTTTGCAAAAGGAATTTTCAGAGGAATAAAAATATATTTCTTTTTATTTCTCACATTTTAAAAATAATAAAATATTAGTGGTTCGATTTTAGTTTTATTTCTCTAAGCGGAGAAACTGCGTAGCGGCCGTAGGAAACTGGGTCGTTGTATTTGGTATGCCTGCAGTCGTTACCAAACCAACAATACACAAAACATCAAAACCCCATGATACCACCGTTAAACCAATAACACATAAAGGCCCAATTAAATATCCTGCAAACCAGACTTCACTAAAAAGTCATATACTTGAAAATCGTTGTGCACCATAGAAGACTTGGATTTTGATACAAAGAATTGATTTCGAGGCAAATTTTGTCCACCCTAGAGTTACCTCCAGGATGGAGTTTTGACAAAAGAAGAAGACCATTGATAAACGAAGATTTACTAACTTCCAAAGAAAGAATCCAATATACATTTGTCCAGGCGACAAGACTAAAGAACGGAGATGGGGGTTTATTTTCTTCTATCCATAATTTGGTTCTCAAAACGCAGGAAATAGACACAAGTTGCCTGTATACTGACACTCAAAGCAAAATACTTGAAGCAAATGACCAAATGGAAAGGAGAAGGTTCACCATCCCAATTCCAACAAATGGATCTATAAGCCTTGACACTATAGGTAAAATCATTCTATCAATTTTGTCTAGACTTAATGAAAGATTAAATATCCCAGGTGTGACACCAATGAGCGAATCCTAGGAATTGACTTCCTATTTTGAAAATTATTTTCTATCACCATCAATAAACACGTCAGCATGTAGGTTCAGGGATTCACATCAATGATCCCGAACTAATTTTCCATTACCTCCAACAAATAGCGAGACGAATTGACTTAGATTCTCATCTAGTGGCTAATCAGTCTCCTCCCCAACTCGCAAGCAGGGGCATATTTTACACTGATAATAATCATAATTGATGAGTGAGTTATTTACTAACAAATTAAGTACTTTTATATTCAAATATTTGTGTGTTTTCAAGCATTTTTGTTAGTTTAATGTGTTTTTGTGTTTTTTTATAGGAATATAAATAAATGGGAGAAAAGATGCAAAATGAGTGCAGATGCAGTAATTTCAAGATTGATTTTACCCACGATTAAATCTGATTTTCGAAAACCTCAAAACATGGAAGTTGTAGATCTATGTCTTAGATTTTCATAGAATTTTTAATCACCTTAATAGGAGTTTGGACAAGAAAGTTATGGCTAAACTACGAACAGGTGTTGGATTTGCTAAATCCACGTTGCACGGGATTTTACAGCATTGCTCACCTTAATCGGAGTTTAGACGAGAAAGTTACAGCCAAACTACGAACAAATGTTCGATTTGCTAAATCCGTGCTGCAACAAGATTTACAGCGCTGCAGTGCAGTTCTGCGCCTTTTGGCGCTGCAACAGGATATTTTGGCACTGGTCTTCTGCATCGGAATGAAAGCCCTAGCAATGAAACAACGCTACAGTGCCAATTCGACGGGGCTGTTGGTAGCGCGTAAATACGTCGCTACTTTCAACGCAAGTGTACAGGTCAAGTTTTAGTAGAGTGAGAAGAGTAAGGGTTGTCGTATCCACAAGGATTGGTCTAAATTATCCTTGAGTAGTGTAATTGTCATAACCTAATTTTATTTAAGCAATAAAAAATATAGTTTTTATTAATAAAATACTATACTATACTAATTGAACTAATTAACCTACTATACTAATATTGACGTTTAAAGGAGTAAATTGTTTAGGGATTAACTTCATCCACTTAAACGTGTTTGTTTCAATCTAGTCTACATTAATGGTATTCATCATATCTGACAATCTCGGTATCGAAATCTCATTCACTATCTTTCCCGAGTGTAAAGTGAATGAATATGTAACTTTGTGTTAACGCCGAAGTCTCCCTCGAGTGTTTATACGACACTTGGTCACATGAGTCTTGCCCCAACATCACGGATTGCACACTTTCTAACGCCCTCCCTGGTCATTAGATCGTCGCGTTGTGTTTAAACCCTAGTTCGAATCTAGGGTTACCTCTCCCGAGTGTCAAACCCCATATTTTCAAAATCAATCCTAATACCATAACAAGCATATTAAGATTGTAATAAAACAGTAAACACAATCGGATAAACATGAACAACTATTAACGAAACATAGATTTTATATAAACAACGTTTTCATACACGAATCGCTCTCTAGACAATATATGTTTAGCTATACATGACCCTAGCCAAATATATAATAAAATATACACTAACCATATACAAAAAAATCAACCAAACTAAGAAATAAAAGAGAGAAACAAGAAGACTAGCCGTTATCCGAAGAATCAACGCTAAAAATCGCTCCGAGAATGTTTCCTCTTCTTCGCGTAGTGATCTTTTCTTGGTTGATTAGCCTTGGAGCTCTCAAGACACTCTTGAAAATGTTAACTATGTGTTTGGGGGAGAAGAGACGATATTTATTGGATCCAAAATATCACAAAATATCCTAAAAGATCTGGCACATGATCGCTGCAGCGGTGGAGAGGTCGGTAGGTTTCTGGTGGGTGACCGTTGTAGCAGTGGTTTGACCACTGTAGCGGTGGATCTCTCTGCACTTTGACCGCTGCAACGGTAGAGAATCAGCAACTCTTTGTATTTTCACCACTACAGCGGTGGATGCAAATTCTGAAAATAATCCGTTTTGCTCTTTTTCTCCACCGCTCTTCCACCGATTTGCTTGTTTATGGATAAAAATAAAATAAATAAAAACGTATTAAAACATATTAAAACACTATAAAAATACTTAAAAACTACGAAAACCGGCTTAAGAATAAATAGATAAATTACACTTATCAAATACCCCCAAACTTAAAATTTTGCTAGTCCTCAAGCAAGACACTCACACTAAAATAAAAAACACAACTAATTAACTAACACAAAAACTAAAAATGAATAAAAACACAAACAACGGCATGCGAGTTTTGAATTCAACTATTCCTACCAAAATATTTTTCCTCAACAACCCCCAATCATATCGAGTTCAGAAATAAAATGCACCATGTGATGTTCTAGAATTTCAATATTCAATAATGGAAAACGTCATTTTAGATCCTTTCAACGTGTGTGTGTGAAAACTCAATTATATAACTATCCAACGATCGGATTGGATTATCCACCAACGAAACTCACGACATATACCATAAAGGATTAGGATATCCATACGCCTGACTGGGTTCCACTCTCCACTAATGTAGGCTTGGAAGTTCAAAAAGATCAATAGGACTTGGTTCGGTTTGGAACATTTGGCCAAGGGTATATCGAGAATATAAAATTGTGGTGGAGAAATTGAAATTGCCAACTTTAAAACATCCTAGGCCATACAAGTTACAATTGTTGAATGATTGTGGAGAAATTAAAGTGAATAAACAAGTACTCGTATCATTCTCGATTGGAAGGTACAAAGACGAGATATTGTGTGATGTGGTGCCAATGCATGCGAGGCATATTCTTTTGGGAAGACCATGACAATTTGATCGGCAAGTAACTCATGATAGTTATACCAATAGATACTCTTTTGTACTTAACAAAAAGCTAATTACTCTTGTACCCTTAACGCTAAAGCAAATGTATGATGATCAAGTGAGGTTAAAAAGAGAGAGTGACAAGAAAAAAGAGAGTGACAAGAAAGGTGAGTGAGAGAAAGAAAAATTCAGAATGTGAGGGAAAAGAAGATAGGAAATAAGTGAGTTTTTATGCGAGAGAGAGTGAGATAAAAAAAACTTTGTGTGCAAATCAACCTTTGATTGTACTTTTGTACAAAGAGCTTTGTTTTACCACTAACGATCTTAATTCTCCTCTTCCTAGTGTTGTTGTTTATCTTTTACAGTATTTTAATGATGTGTTTCGTGAATAGGTACCCAATAGTTTGCTACCAATAAGGGAAATCAAGCATCAAATTGATTTCATACATGGAGCATCCATTCTAAATAGACCCGCATATAGAAGCAATCCCGAGGAAACAAAGGAGCTTCAAAGGAAGGTTAGTGAGCTTATGGAGAAGGGGTATGTACGTGAAAGCATGAGTCCTTGTGCGGTTCCCGTATTGCTTGTACCTAAGAAAGATGGTACGTGGAAAATGTGTGTGGATTGTCGCACCATCAACAATATCACGGTAAAATATCGACATCCCATTCATAGATTAGATTATATGCTTGATGAATTGCATGGTTCTTGTGTGTTTACTAAAATTGATCTTAAAAGTGGATATCATCAGATTAGAAAGAGGGAAGGTGATGAGTGGAAAACCGCATTCAAAATAAAATATGGTTTATATGAGTGTTGGTTATGCCTTTTGGGTTAACCAATGCACCTAGCACGTTCATGAGATTAATGAACCATGTTTTGCGTATTTTTATTGGGAAATGTGTGGTTGTATACTTTGATGACATTCTGATTTATAGAAAAAAACTTAGATGAGCATGTTGAATATTTAAAACTTGTTTTAGATGTTTTGAGAAAAGAAAAATTGTTTGCTAACCTCAAAAAGTGTACCTTTTGCATAGATAAGCTTGTATTTATTGATTTTGTTGTTAGTGCTAAGGCAATTGAGCTGGATGAAGAAAAGGTTAAGGCAATCTAGGATTGGCCGAAACCTACAAGTGTGGGACAAGTGAGAAGTTTTCATAGGCTGGCTAGTTTCTATCGGAGGTTTGTGAAAGATTTTAGTCGCCCAGACGCACCTTTAACTGAAGCTATCAAAAAGAATGTGGGTTTTAAGTGGGGTGATGAGCAAGAAAAGACATTTAATTTGATTAAGAAAAAGTTAACTAATGCGCCTTTGCTTGTTTTACCTAACTTCACAAAAACTTTTGAGATTGAATGTGATGTTTCAGGAATAGGTATTGGAGTTGTTCTCATGTAGGAAGGGTGTCCGTTTGCCTTCTTTAGTGAAAAACTAAGTGGTGCAGCCTTGAATTACCCTACATATAACAAAGAGATGTAAGCGTTGATTAGAGTATTGGAGACTTGGCAACACTATCTTGGCTAAAAGAATTTGTGATTCACACGAATCATGAATTTTTGAAGCATTTGAAGGGTCAACAAAAGCTGAACAAGCAACATGCCAAGTGGCTGGAATTTATCGAAATGTTTCCTTATGTGATCAAGTACAAGCAAGGTAAGAAAAATGTTGTGGCGGATGCATTATCTCGAAGGTACGTCTTACTTTCTACCTTAATTGCCAAATTGCTTGGTTTTAAATACATTAAGCATTTGTATGTTGATGATTCTGATTTTGGTAATGTATTCAATACATGTGAGAAAGTGGCATTTGGTAAGTTCTTTAGGCATAATGGGTTTTTCTTTAGGGAAAATAAATTATATGTGCCTAAATGTTCATTGCGTGACTTGCTTGTTAAAGAAGCTCATGGAGGTGGTTTAATGGGGCATTTTGGCATATCTAAGACTTTAGATGTTTTACATGAACACTTCTTTTGGCCTTGTATAAAACGTAAAGTGGAGAGAATTTGTGAGAAGTGTATTGTTTGCCGGCAAGCTAAGTCTAAGGTTAAGCCTTATAGTTTGTATACTCCTTTACCTATACCTAGTGAAACTTGGATTGATATTTCTATAGATTTTGTGTTAGGTTTGCCTAGTTCAAAAGGAGGTCGAGATTCTATATATGTGATTGTAGATAGGTTTTCTAAGATGGCTAATTTTATTCCATGTCATAAAATCGATGATGCTTCACATGTTGCTGATTTGTTCTTCAAGAAAATAGTTAGGTTGCATGGCATGCCTAAGACTATTGTTTTGGATAGAGATGCTAAGTTCTTAAGATATTTTTGGAAGACTTTGTGGGGTAAGCTCGAAACTAAACTTTTATTTTCTACTACTTGTCAACCACAAACTGATGGTCAAACCGAAGTAGTTAATAGGATTTTATCTACTTTATTGCATGCTATAATACCAAAGAATTTGAAACCATGGGAAGATTGTTTGTCGCATGTAGAGTTTGCATATAATAGGAGTGTGCATTCTGCAACTAAGTTTTCACCGTTTGAAATTGTGTATGGTTTTAATCTATTGACTCCTTTGGATTTAACTTCTTTACCTATGAATGACCGTGTCAACGTAGATGAGAAGAAGAAGGCTGATTTTATTAAGCAGATCCATGAGAAGGCCCGACAAAATATTGAGAGCAGAACTGAGCAATATGCCAACCAAGCTAATAAGGGGCGCAAGAAGGTTGTATTTGAATTGGGTGATTAGGTTTGGCTGCATATGAGGAAGGAGCGATTTCCCCAACAAGGCCACTCGAAGCTACTTCCAAAGGGAGATGGCCATTTTCAAGTGATAGAACGGATCAATGACAATACCTACAAGTTGGACCTTCCAAGTAAGTTTAGTGGAAGTGCTACTTTTAATATGACTAACTTATTTTCATTTGGTGTAGGTGAAGATTTGAGGACAAATCTTTTTCAAGAGGGAGGGAATAATGAGAATATATCAGTTGCACCAAGAGATCCATTGCATATTCCACCTGACCCAATAACAAGGGTAAGGGCTAAAAGATTCAAAGAAGCACTTAATGGGCTTATTCAAGAGATTTGGTCCGACTCTACAATGGTCAAGCCCAAATTAGGCCCATCGGACAATCAATGCCTAGTCTACCTTATCAAGACAAGGGAATGGGCTTAAAGCGTAAACATGAACGGGCCTAGGATGAGACCCACGAATTTTATTTTATTTATTTTATTTTTGTAAGTCTTTTAATTCTTTTAGACTGATTTGTAAGGCTTGATTGCCAAGTAATCCTTTTCTTTTTAGATTAGGAGTAGGGTTTCCTTATTTCTCTAAGATTTGTTGTTCCTCTAGGGTTTTCTTTTATATTATATTGTGGTTGCCTACTGTTCACTGCCACTGTTTACGAGCACTATTCACTAGTTAGGGTTTTTTCTTTTATCTATTTAAAAGACTTGTATCCCATGGGAAAAACACATTACTTTTGATTAATATAATTGTGAGAGTTTTCTCTTAAATTCTTCAGAGAACTTTTCCCGAACTTATCAAGAATTTCTTATGGCGTTCAAACTCTACACCTTCAGTTCATGATTCACTTATAATCATTGGGTCAAGGTGGTTACTCTATACATTTGGTTCGCGTTTCATTCAAAAACGTTGGGTCGAGGTAATCTATCTTTCAATTTCTGTATTTCTTATTTCATTACAAATCTAAATTTAGTTCGATCCTTTGCAAAGAAACCCTAAGTTGGTTTCGGGTCTCACTAATCCTTGATGAGGTTCACATCATCTTACATGTGAGATCTTATATTTTGTGTGGCACCAAATGTTGAATATAACATTCAGTGACTGACATTCATATTGTTTTAAGAGTTCTAAATTGAGATACATGTGGATTTATATATAACATCAACATCAATACATTTTTGTGTTCCCCGTGAATGTTGAATATAACATTTAATTTAATAGAAAGTAATATTAATTAATGTTGATAATAGAATAAATTATATGTATGTTGAATGTAACACGACTTACTGATATAGGTGATTTTGATTTTAAATGTAACACGTAAAAACTGAAAATTCTAGAAGTACCATATTGAATGTAACATGAAATGTAAAAACTAAAAATTTTGGAAGTACCATGTTGAATGTAACATGAATGTGAAAACTGAAATTAATGGAAAAACATAGTAAATTTGATATCGTTTTGTAAATCTTATTTAGATAAATCTGAATATATAATTAGATTGTGAAAAAATGTATACAATAATAGCTATTTTGATTTTAATAAAATGACTTTGTTGAATATGGAAACTCCCAATCCCTATAAACTTGCGAATGACAAATCTATAATCTGGCAACCAGAGATTTTTGAATCTAGGATCAAATGGTTCGTGAAAACTACCGGATGAGAGTTCTTGGTTTATTATATACTAGTTAGCATTTATTGGCAAGGCAATAAGTAATTATTTTTCGGCTTATTAGGTAATTTTTCTTTTAATTTTTTCAAAATAAAATAAAATAAAAATACAGTAAATTGCAAAATAAAATTAAAATTTTGTGAAGAGGACGGTTAAAATGTCATGGGGAAGCCATGCAAAAATAAAATACACTCACGAACAAGCAATGCAAAATAAAAAGCACTCATTGAGAGGCAATATAAAATGAAAGGCACTCATGGGGAGACAATGCAAAATAAATAAGAACTCACGAAGAGGCAATGCAAGATGAAAGGTACTCACGAAAAGGCAATGCAAAATAAATGGCACTCACGAAGAGACAATGCAAAATAAATGGCAATCATAGAGAGGTAATGCAAAATAAATGGACACTCATGGAGAGCAAATACAAAATAAAAGGCACTCATGGAGAGCAAATACAAAATAAAAGGCACTCACGGAGAGACAATATAACATGAATAGGCAATTATGGGGAGGCAATGCAAAACAAATAAGCACTCATGGATAGGTGATGCAAAACAAATGGGCACTCACGGAGAGGTAATGAAAGATGAAAGGCACTCAAGAAGAGACAATGCAAAATGGAAGGCAATCTCAAAGAGGCGATCAAAATAAAGGGCACTCACGAAGAGGTAATAGAAAATAAATGGGTACTTTCGGGGAGACAATGTAAAATAAATAAGTATTTACGCAGAGGTAATACTAAATAAAGGTACCCATGAAGAGGCGATGCAAAAAGGACACTCACGGCTAGATAATGCAAAATAAATAGGTACTCTTGGAGAGGAAATACAAAATAAAAAGCAATCGTACCCCCAACCTATAGTAGAGATGGAAGATATCCCTCGACCTGTGGCCACAAAGGATTGATACAAAGGCAAAAAATAAGCATGCCCCCCAAATGCGCTAGGGAGGAATAATACCTCCAGGCCTGTGGTCGTAGAGGACTGACACAAAGATTAAAAAAATAAACATACCCCCAATATGTGGTATGGAGAAGTGATACCTCCTGGCCTGTGGTCATAGAGGATTGACACAAAGACAAAAAGTAAACATTCTCCCCAACCTGTAGTTGGGATAAATGATACCTCCCGGCCTGTGGTCATAGAGGACTGACACAAAGACAAAAACTAAATATTTTCCCTAACATATGGTAGAGATGAGTTATACCTCCCCCCCCCCCCCCCCCCCCCCAGCCTATAGCCGTTGAGGATTGACACAAAAATAAGAAGTAAACATAACTCCAACCTGTGGTAGGGATGAGTGATACATCCTGACCTGTGGCCATAGAGGACAAACACAAAGACAAAAAAAATAAACATACCCCCCCAACCAATGGTAGGGAAGACTAATACCTCCCAGCTTGTGGCCGCATAGGACTTATGCGAAGACAAAAAGTAAACATGCCCTTAACCTTTGGTAGGGATGAGTGATACCTCTCAGCCTGTGATTGCAGAAGACTAACACAAAAACAAAAAGTAAACATACCCTTCAACCTGTGCTAGGGAGGAGTGATACCTCTCGACTTGTGGCCGTAGAGGACTAATACAAAGATAAAAAGTAAACATATTCCCCAACCTGTGGTAGAGAAGCGTGATACCTCTCGGCTTGTGGCTGCATATGGTTGGACTCAAGACAAAAAAGTAAACATATCATCCAACCTTTGGTAGGGAGGAGCGAACCTCTTGGATTCTAGCCACAGAAGACTAACACAAAGAAAAATAGTAAACATACCCCCCCCCCCCCCAACTTGTGGTAGAGAAGAGTGGTATCTCACGGCATGTGATCGTAGAGGACTAGCACAAAGACAAAAAGTAAACTTACCCCCCAACCTGTGGTAGAAGAGGATCGATATAAAATGAAATCTAACATACCTCATAATCTGTGGATATGGAGGATTGACATGAAAAAAAAAACTACTATATCTCCTAGCTCGTGGCAAGGGAGGACAAACATGAAACAAAAACTATCATACCTCCTAGTCCGTGACAAAGTAGTATTGACGCGAAAAAAAAAAAAAAAAAACTACCATACTTTTCGGCTTGTGGCAGGGGAGGAAAATTTCAAAACAAAAACTAATATACCTCCTGACTTATGCTAGGGGAGGACCAACACGCACTTAAAACTAACATACCTTCCTACCTATGGTAGGGAAGAATTGACACAAGATGAACAATCTTTAAAATGTGCCACATCTTGTGGTTGGGGGGGGGGGGGGGGAATGAGGGAATAGAAGTATGAAGTGTGACCCAACCTGTGGCTAGGGCGATGATTGAAAGACGAAGTATAAAATGTGCCCCAGCCTGCTGCTGGGGTGACAAGCTCAAATTCTATGGACCCAAAGATGGATAGACACCATATAATGTGCCACAGCCTATGGTTGGGGAAAAACTAAGAGATCAAAGATATAAAATGTGCCCCAACCTGTGGCTGGGGCTGATGCTTGGATGACCAAACCTTAATAGGTTATCTCCGTACCTTAAGAATACGCCGAGAATTAGGTGTATCTTAGTTCATTACACTACCCCTTGGGGGCAAGATTACAAATACTCATTAAGATGCTTATTTAGACCAAGACAAGTACTGGGATGCTTAATTATTCACACAATAAGATTACCCTAGTCTAAGGTTGGAGAAAAGTTGAGGTGACCATGCATAAAATATGCCCCAGCCTAGGGTTAGTGCTGATGCTATTCCGAAAGAACCCCCAAGTGGAGACTAATTAGGTTAGGTGAAAACATAACATGTATGGTTTATCTGGCCGAGAGATTTCCAAGGAAGAGCCAACTCATCAAATGGCAAGGATACAACTGACCCATGCCAGAATTTATCAAATAGACTGGCATGCATACATTTTTCTTTTCAATGAAGGAAACATTGGTCATGCTTGGGTGATCCACAATTTTTTTTTCCAGGTTATCTTGTCAATTTTAGGTCTTTTCCTCCCTTTGGATTGAATGAGATTTTTTTTTTTCTTTTCACCCATTGAGGAGATTGAAAAGAGTAGTGTGTTCTTACTTTCATGGTACCTAGTCTTTGATATTTTTCTCTTTCCTTGGCAACCAGAACTAATTCCGATGCTTGGAATATAAATCCCTTTATGCTTTGTGTTTCAATCAACACTTGCAAACTGGATTAGCCAAAATATGCACAAAAGTTTAAAGTTGATTTATTCAAACATCCGTGTTTACCTAATATGATTTCTGTGTTAATCGAATTTGGGCTTGACAAATATGATTTCGATAATAATCAATATTTTCTCTAAAATTCATATTACAAGATGACCCCCTCAACTAATAAGTATTTAAACCATTCTTTCCATGATAAGACTTTTGAGTAACTAAAGAAATATGTTTATCATTTTTTTTTTAATTTTTTTTTGCATCGTGGAGTCCTAAATAATCCATGTAGCGCGCTTTGGGCAAAGTTTGTAGTCCAGTTGGTCCAAGTCACTAGGTGTTAAAACGCCCCTACGGCTTAATACTCGAATTATCAAGATCCCTCACCAACTAATCTCTTCTTCTTCTTTTTTTTTTTGTTTTTAGAAGTGTCTTTAAGGCATTATGGATGAAAGATAGATCGTTCGACGTTAAAATGATTTTTGGGATGGTGGCTTTACTTTGTAAGGGATAGCCTAGTCGTTGGGTGGCTCTTTTTGGGCAATGGATTTTCGGGTAATGACTTTGCTTTATGACAAATTGCCTAGTTATTGGATGGATTTTTTTTTTTGGGGGGGGTGGAACCTTTTCGGGTAATGGATTTTTTGGTGATGGCTTTGCTATTTGACGAATTGTCTAGTCGATGGGTTTTTGGATAAACTTTGAAGAAATAGCCTTTCAGTGGTGGTTGGAGTTTGGTATTATGTATTGGGAGATACCATAGGTTGAGGGATGAATATCTAGTTAAGATGAGTCATCTTGGTTGTAACGACTCAGTTTTCTAGGGCCGCCACTCTGTTTCTCCTAAAGAGAAATAAACTAAAAACCTACATAAAATATTTTCACACCTATAAATCTGGAAAATTTAAAAAACTATGTCAATAATTATAATTATTAATTAACTGAATCAATTTTACAATAATAAACAATAAATACAATTATGAAATAATTAAAGACAAATCCAAATATAATTTCCAGGCAGCTCCATTTTTCTAAATCCTGCAATAAATACTATAGAGGTATGAGTCAACTCTGAGTAGAATTTTAAATCCTTTATTACGTGTATTTAACCAATCCAACAAGTAACATATAAGCTTATATCTCACATATTTATCACATAATAATCATAAATATTTTATGGAAATTAACAATTATAATTAAACAACAACTACACTATTTATATAATAGTGGGTCCCACCAATTTACTTTAGCCTCATACCTTGCTACTTAATTCTTATCTTTTTTGTATTCATGTTCTAACTCAAACACATACTCCTTTCTCTACACAACATATGGCTTCCACGTATACACCCACAAAGCCACCACTCTTCTCAACTTTACACATGCAAGATTTTTCTTAAAATGTCGCCCACACCTCCCATATATTATATAATATTATTACTAACTCTTATAATTACACTTATAACTCTAAAAGTTATCAATATTTGTTTATATCCTAAAATTTTCATAATATGTCAAAATAACCCAAAAAGTTTAACTTATTTTAAATAAAATATTATTTTCAGAAATATAAATTTTTGGGATATTACATTCTTTCACTTAGATCAAACTCTTTTTCAATTCAAAAATCATATTCACCATGCTCAATCTCATTCTCAACACACATATTAGTCACAGATAGCTTTGGAATAATAATAATAATAATAAAAAAGCATTAAACATTTAAGACATAGCTTAGGCAACACAATAGCATTTATTGAGAGTTTTAAACTGTGTACAAAGCAAGTCTTCTACCATCTAAAAGCCCAACTAGAGGGAGAAATGGATTTTAGAGTTTTTTTTTTTTTTTTTTTTCCAATTTTATCGAAATACACATTGCATACCAAGTTCGTAAGTGGTACCCTTAGGTCATGCTTTGGCTTGTAAAGGGAAGGTGTCTTCCACTAAAGCTAAGGAGTGTTATGGTTTCGACTTATGGTAGGTTCAGTTGCAATTTCGTTCGTTGGTCAAAGAATTTACTTGGAAGATAGGGTATTAAGGGGTTATGGTCATTTGGATAGGATAGTATCACGAGATACCGGATGAAAATATTTGGGTTATGGAAATATGGGTATTTGCGGTTGGCAATTCAAGATATTGGGTGGGGTATGGTTCTAGTTTTGGAAAAATTACAGGGGTACCACTTGATTTGGGGACATGGGTGAAGTCATTAATTTAAGGTATTTAGTGGGGAGGTTGGGGGATATTTTGGCTAGGTTCGACTTGGATTGTGGGTTTGATTTTGGCAAAACTGGTAGGGTACTACTTGACTTGAGGTCATAGGTCAATGTGATTTTCATTTGGAAGGGAAACTTTAAAAAAAAAAATTATCGAGCAATTTTTTTATTTTTTTATTTTTTGCACGATTTACTCTTGGATGACCAAATTTTCCAAAAAAAAAAAAAAAAAGGTGGGAATTGATACATGTTCAAAAAATAAAAAACTAATCACAATTCACACTTATTTACAAAATAGAAGAAAAATATAACAGAATAAAATACAACATTTAGACTTAGATTATTTGGACTTTGTTGGCCCAATGAGCTACTCAAGAGGGGGTGAATTGAGTAGATAAAAAATTATCAGAAAAAAAATACTTTAATAATCTAAATAATTAATTTTAATCCTAAATTAATTATTATCTTTATATCACAGCGGAAATATAAAATCAATTAGGTGCACATCAAATAACAAAAATAAATAATGTAAAGATAGTAGCACACCATAAATTTATACTGGTTCATCAAGCTACTCTTGGCCAATCCAGTCCTTTAAGCCCCATGGAGTGTCACACCTGTTGGCCCAGTAGAATACCCAAGAGGGGGGGTGAATTGAGTAATTAAAAATAATCAGAATAAAACTCAATAAATCAAATAATTAATTTTATACCTAAATTAATTATTATCTTTATAACACAGCGGAATTAATCAATCAACTAGGTGTACACATAAACAACAAAAAATAGACGAATTAACAAAACAGCACACCAGAGATTTATACTAGTTCACCAAGCTACTCTTGGCTAATCCAATCCCCCGAGCTCCACGGAGGTTGCACCCACTAAAACCAAGATTCCTTTAAAGGTAGGAACCAAACCCGCACATCGATTATTTTACAGGCTCAGAATTAACCTTTACAATTTCATTTTCAAAGGCTAAGGAATAACCTCTACTTTTACAAGCTAAAGAATAACCTAATTCTTTTTAACACTTAGGCTCAAGAATCAAAACCTCACAAAAACACTCCAAATATCCTTTTACCCGGTAAGGATTGAACCGTTACAAAATCACTCACAAACATGCAATTCTTATCCAAGAAGAATTGCTACCTCAATCTTTTTACATGAAGAGACTGAAATTCAGTTACCTTTAATTAAATATCCCCAATGATATTTAACCTGTCACAACTCACTAATACAAAAATTGATAAGTAAATCTCACTCGGAGCTTCTACCACCCCAAATATAGATAAACTCAATTAATATCCCAACTAGTGATAGAATTATGTGAGATGCAGAAATCTGATTTTAATAATATATGAGTAGTAAATTGGAGCACGTAATCAGATTTAAAAAATTGTTTGAAAGAATATTTTCTTTAAAAAATCAAAAATAATTTCTAAGATCAATTTCCAAAATACAATAATAAACAAGTAATGATCAATATGGAAAGATCTCACCCAGAATCCACAGAATTAATGATGAAAATAATGTAGCTTCAATTCCGGTATCAGTACAAATTGATCGCAGATGATTATCAGAATCACTCTCTTAGAACAAGTCACAGTATCGAAGAATGATAACTCTTATAAACGCTCCTCAAAAAGATATAGACTGATTTTTTCTCTTAGAATAATTAGAATGATTAAACTCTCTTAGAAAATTCGCAAGTCCATATAAGGGCACATGTAATCAGTTTCCTAACGGCTAATTTACAAGTGTCATGACAATAAAATACTCTTATAGACCCTTCATAACATGAGGATTTCATTTAGGTTCAATTTCACTTAATAACAACTTTTAAAACTCTCAATTAAATCCCCAAAATATTTCTCAATTAAAACAAATAAGTATAGAATTCATTTTATGTACCAAATTGAGAAACTTTAATAATTAACGAACCATATTGAAAGGATTTAATTTGTATATGAACCATATCTCAAATGTTAAGAATATCCCCGAAATCTCTCTCAAATCTTAACAAAAAACGGCTACTTTTGGAGGCTACTTTTGGATTTAAAATCGAATTAACCAATATCTAGAAACTGCGCGTCCAGTCAACTGCCCAGTCAACTGAAGGATACTGGAAGTAGCCTATACACTTTATCGGTCGACTCCTCAGTCGACTCTTAGATTCAGAGAGTTTACCAAGCTTCCATCATTCGACTGCTCTATCAACTCGCAGATTCAGAGAGTTTGCCAAGCTTATATCGGTCGACCTCTCAGTCGACTCTCAGATTCAGAGAGTTCATTTTCTTTCTCTGGTCGACTCCTCAGTCGACTCCCCCCTCTTGAATCTCTTATCTGATCTCGTTTTTAACTTACTTTCTTTTACAATTTTGCCCCATTTTTTCATATTTATAAATAAACTCCACTAATACTCTTATATTCTATTTTAGTCATTCAAAAATATTTCCTTTTGATTCATATAGGAACAAATAAATATACTCAACCAAAACACACATAAAAGTTAAAATTCATTTTGTGCCGTATGTGTGTTCCTAAATGGGATATTAAGAGTTTATATTTACCTGGATTGTTTTCCCTAATTTCTTCAAACTCTTAATACTTCTTCATCATCTTGATATCTTCATTTCACATCCATTCACTTTGACATCTTTATTATTGGAACATTAAATCACTGAAACACTTGATCAAACATTAGTTCCACCAAAACATCAATACTTAATTGTTCATCAAAATCTTGGGATCAACAACACCCACTAAACTTTGCACCCACTAAACTCAAGATTCCTTTAAAGGTAGGAACCAAACCATCACAAAGATTCTTTTATAAGCTCAAAATCAACCTTTACAAATTCCTTTTCACAGACTTAGAAATAACCTCTACTTTTTACAAGCTCAAGAATAACCTAATTCTTTTTAAACTAAGGCTAAAGAATCAAAACCACACAAACACTCCAAATATCATTTTACCCGGTAAGGATTGAACCGTTACAAAATTGCTCAATCCGTCACTCAACTCAACAATTAAAAATTGACAAGTGATTTTTTTTCACTCAAAGCTTCTACCACCTTAGATAAATTAGAACTCAATTAATATCCCAAAACTAGTGATAGGAAAGTGAGATATTCAAAATCTGATTTTAAACAAAAATGGGTAGCACGTAATTGAGCTTGTAATCAGATTGATTCAAGAAATTATTTCAAAAATATTTTTCAATAAAAAATCAAAAAATAATTTCTAAAGATCAAATTTCAAATATAATCAAGCAATATTAAATAGAAAGTAATTTGGAAATATCTCACCCGAAATCCACCGAAAGAATAATTATAGTTATGTTACTTCAAATTCGGTAGTAACAATGATTCACAATAAATAATTCTCAAGAATGTCTCTTAAAAAAGTTCTCACAATTCTCAATATGATTTCTCTTAGAAAAATTCAGTATAATACTCTTGTTCTCTCTTAATCTCTCTTACTGATAAGAAAAACACAGGTTTATATAAATGGGATTAAAATAAGCTCTCTAACGGCTAGTTCCCATTTGTTATGACATTTAATTGCTCTTATAGACCCTTTATATCATTAAAACTTTATTCTGGTTCAAATTACTTAATTATAGCTTTTAAACTTCTCAATTAAGTCCCCCAAATATTTCTCAATCACAATTAAATAGAATAAAAACAATTATATGTATCAAATTGAGAAATATTCAAACTTAATGAACCAAATCTATAGGGATATCATAATATGTGTTGCATACCTCAAATAATATTAAATATCTAAAATCTCTCATGAATCCTAACAAAAAAATGGCTAGTAACAGTTACTTTCAGAATAAAATCCGGAATTTCATAATATCTTGAAACAGACCCATAAGTCGACTGATCAAGATCAGTTGTCGACCGTTCGATTCAAGATGTAGCCAAGCCAAAGATTATGTGCTCATTGGTCGACCTATCTGTCGACATAGAGATTCAAAGAGTTATATTTCTCTTCACAGATCAACCGTTATGTCGACTTATAGATACAAAAAGTTCTTATTTAAGCACAGATCAACATACCTGTTGACCAAGAAATACAAAGACTTTTCCTTCTATGCTCCAGTCGACTTACCTGTCGACTTATAGATGTTGGAACCTCTTCTAAATTCATTTTTAATTCATTCTAATTGACATTTTCGCCCCTTTAACTGATAGGTGTAAATTACCTATCTATTTCTAAACTGAATTTGTTAGTTTTTTAGTACGTTTATTACATTTTTAATACGTTTTAATATATTTTATTCTTTTTGTATTAAAATAGGTGCATGGGGTGAAAAGGTATAAAATCGGAACATAAACGATCAAATCGTATTGAGAACGGTCGGAAAACGGTGGAAAAACAAGTAAGGAGGCAATATTCTGAAAGAAACCCACCGCCTAGGCGGTGAAAATGCTGAGAAAAACCAATTTCTGCTGAAAGCTCACCACCTAGGCAGTGAACCAGAAGAAACTTTTCCTAATCCATCACCTACTCAACCGCCTAGGCGAACTTTAACCGACATACTCCACCGCCTAGGCGGTGGCCTCTGCGTAGTGTTGGATATTTATTTTAGATATTTTGTCTATTTATACCCCTCTTTTCCCCTCTCCTTTGCAGACTCCGACCATTAGAGATCCAATAGACTTAGTATATTTTAGAGAGAGGTTTTGGGAGTGCTCATTCAAAAATCCTAAGGAGAAGATCACGTTGCCACGAAGGAGGAGCGATCTCAAAACGTTTTTTGCGATAAATCTTCAGATTAGGCTAAGTTTCTCTCGTTCTTTCTTTTATTTCTTAACTTAGGATTGTTGTTTAAGCATGTTTAGCTTAGTTTTCATTGTATAACCGGCTATGGCCATGAGCTAAACAAATTTTTGTCTAGGGATTAATATATTTATGAAAATATTGTTTTGTTGAGTTTGTGTTTCGTTTGCGGTTGTTATTCGTTATTTTGATTGTGTATGCCGTATTGTTTATTTATCATGATTAGAATGATGTTATAAGAATACGGGGTTTGACAAATCCCGGATTCGAACTAGAATAAACGAACGCCACGATCTAATAATTCGATCAGGGTTAGGATTGTGGACAATCAATGACATTGGGGCGAGACTTATGTGACCTAGGGTCGTTAAGACGTTGAGGGAGACTTCTTCGTTAACTCGAAGTCATGTATTACTCCGTCTTACACTCGGGAGAGATGGCGGATGAGTTTTAGAACTGAGATTGTTGATAGGGTAAACATAACACGACGATCCAATGACCCGATCGGGAGTTGGATTGTGTGCAATCAATGACGTTGGGGCAAGAAATACATGACCTAGGTTCGTTAAGACATTGAAGGGGATTTCTTCATTGACACGAAGTCGAGGTATATCACTCGTCTTACACTCGGGAGAGGTGGTGAGGGAGTTTACGAACTGAGATTGTCGGATAAGTCGAACACCATTAACGTAAACTAAAACGAGACCAAACACGTTTTTGTAAATAAAAGTTAATCCCTAAGCAATACTTTCCCTAAATATCTCATAATAGTATTAGTATAGTTAATTTAATTAGATTAATTAACTTAGTATTAGTATTATTAATTTTAAACACATTTATTTTTGCCTAGATAAAGTTAGGTCATGATAAACACGGTATTCAATAATAGTCAAAACCAATCCCTGTAGACATGATAACTGGTAGGGCGTGAAATACGCCGCTACTTACTCTCGCAAGTATACGAGGTCTAAGTTTTAATATGGTGGATCTTTGAAGATCGGATATCGTTCTCATAGGGAAAGTGTGAATAATTGAATACCGCAATTTACGTAGTCTCATATTATCTTGACGATTCAATTAATTATTTAAATTAAACTAATTAAAACTACTCCTAAGGATTAATTCTAATTACACTAATTAACTAGGGATCGATTTCATTCACTTAATACCTATTTGGCTTAGTTTAGTTATCGATAATGGTTATTATCACATCCAACAATCTCGGTATCTATAACTCACTCGCTCCCTTTTCCGAGTGAAAAGCGAGCGAATACATGACTTTGCATTGACGCCGAAGTGCCCCTCGAACGCCTTTCCGAACACATAGCCATATGAGTCTTGACCCAACCTCATGGATTGCACACAATCCAACTCTCTCCCAGGTTATTGGATCGTCACGTTGTGTTTATCCCTAGTCTGAATCCGGGGTTACCTCTCCCGAGTGTCAAACCCCGTATTCTCGGTTTATCGTAATAAGCATAATAAACGAGAAATAACGGTAAACACAATTGGAATCCGATAACAAACCATTAGAATAACTTATATTCAACCAAAGAGATATTTACATGAATTACATCTAACCCTAACTAATCTCTAATTAAACTAACATGATCTTAGCCATTACAATATTAAATCAAGAGGAGATCATCATCATCAATAATAAACATTAAGTACAAAAATGGAAACAAGGAAAGAAAAGTCAAATCTTAAAGTGGAGTAGTCCATTTTTGCCAAAGAACGATCCTCCCGAGCTTCCTCTTCTCTATTGATGAACTTCCTCTTTTATCTCTTCAAGAATTGGCCAAAATCACTTCCTAAAACTAATCTAATCTACTTCCTGAATTATCTAATTCTATATAAGGTGAAAGGGGCTCTCCAAACATAATGGGGCATAAGACAAAAATAGAGAAGAAAATGGTTAAAATAAAGGTTTTGAAAATATCTTCAAAATATCTAAAATTAGATATTTCTCGCAGAGTGTCACTGCCTAGGCGGTGGTTAAGTCGATTTAGGTTCTGACGGATTTTCGCCTAGGCGGAGGAATTTTTGCCTAGGCAGTGGTTCAGCAACCCAACTTCTTGCCTCTTCTCCGCCTAGGCAATGGTCTTTATGCATCGAAACCTTGTTCTTCACGTTTTGTTCACCGTTTCTCCACTGTTTTCGCTTGTTCATCACTTCTTTTCGTTCCTTCACCTGTTTTACACTAAAACAAACTAAAATGAAATTAAATATAACTAATATGCTCAAAAATTAACAAATTCAGTTTAAAAGTAGATAGGTTATTTCCACCTATCAATAACCCTAACTCTCCCGATCTATATTAAAACTTGACCTCGTATACTTGCGAGTGAAAGTAGCGGCGTATTCACACGCTACCATTAACCAATTTCTTTTCTTGGTTAGTTCTACTAAATACTTAAATTCAATTTTAATCAATTATAAATATTTCTTTTTCAATTATACATAGGAGGAAATAATTTAGCTAATTAGGATCCTATTAAAAACACACATATTTATAAAAATTATTTAAAAATCTTTTTGTGCCCCGTGTGATCTTAATTGGGATATTAAGAGTTTGAAATTTAACCTGAGTTATTTTCCCTAGGTTCTTCGAATTCTTCAACCTCTTAATCCTTCATCATCTTTATCATCATGTCTTCATCATTTGTAACTAATAAACTGAAACACTTAATCAAACCGTTAGTTTCACAAAAAACATCAACCTTTAATTGTCCATCAAAATCTTAAGATCAACAGACTTATTTGGAGATTTTAGGCTCGATCGTCTAACTGTAACCAATGGAGTCGCCAGTTGACGCACCCTGATTTTTCAAAAGAATAAGAATATGAAATAATAAATCGTAAATGAGAAGAGGTTTTTTAAAGTGTCATTTTTTTTCAAAAAGTACTTAGGACATTTTAAAAATAAGGAGTCGCCACCTAGAATTAGGTTTAATTGGTGTGCTATGTCATCGAATTTCAAGAAAACAATTAAAAAGGTCTTAGTAAAATTGACTTCGAAGATAAAGTCAAACCAAATATTCATTTAAAGAGTTCGGGTGTTGGTTATGTTCGGAGAAGGTATTAGGCACCTCAAGACGCCGTTCAAAAATGGTATCTTGTGTTCAATTAATTTTAAGTCCGAATGTTTTATTTTGAAATTATTTTCCTTCTTATAAACTCTTTTTGGTGTTTTCTAAATTTGTATGGGACAATTTTTTTGGTATTTTTTGGAATGTTCCCCCGGTATGACCTCTTATCAAATATTAAGTGATTTAACAAGGATGGTCCAGGGGGTGTTTTATATATGTTTTCGATGAACTTCTTTAATTTAAGTGGATAAATAAATCTAAGTGAATTATGAAAGTATGAATGCAAGATGCAAAACATGGTGATAATGATGTTAAACTAGCATAATATGAATATATTTTTATTTATGCAAGAACACATTTATTTTGTGATGAAATGACCTAAGCTAATGAAATAACATGTTTTTAGTTTTCATGCTTTTCTTTTTATGCAAAATAATTTAACTTAAGCAATACCAATGCAAGGGATACGAATACAGGAATAAACTAGGGTTCTGAAAAATTTAACATAACTATATAAAGATCTAATTTCTAACATGGCTATTATGATATACATGGCTTATATGAAAGTGTAAGTGGTATATGTGTCATAAGAATGCATATACTAAATGGTGAAAAAATGGTTCAATAGCATGACTTATGGAATCTAAAATGACATATATATAATGTAATAAACATGAAAAGTATGGGTGGTGAAAAGTGTCCTAAACATGTCTAAGTGATACAAAAGACAACATGCAAAGTGGCGTAGAATATTACTTAATACAAGCATGCGACTTCATGGAATGTCTACTTTCTTAATTTGCCCAATTAAGTCAAAGAAGTTCTGATTTGACATTCTTTCAAATCCTATGGCGATAAGAATCAATATAAAGTCATGGAAAAAAGTTTCATCAGAATTAACTCCTCCAAAACTTAGGTGAGATCCGACAAAGCGACTTATCGAGGGAGGTGATTTTCTAAACTGACCATTTCTAAATTCCAATCTATTAGGGGAATCAAATCAACGGTATAGAAATCTCTCATTCAATTTATCAAATCATTTAATTCGTCCTAAGGCTTGTAAGAATTAATTCTTACAAAACAAACTTTTTGTTTTTATTTATTTATTTATTATTTTATTTTTTATGAATTTAGGTATAGCAACTGTGAAAACAACAAGATGATTAGAAAGCAAAAATAAATAAAATGAAAGAGAGAAAAAAAAAAAAACCCCACTCTAACACTCGGAAGCTAAACTTGAGAAGAAAAAATCTCGTCCCAGCGTTTTCATTGAATAATTTTTAACAAAATTAAACTTGCTGAAATTTAATTACGATGATAAAAATTAAAAAAAAAAATTTAAAAAAAAAAAAAAAAAAAAAAAAAAAAAAAAAACGAAAGAGAATTAATATTAAAAGGAAAAAAAACATACCTATCCTAGTAAAGATCCCCGACACACAGGTTTTTCTCTCTGAAAGATGGTCTCCCGAATGAGTTTTCCTCTAAGAATTGCTCCCTAAGAGGATTTCTCTTTGAATTTCAGAGTGCTCTGAAGGGTTTTTCTCTGAATTTTTTGGTTTGAGCTATGAGAATATGGGCTTTATTTATATGGAATGATGAGAAATGAAACAACTACAAAAACCCTAAAAATCCTAGTCTTGGCCACCAAACCAAGTCCAAATTTGACAAGGAAAAGAAAAACGAACAAAAAAGGAAATTACTTGGCTGGAAAAGGGTGCGGAATGCCTTTTTGCGCAAAATTGTTGTATGGATAATTGTTTGTGCAATAGCTGTCCACACAAAAAATATACATAATTTAACTTTGATGCGCGGACGCATAAGAAAAAATAGCGTCCGTGCAAATGCCCAGACTCTCTACTCCCCCAATTCCTTTTTTTTTTTTTTTTCTCTTTCTCTCTCTGCTTGGCCCCACGTTTCTTTTTTTCTCTCTCATTTTCTCTTCTCTTTGTCCCCACTTTCTTCTCTCTTTATTTTTCTTTCTCTCTCTATATTTCCCTATTATTTTGTCCTTCTTTTTCCCACCTTTTTTTTCTTATTTCTTTTTTTTCTATTTCTCCCCCCACCCCCCACCCCCCTTTTTTTTTTTTTCTTTTTTGGGTTTTAAATTTTCCAAAATAAGTAAAATTAAAGTATTTTTTTTTGGGGAGGACGGTCAAAATATCGTGTCTACAGTCATCGTATGGTACCTGTGTAGTTGGACTCTAAATGAATACAATGAAATACCATAAAAAATAATTTTGCTTTTTTTTTTTTTTTTTTTTTTTTTTGTGAAATAATAATTCATTAATAATATTTTTCTTCCTTTTTTTTCAATTATTCCACCTATTATATTTTGTGATGTGCTTGTATTATCATTTTTGTCATGTTATAAGAAAAATAGTCATAGAAAAGAAAAGCTAGAAATTAGAGAAACGGAAAAACGTTTATTCTCAAATGAAATGGATATTTTTTTTATTTATCAAAATAAACCTTAAATTGAGGAAGGCCTTCCATACCTCTATTTTGATTTCCCAAATAAAGTAAAATTTATAAAATAGTAGGTTTAGCAAAGCACTTCCCTTAACGTAGGGTTTACTTTTGATTTAGCAAAAAATATTTGTTTTCGGACTGTTTCGTCAATTTTTTTAACGACCTAATTTCCTAGGGCCGCCACACGGTTTCTCCCTTTGAAAAATTAAAACTAAAACCGAACGACCAACATTTCATTTTATAAAAAAAACTGATAAATTTTATAAAACTAAGTATATAATTATGTGCAAAATAAAATATGTTATCAAACTATGGGAGCCACTGATAACACCTACTACAAGACATAAAATTCGGCCATTATGTGCAAAAGCCAAGGTGATAACTCGATAACCCTATTACGGCCGCCACTTCAATAACCAATATTTTATTATTCATAAAAACTTGAGAAATCGTTCAAACTTCTACGACAGTTGTAATTATCGAATTATCGAATCAATTTTACAACAATAAATAATCAATACAATTATTACAGAAAGAAATTCAGCATAATTATAATTTCTAGCGCAACTCCATTCTCACTAGCCCTACAATAAAGACTGTGGGGTTGTGAGCCAACGCTCAATAAAATTTCAACATCTCTAATACGTGTATCTAATTAATATAACAAATAAACACATCGGCATGTATCACACATAGTTTCACATAATCATAATTATTTCATGTGAACTGACAATTATAATTCAACTACAATAATATCATAAATCGCAAAATAAAGAGATTAAACACATATATTAAAAGAGTTAGAAATTCTACCTAAAATATAAAGTCAAAATCTGAATCGAAATATTATTTTTTTTGCTAAAAAAATGTTAAAAATGTGCTCCCGCAACTGTTTCCTTAACATATATATATATATAGTTAATTATTGCTATCCTATATATATATATATTGATATTGATATGTAACCGCCTCTACATGTTGGTATCAACCTTAATCATTTTATTTTTTTTACAATTGTCATTGCATGGCCCATATATATATATATATATATATATATATATATATGCGGGGGGTGGGGTTAAGGATGTTGCCTTCCTTAGGAAGGCAACAACCCTTAACCATTATATTTTAATTTATTTATTTATTTACACAATTTTTTTTTTAAAATTAAAATATATATATATATATATATATTAATTATATCTCAAAACTCTTAAAAATATATTTTAAATAACACATTAATTCTAAAATTTTTAAAAATCAATTTAAAATTAACATTAAATCTAAAAAAATATCAAATATTATTTATATTATAAATTCACATAAGATACAAAACAACGCCAAAGAAAATATTAAATATATAAAAATAATATTTTTAAAAATATAAATTATCGAGATATTACAATTTCACTAAAAGAAAAATCATTCGAATTAAGGTAGGCAAAAATCAATTTATTCCCTTCTCTTCCAGCCCCCACGCTCGAAGCTGCGGGGGATTTCTCAGTAGTTCCATATCTAGAAACGGTAAATTTCTACATCTCTCATGCGTTTTTCTATGAAATTTTAGGGATTGAAATTCAGAATTTTGCTGTTACTTGGTGAATCAAAATCCTCTCTTATGTATTTTTACCTAATCCTTCATTTTTCTTTTTTGTAGTTGTGATTATTTTGTAAAAAAATAAAAACTCTTTCTGGAATCTTCAATTCTTCAGTTTAATGTATTCGTAAAAATCTATTTTATCAAAGTGTATGATGAATGTGGGTCGCTGGAAAATGCAGTCACAATGTTTGTAAAATTGTTCGAGGATATGCGGTGGAAGAAATGAACGGCATCTATGGTTTGGCGCAGTGTTGGAGGACTTTGAACCGCGATGAATGCAGAACGTGTTTGGAGAAGGCGAGTACAGAGGTCCGACGGTGTTTTCCGAGCAGAGAAGGGAGGGCGCTGAACGCCGGATGTTATCTGAGGCATTCCACGGAGAAATTCTACAGCAGAAATTAGAATAAAAAATCTGGTAAAATCTCTTCTCCAAGCTCTTTGATTATCAAATTCTTTGATTGATTCAAGTAAAATTTCAATTATGATGAACATGAACAGACGATTCTTTTGGATTGCTTGTTTTCTTGATCAATTTAAGCTTGATTTTCTTCTTAAAATTGTGTTTTAAAATTTTGGGTTTTGTTCTTCCCATTTAATTTGATCATGTTTATCAGATTACTGTTTGTTTGAAATCGAGTTTTTCAATGGCGATGGCTTTCATTTGGTCTTGGTTCATTGCATCTATTTCTTACATTTTTTTCTTAAAAACTATAATTTATTGATTTATTTTGGTAAATAATAATTTTTCACATTTGAAAAATTATATTTTTTGTCCTTAAATGTGATGTGGGTGTCTATGCGAACCCTGAAATTTATCAAATTGAGCATTTAGTCCTTATTTCTCTCTTTAAAAAGGCAATGACCTCCGGTAAGCCACGGCGGCGAGGGCGCCTGCTAAACCTAGAGTCACCATAGATAGCAATCCTATCTTCGTTAGTTCGTCTAGATCTGGGTTTCATTCTGCATTAATACTTCTCTATAGTTCTAATTTTAGTGATTTCATATAGCGCTGATTTTGATTTTATTTATGTTATTTTGATTTCGATTTTTGGATCTGAGTTCAGCGAACTCTCGTTGGGGCCCTCCCTATTTTAAATAAATAACTTTTCATAGCCTATTTTTGAAAAAATAATACAAAAAATTATGAGTTCAAAATATTTTATTTTAAAAATAGGGGTGTCAAGTGTAAAAAAGATTAAGGATGAAAATATATTAAAACAAATTCCATGCAAGTTTAATTATTTATAAATTATTAACCTTAAAATTTTTGTTATAATTTACTTTTAAGTAAAAAAGATAAAAAGGATAATAATGAAAATATAATTAAAAAAACAAAATTGATAGATATTTATGTATTTTAAATTTAATTAATTTTTTATTGTTAAGGATAAAATTGTCATTACAGTTTAGAAAGTAAGAAAGAAAATCCAAGTCTAAGATTTAAATCTGATTATAGTGAAATATATTAATTATTTACCAATTATTTAATTAATAGGAGTGATGATATAAATTAATTGTATTGAATACACGTCTTTACCATTTGATCTTCTTTCCAGAAATATGAAGAGTTTTAATTAATAGGAGTGATGATGTAAATTAATTGTATTGAATACATGTCTTCACCATTTAATCTTCTTTCTAGAAATATGAAGAGTTTTATGGGTGAAACATTTAAAACCTTCTATTTCCATTAAAAAAATTGATGACCACCGTATTTTAAATAAATAAAATTTCACCACCTATTTATTTTAAAAATAATATAAAATTACTTCTGAATTAAAAAATATTATATTAAAAAGAATATTATATTAAAAAAAATTGATGAATAATAATTAATAGGAGTGATGATGTAAATTAAATGATTTAAAATACATAATTGTTTACCACAATTTTTTTTTTTCCAAACTTGTGAATTTTTTAAGGAGTGGAAAATGTTTCGAACCTTTTATTTTCACAGAGAAACAATAACCTCCCTATATTAAATAAATAACTTTTCATAGCCTATTTTTCAAAAAATAATATTAAAAATTAGGAGTTTAAAATATTTTATTTTAAAAATAGGGGGTTAAGTGTAAAAAAATAAAGAATAAAAAAAATTAAAACAAAATCTATGGACACTTATGTATTGTATTAAATTTAATTATTTATAAATTATTAACCTTAGAATTGTAATTATAATTTGCAAAAAATAATTATTTAAAAAAATCAATTATTTATAATTTAAAATAGAATTGAAAAATCAATTATTAGTTTATTTTTCCATACTTTTTATAATCAATTATTTTAAAAAAAATCAATTATTTATAATTTATATATAATTGACAATAAATTAGAATTGTTATTTATTAACCCAAGGTTTGTAAACTAACAGTTATTTTTTAAAAATAATTTAAAAATAATTAGAAGTAAGAAAGATAAAAAGGATAATAATGTAAATATATTTAAAAAAACAAAATTGATGGACATTTATGTATTTTTAATTTAATTAATTTGTAATTGTTAATAGTAAAATTGTGACTACAATTTAGAAAGTAAGAAAGGAAGTCCAAGATTTAAATCTGATTATGGTTGGGAAAAGTGTAATTAAGTTGATGAAGACAAATACTCTACTTTTTAAATTGCAAAAATAATTGCACACAAATTTAATAATACTATTATAAATATACTTAATAATGTATACATACACATATGTATTTCATCTTCCTCAACCTCTCATATGTTGCACATCTCCAATTAATTGCATACAAATTTAATAATACTATTAAAAATGTACTTAATAATACACACACACACACATACTAGGCTTTTCATCTTCTTTAACTTTTCATATGTTACCCATCTCCAAGTAATTAAGGCCAACATCTCTTCCACTTCCGATTATTTCAATTCTTCTACATTCCATTCTTCCAATTTATTTCACCTTTACAACTTATTCTATAAATATGAAGAAAAATGGAGCTCAAGTTCCTCATATTCACAAATACCGAATGTGATGCGGCTTACAATAGGAAAATCTTACGCATTTCGCATTCGTGTTGATGACTACAATCTAAAAGATGGATGAGAGAATTATACAGTTTTGCGCACAATATCAACAATGGAAAATATTTAAACACCAAACCAATACCGTCTCACACTGAAAGACAAAGAAATCCAAAAGGTAAGTGAAGACAGTTCTATATCATCTCGAACCATCCATGTAAATTTTATTCATTTAACAAAATATTAATTGCTAAACAAAAGCTTTACAAGTTACTATATTCATGACATGCGTCATTCTACCACAGGAACCTTTGGATTCATAATAGGGAAAATTACCAGCAAATCCCAATTTTAGCGTGAAACTACTAATAAAACCCGCATATTTGAAAATAAACTAAATAATCTCAATCTACAGATTTTTTGAACCATCTAATCCCAAATTTTAAAAAACGCGAAAATTATATGACAAAATTATCCCTGTATGATTTTCCTTTTTATAATTTCCTTATTTGGAGGTTTCACACAAAGTCATTTTATTCAAATCAAAATAACTTTTATTGCACATATTTTTTTTACGATATAATTATATATTTAGATTCGTGTTAATAAGATCTTCAAAATGATATCACATTCAATATTTTTTATTTATTTATTTCCGATTTGCGTTACATTCAACATGGATGTTACATGTAACATTACTATTACATGAATGTTACATGTAACATTACTATTACACCATGTTACATGTAACATTCACACTCATTATGATATCCGATTCAATACAGGCAATGTTATTTTCCACATGCAATATGCTTTCCATTGACAAATTTGTCATTGCATTATATGCGGGTTTTTTTAATAGGGATTGAGAGTTTCCATATTCAACAAAGTCATTTTATTAAAACGAAAATAACTATTATTGTACACACTTTTTTTTACAATCTAATTATATATTCAGATTCGTCTAAACAAGATTTTCAAAACGATATCCAACTCACTATTTGTTTTCATTAGTTTAAGTTTTTACATTCATGTTACATGTAACATGATATTTTCTTAATTTTTAGTTTCTACGAATTATAAGATGTTATATGTAACATCCCATAAAATGTAACATTAATGTTACATGAATATTAAATGTAACATGATGTAGCTACTAACCTTTTAATTTTGATTTTGGTTTGGTTTTGGTTAATGTTACATGTAACATCCTCTGAATTATAGATGTTACATTTCTCACGTGAAATGTAGCATGAATGTGAAAACTGAAAACTAATGAAAAAAATAGTAAATTTGATATCGTTTTGAAAATCTTGTTTAGATGAATCTGAATTTATAATTATATTGTAAAAAAAATGTGTACAACAATAGTTATTTTCATTTTAATAAATGATTATCTATTACCTAAATTAGTTCCACAAGATAAGAATGTATTATGTAGGCACAATAATTAGGGATTTTCTCGTCACAAAAATGGCAAAAAGACCGTTCGGTTCATGAAAAAAGGAACGGGTGTAATTGGTAGTTTTCAACCATTTTTGGGATCTCCCGGTATGCGCCCCTTCATAATATCCAGACAATGAAACAATTTCAACAAAAAGAAGAAAATTGTCTCCATTTGATGCATCAAGTTTAGAGCAGAAAGACAAAGGAAATGCACCAATCGATATTCAAGACCAAGACAATGAAGATCCAATTGCAGAGGAACCTATCAACAATTCTAATCGTACAAGTAGGAGGCTAACGTTTGATGAAATCGACTCTCCTTAAATAATTTTCAAATATTGTACTGTCTCCTACACTCAATTACAACAAACAAATAATATGTGATTTCTTCTATTTTCATACATTATTTCATTACTCAAATTTATAGTCAACTTTTGAAAATTTTATTATTTAAAAATAATATGTATTTAACTCTCTAAATTGAATATATACACAGGCTACTCTCTCATTAAAAACAAACAAATAAAAAATTATAATCTATTTACACTAGAACTTAAAATAACCTATTCAGTTATTAAAAAAAATATCAAACAAATTTTAGTTAATAAAATAAATAATTGCAATAAAAGTATATCTAAAAATTCCGCGCATTGCGCGGGTAGAAACTAGTATATATATAATTTCAAACAAAAATGAGGGGAAAATATGTTTTGAATTTCTCAACAAAAGAGAGATAGTAATAAGACGTTTGTTCAAAAATCATACTTTTCATCTAAAAAATAATTAAAAAATATTTCTTTAAAAAATATATATATAAATAAATTATAATAAATAAAATAATAATATTACATCCAAAAAAAAAAAATCAAATGAAATTGTCATTTTAATAGGTATGAACAAATGGAATTACTTTTTAATTCTAAATAGGATCTTCTACCCACTCAATCAATATAAACTTAATTAATGGTTTGACACTAGTGATAGAAAAAAAAAATTAAAAAACTAAATGTGGATTTTATCAAATTAAGCACAATAACTCTTTAAACCATATTTCAAGAAAAAATCGTTTTAAATGATTTTCAATAAATTTCAGCAATAACGATTTTTATCTCAAATAAGATTTAAAGTATAAAGTTTTCATTCTATATATGTCAGATCATTAATTAGTAACTGCATCCAATTTCCAAAGAAAAAAAAATCCCAATTGTTTTGAACTTTCCATTTGTATCGATCAATTAAAGCACAAAAACTTTTTGAGCACACAAATAAGCTGAGAAGATCTCACCAAGTTTTTTCTCGAAAGATTTGATACAATGAACAACTTCGTACTAACCTCGATTTTGCAAAAACTTATTATCTCGATCAAGAATTTCTCAATAAAAATATTTCTCTCAAAAAATATATTTCACCATATATGATCTCTTTCTGGGAAAATTTGAAATCTTTTTCAAATCTAGATGATTATATTAGTGAAATTTGTAGGTCTATATAAAGTGATTTTAAACATGGCCTATAATGACTATTTTTCAAAAGATATACTTAAGATTAACACTTATAGATCCTATACATAAATCGTATTTGTAAGAGCTATATTTGACCATAAATGCCACTTTTAAAATGTTTAATTTAGTCTAAAAAATAATTTGATTTAACACCAAAGGGGATAGAAAAAACATTCCCGGTATAAATCACAAAATCATAAAATATGTGGACTGAATAATAAGATCTTCAAAATATATATGATATGTTTGAAAAACAATTCTCAACAATTAAAATATATTTTTTCAACTTTCAAATGCTTAAAATATAACTAGAAGATCTTTGAAAACCATACAAGTCATATAAAAATTAGACTGAATTGATCGACCATTTAGCAGGTTAGTTAGTCGTTTGATCCTTAGCGTTCAAATTTTGAGCCATTGTAGCATAATTCAGTCAACTAGTCAGTCGATCGATTTAGGTCTGTATCTTCCATTTAACTCGTCAATCGACCGCAATGACTAAATTCTAAAATTTTAGTATCCTGAATCTGTCAGTCGACCGAAATTACTATCAGTCGACCAATTAATCCATTTACATAATATTTAGGGCAAAATACTTTTTAAATCCTCTAACTGTTGATACATTTGTATGTAGTCCAATAAGTTTGCGTCTTTCAGTTTAAACCCTCTAAGTATATAACCAATTTTAAATGGTCCTTCTGCTAGTTTTTACATCCAAATTAACATAATTGACTATTTTTAAAGAGGCATAATGTTCTTTTTATTTATTTATTTATTTTTCTTCATTTTTTCATATTCTTTTCTTTTTCTTTTTCTTTGCTGCCTCTTCTTCTTTGTTGTCTTCTTCACCACCGAGTTTCATCGTTACTGCCACCATCACCTCCTATTACCAATGTCCAACCCACCCCACCAGCATCACCGCTACCCATTATCACAAGATAATGAAATAAGTGCATTTATTCAAAAGAATCTGAATTTCGATAATGAACCCTATTGACATTTTCTTTTGTCTCTCTACATATGTATGTGTGGATGTGATTAAGCAATGGATATATATATATATATATATATATATGGATTTGATCCCTGATAGAAACAACTAGTTTATTCTTGTATCAGTCACTCAATGAAACAACAAAATAAGAACTGTTATAATTACCCACAAAATTTGCATCCATATATGGTATAGAAATTTTAAAGATGAAAAGAAGAAGAAGATGAAAATGAACTCTAGAGTTTCTTCTAATGTTGATGATCTCATTGGAAAAGAAACTTCAACCCAAAATTAGAAGGAAAAAAATGAAAAAGTAAAGAAAGTTAATTTATTTCTTAACAATGGTAGAGAAAGAGAGAGAAAAGATCTATACTTGTCTCTCTAAATTATCAAGAGCCCATTTTGCTTCCTCTCAACTATTATATTGATCCTAAGATTTTGATGAATAATTAAATGTTGATATTTTTTGTGGAACTAACGTATTTATTGAGTGTTTTAGTTTAAAGAGTTCTAGACAGTATCATGAAGTAATTATAAATGATATAGAGATAATGCAGAGACGATAACATCATGAAGAAATTGTGAAGGATACAGAGACGGATACTAAAAGATTGAAGATTCCGAAGAATTTAGGTGAAAACAACTCTAATCTATTTTTACTCTTAATGTATCCCGATTAGGATCACACACGACACAAAAATTTTAATAGGATCTTAATTAGCTAACATATTTACTCATATATATAATTGAAGAAGAAATATTGATTTAAGAAAGATAAAAATTGAATTTAAGGATTTAGTGGAGTTGACCGAGAAAAGAAATAGGTTAAAGGGACAAAAAGATCAAAGAAATTTAATAGAAAATTAATTAAGGAAAGGTGTTCTAGATCAATCGATCGACCTACACAAATTGATTGTTTAACCGATGGAATGGAGCAGGGAAGAAGATTCAGTCCCTGAATTGGTCAGTCGACAACTAGGTCGACTTATGAAAGTGAGACAAACTCTCTGAATCTCTCGATCGACAGGTAAGTCGACTTGTAAAACTCTTTGAATTGTTCGGTCGACAGATACTTAATGAGCGGTCGACTTATGGCGAAGAGATTTTGGCTTGGGCTACGTCTTGAATTGGGTAGTCGACCGATGGGTGTTGGTCGGTCAACCGATGACCAGTTTCAGGAATTGAGGATTTCATGATTTTGATCTAAAAAGTAGTCGTTACTAACTGTTTTATAGTTGAGATATGCGAGATATCTTAGGGATCTGATAGATTTTGAGTTATTTAGTTAATATATTAATATCCCTATAGATATGGTTCAAGTATTTTGGATATTTCTCAATTTGCTTCATGTTATTCTTTCTATCTTATCTAATTGAGATTGAGTAAAAGTTTGAGGGACTAAATTGAATATTTTGGAAGCTACAATTAAGTCAAATATACCTAAAATAAAATATAATGATATTTGGGGTTTATAGGTATTTTTTAGATACTTATCATTTGAAAATTAGTCATTGGAGGGCTTGTTTCAATTCCCTATATATAGGCCTACGGATTTCACATAATAAAATATAATATCAAGAACTATTCAGTTCATAAGTTTTTATAAGAGTCATCATTCTGATATTATTTTGAGAGATCAAATTGTGAGATCAATTGTTGAGGAGTTCTTGAGTTAAAGCGTTGATTGTGTAAACTTCACCGATTTGAGTTGTCTAACATTTTAATCTATAATTCTTGGGTACTATTCTGGTGAGATCTTTGCAAGCTATTAATCTTTATTGTATATCTATTTTTCTATATTTGTTTGGTTGACAAGATCTTGATAAAATTGTTTTTTGAACTTTAAATCGCATAAAAATATTTTAAAATAATTTTGGGTGAAAATTTGATTTCATACTTATCTATGTGCTACCCATATCTATAATAATCAGATTTTTATGTTTTCTTGTTGAAAGTATTCCAAGCTTATTCTTAATTGAGTTTATTATTATTATTATTATTATTATTATTATTATTATTATTATTATTATTACTCGCTTGGATAATTGATCTTGTGAAATCATTTTTTAACTTTAAAAGCATAAAAAATCTTTTAAAATTATTTGTATGATAATCTGATTATGTGCTCAATTTTGTGTTACCTACATTAATTTTATAATTAGATTTTATATTCCTCACTTAATTCTATCACTAGTAATTATCGGGACATTAATCGAGTTTAAATTGATTTGAGGTGGTAGAAATTCTGAGTGAGAAGAACTTATCAATTTATTGTAATTGGTGAGTTGGGTGTCGGATTAGATACTATTGGGGGTGTCTAATCAAGGGTAGCTTTGGGTTTCAATCTCTTCCGGTAAAGAGATTGAGGTTTGATCTTTATCTAAGTACAAAAAGGTTAGGTTACTTTTTTCCAGTTGAAAAGAGCTTAGGTGTGATTCTTCCTGATTGAGATAAATTGTGAGTGGTTTATAAAAGTTCCATCCTTACCTAGAAAAAGAATAGTTGGAGTGTTTCTATGAGGTTTAATTCTTAAGTCTAAGGTATAAAAAGAATTAGGTCATGATTTTTCCTATAATAGAATTAGGTTAATTTTTAGTCTGTGAAAAGATAAAGTTATTCTTGAACCTGAGAAAAAGAAGAGATTATTCCTGAGTCTGGGAAAAGAAATTTGTAAAGGTTGATTCTGAGCCTGCGAAAAGAATCATTTTGTATGGGTTTGGTTCCTACATGTTTAAAGAAATCTTAGTAGTTTAGTGGGTGCGAATCTCCATGGGGCTTGGAGAACTGGATTAGCCAAGATTAGCTTATTGAACCAGAATATATCGATGTGTACTGCATTGTTTATTTCTTTTACTTTATTTTGTATTATTTGGGTGTGCACCTAGAGCTTATAACACTTATCCGCTGCTATAAAAAGATAATAATCGATTTAGGATGAATTGATTAATTGATTAAAATAATTATTTGATTTCTGAAATATTATTATTTGGATTAAATTTTATATCTACTCAATTCACCTCCCTCTTGGGTAGCTCACTAGGCTTACATACTCATAGTTTTACATTTTCACAAAGTTCCCACCTTTTTAAGAAGATGACCTAGAAACCTGCAACGAAGTCACTGGAAATAGGGGCAAGAGTTGCGGTTCAGAGTCTCTCGGCGTCGTCTTTGGCGAGAAGTACAGATAGAATTTCTTCACGGCGATAACTCTCTCTTCCTCCGACGAATTACCCAACGACGGCGAAGACTTATGAAATTGGAGCCCTAGACTTTGATAATGATTTAGTATTTTGATTATTATCGGCAAAATTAAAAAAATAAAATATTGGAGAAAATTATTGGAATTTATTTTAGGGTGATGGTAGTAGGGTGGGTTGGATATGGGCAACATGAGGTGATGGTGGCAGCGGAGATGAAGCTCAGTGGTGAAGAAGACAACGAAGAAGAAGCAACAGTGAAGAAAAAGAAAAGAAAAAATGAAAGAAAAAATGAAAAGACCCTTATACCCCTTTAAAAAAGTCAATTCTATTAATTTGGATGGAAAAACTAACCGAAGGACCATTTAAAACTGGTTACATACTTATAGGGTTTAAACTTAAAGATACAAACTTCTTGGATTACATAGAAATGTGTCAATAGTTAGAGGATTTAAAATGTATTTTGCCATAATTTTGATATGTTTTCAACTAGTTCTTGATCAATTACTTAGAGAAACTCTTTGTTATCATAAATTTATCACTTGTGACGACCACTTTTAAAAATATTTGTATTGTGTCTTGTGTGATCTTATTCAGATTGCATTAACGGCATGTTTGGTTGGATGAAATCGAGGGCGGAATGGAATCGCATTCCGCCCTCGATTCCTATTCCGTTGTTTAGTTTTCTAATGGAATCACTTTTGTGATTCCATTGGAATGAAATTGGATGGAATGAGATTCCATTTGAAATGGGGTGGAATGAGATTCCAACCCAATAGAATTGATATCTTAAATTACATGATAGCCCTTGTAATTAAGCCTTTGAAAATTGAGAACAAAAATAAAAATTAGAGAACAGAAAGTTGGGAATAAAAATAAAAAATTGAGAACAAAAAATTGAGAACAGAACTAGAAAATTGAGAACATAAATTGAAAATTGAGAATAGAAACAGAAAATTGAGAACATAAACAAAAAATTGGGAACAAAAACAGAAAATTAGAGAACAAGAAATTGAGAACATAAACTAAAAATTGAAAACAAAAACATAAAATTAGAGAACAGAAAATTGATAACAGAAACAGAAAATTAAGAACATAAACTGAAAATTGAGAACAAAAATATAAAATTAGAGAACGGAAAATTGAGAATGAAAACTGAAAATTGAGAACAAAAACATAAAATTAGAAAATAGAAACAGAAAATTGAGAACAAAAATAGAAAATTAAGAACAAAAATATAAAATTAGATAATAGAAAATTGAAAACGGAAACTGAAAATTGAGAATAAAAACAGAAAATTGAGAACAAAAATAAAAAATTGAGAACATAAACTAAAAATTGAGAACAAAAAATAGAAAATTAGAGAACGGAAAATTGAAAAAGGAAACTGAAAATTGATAAAAAAAAATAGAAATTAAAGAATAGAAACTGAAAATTGAGAACAAAAATAGAAATTAGAGAACAAAAACTTAAAATTAAGTTGAATAGTGAAATATAATAAAATGAAGAAAGGAATAGAATAGTGAAATATAATAAAATTTTATTATAACCAACCAAGAAGAGAATGAAATAATAATTTTATAAGGGCAAAATAGAAATTTTACTATATTTCACTATTCCATTCTTTCTTTCAGTCCATACCCACCAAGCAAGATAATAGAATAGTGATTCCATTCATAATTCCATTCAATTCCTTCTCTCATTCCATTATTTCTTCCATTCCATTCCACCCTCATTCCATTCCGTCCAACCAAACATGCCGTAAGAGTTTAAAAAATTGAGTTGTTTTAACCTATTAATACAAAAAACATCTTCAATATCTTCCATTGCAACCAGCTTGATCTTTTTTTTTTTTTATCTTCCCATTAAAGATAATCTCTTATCTTTCAAATACAGGAACCAAAATCTGAAATTATTTCTCAATAAAACCATTAGTCCGTTAAAACATCTAAATTAATTGGTTTATCAGAACATCTAGGGTCAACAAAAATAATAAATAAAGAAATATTAAATGGTATCTAATATAATTGTTATATCTTCCAGTGCTTCAGCCTCAAAGATGGTAGTTCTCGATGCATGATCTGAGTAGGCTCTTCTGAGAAACTCTGAACATGAACAAAATCGGCATGGGAAATTCTATTCTCTCAAGAGTGACACAAATGCCTCACCTCTAACAGTATCCACACAAATGATTTTCGAAAGAAAATTGTTCTTGGGATTTCGTATATTAGATCGAATCCCAAGACTCTAGAATAATTCTTTTTTTTTTTTTTTTGTTATTGTAGGGGGTAGTAAGATTCAAATCATTAACGTTGCGTTTGGTACGTTGGAATGGAATAGAATGGAATGGAATGATAATATGATTGGAATCATTGTGGTATTGGAATTGAATGATCAATACTATTCCTATGTTTGATGACAAAACGGATTAAGTGTGACATTGGAATGATCATTCACATTCCGATGTTTGGTTAGTGTTAGGAATAAATCATTTTTTTTTTTAAAATAGAGAATATTCAAACATCAACAAAATGAAACCAACATCAAACATAAACCAAATGATCAACACTACATTTTTTATTTCCCTAGTCCCTAGATTAAATAATACCACATTTCTTTTGGATTGGTGTCACACCCCACCCCGGGCCCTAATGCTCGAGGCCAAGCGTGACCTCGACTTGATATTACCCAACCAAATATTTAAACTATTCACTGACATAGATTTAAAAAAATATATAATATTTTACTAACTCAAAATTCAGCGAATATACACAACCGGCTATTCTGTAACAAAACTATAAAAAAAATCTACACCATTCACTTACAACAGCTATACTGATAGCCTAAAAAAAAAAATCACTACATCATCTGACTCTACCTAACGCTAGTAGTGGACCTGTTTCTAACTAAGGTATCTGAGATAAAATATTTTATCGGTATACTGTTTTCATAATGTAAAAACAATTTCTAGATCAAGTATAATTATCAAACACCACTTTTCAAAAAAAAAATATATAACCACACACTGAGCTGAAATAAAATTTCACAGCTATCATCACAATAAAACAAATGCATTTAAATCAACTAATCAAATTACTTTGATATATAATAAAATATCACACACATAATTTCCTACTAGCTATATGATCGTTTTACCTCACGATCGGGAGTTATAACGGTACCATAACTTATACAACTGTACAATCTAAGGTTACCATCAATATCAAGGTTATTCAATATCTCCAATGGCAGGAGCCAACATGTGGTATAAACCACTATATCAAGATAATAATCATCATCGTCAATAACAACAACCATAGTAACAACAACAATAACAACCACCAGCAGGACTTACCCCTATTTCAGGTAACAACATAACGTCCTACATAACATGTCTTCCTGTTAGGATCAACAATATCCCGTAAGACATGCTCTCATGTCAGGATCATACTATGACATAATTGGCATAATAGTATAATAATAAAAACCATTTATTTGATCCCTTTAACGTTATAAAATAATCAATTTTAATAAAAAATTTCTTTCTATATTTTTTGCACAAAAATATAATTGGGCAATTTACATTTACTTGATCCATTTAACGTTATAAAATAATCAATTTTACTAAACATTTTCTTTCCCATTTTTTGTACAAAAATATAATTGGATAATTTATATAGAAGACAATACACTCACCTCGATAATTGCACTACTATTAGGCTATCGTATAAATATTGTCGTAGTCGACGTCGCATGTGAACCTAACAACAATAGAGTCTAAACTAAGAATTTATCTAAATAATATTTAATATGTAACATAATGCGTGATACTAAAATACAACTTTTTTCATTCCCATAATTTTATAATTATACAAAATCATTAAACGCTCACTTTCTGAAATCAATATTTACTGTACAAAAATTATTATAACAACAAATACAAAATTTTCCTAATTAATAATTTATTTTACAGGAAAATATTAACCAACTGTTAATAATATTTATTAGTCAACGAAATACTAGAAATTACCATTTTAATAAAAATTTAGAATTTCTACTATAAATTGAATTTTTCATCATTTAAATATTTTTTTTGTTTAAAATTATAAATCTAATATATATAATTCCGTGTGTATATATATAAGTAATTATATATCTTATATATATATACACAAACATTGATGAAGTTAAAAAAATAAAGCTAACCTGAAAAATAGAAAGGTAAGAGAGAGTTGGTGTGATAAAAGTGTAGAGAGAGTAATGAGAGAGAGACAAAGAGTGTAAAGAGAGAAAGTGTGTAAAAAGAGAATATTTATATAGAAATAGAGGAAGAGGGAGAGAGACACATGGTATTATCCCAAATACACTATAATTTATTTATTTAGCTATACACGTGTTGTGCCCTCTTGAGTACAACACGATTCTCTCTTTTGTGTTGTCTTCATAAGAAGACAACATAACATATATGGTATAATTATTATTATTTTTTTAAGTATTTACACAATTTCACCTTTTAAAAGTGAGAGGCAGAACAAATTTATGAGCTTTTTAAATTTAAAAATAGAAAAACACATCACGATCTTCAGAGTCAAAAGAACCCCAGTTATTTAAAAAATGTACAGTTCGCCATGAAATTGACAACAACTATTAGGGTAGAGTTGGGCGGAATATATATCGTACGAACGAAAAAAATGTCGAATAAGGGGATGGAAGGACAATCGAAGACCAAACTCGAACATCTAGGTATAAAAACAGGTTTCACCATCGCCAGGTGTGTTAGGGGGTTTGGATCGCTCCAGAACCCTAATTTTTATAGAAGATGGAATTTTAAAGTCATCATGAAATGATGCAAAAGATACATGAAAGAAAAAAGTACCGTGGTCGACCCAAGTAGGGAGCGTAAGAAGAGATGCCTTCAGTAATCACAGAGTTCTTCGGTAAATTTTCAAAGTGATTCGTTTCAACTTCAACCATTGAATGAAGTAAAAGATTAAAAAATGAATGAATGATGACTATCGTCTACTTCACTAAAGCAATGAGGGAATGAACTGAGAATTAATCTAAGGAAAGATCGAAGAAGAGCACTTCCCACCTTCTTGAGATTAAGTTAAGAAACCAATTGGACAAATGATAAGAGTACATTCATTTACGATCCATATACGCCAATCATCGGTCAGTGTCCAACTTATGTATAGTGGCTTGTCTTAGAATGACCGATATCCCATATAAACCTAATGAACATTTCATTGAGCCTTTAGCCCAAAGGATCAGGATTCATAATAATAGTAGTAAAATATATCAAATCTCATTAGATCAGATTTCACTTAGTCCAAAATTCATGAGAATCAAGGAAGGTCAGGTATGATTTGAGTCAACGAATATACACAATTTCTTCCCTAAAAAATCACGATTAACTAATTCTCACTTCAAAAGGTGTTTGATTGATACCACAATGAATATCCCAAATATGTTTTCTAAGATTTTGCAGGTGCTAACATAAGATTAAGAGCTAAAAGTAGTAAAGAATTTTGAGTAACATCAATGGCAAAATTAATCCCTTTGTGTTTTCATGTCCAAATTTTATAGTATCTTTTTTTGGGTATACGTACCCACGAGCGTCCCCATACCCATAGAATGTGAGACTAATTTCGTTCAGGGTGTGAGACTAATCTAGTATCTAATGCTTTAAACTATCAATGCATTTAAACCTTTCCAAACACATCTCTATTGTACATAATTACTAGATGCAATTTTTCATTTATTATTGTGTGTGCTTACAACCTACAGCTAGAAAGACCACCTTTTTTCTTGAGGCCCCTTTCATTGAAAAAAAAAAATATTTATCACTTATTTCTTCTGTAATTTTGTCTAAAATTACAAATGTCCTCTGTCATTTGAAAAATATTGGTCTCTTATTTAAAAAGATGTATATTTTATTCTTTTATTTAAAAAAAAAAAAAAATCACTAACACCCCTATTTAAAAAAAATTACCCTTATTTTTTTAAACAATTACATTTACCTCTCACCCCACCCTTCCACCGCCATTGCCCCCCACCCCACCCAACGGCAATGGCCCACACCCCTATTGGCCTCCTTCTTTCTCTTTCTTTACTCGCCTCCTTATTCTTCATCTTTCTTCTTCTTCCTCTTATTCCTCTTTTTCCTTCTTCTTGTCTCTCCATCTCTCTCCCCAGATCATCCGTTGCGACGAATCTTTGCTCACCACCGCAGATCCCGCATATATCTGTGCCAACGAGCAGAGATTCAGCGTGGATCTCGGGAGGGAATGGAAGAAAGAGAGAGAGAAAGAAGAAGAACAAAGAAGGAGGAGGAGGAAGAGGAGGAAGAGGAAGGAAATTCCAGCAGGATCCGACATGTTGTGGTGATTGTTTCGGCGGGAGGGTGGGTTATTTTTTTATTTTTTTTTAAATTTGTTAAAAATAAAGTGGTGAAAATATATAGTTTTTTTTTTTTTTTCAAAATGGAGATGTTAGTATAAAAAGATAAAGGGGATTAAAAAAAATTTTAAAGGGATATTCATGTAATTTAATTTTTAATTATTTCTAAATTGTTAAGAAAAAATTGTCATTACAATAAAAAAAATTAATTGATTTTTAACTTATATGGGAATTAAATGGCGTTTGACCAAAATAATAAGGGGATAACGGTATTTTTTAAATGAAATGAAAATTTTGTGGTCTTGGACAAAATGAGATGGGGGATAAATATTCTTGAAAAAAAATTACATGATTTGAAGTCATTGCCAACATTTGATATCCTAAATCAATAAATAATCACCTTTTAAGAAAAAAAAAAAAAAAAAAAAAGAAAAAAAAAAAGAAAAAAGAAGAAGATATTATTTAAAGTCGATGCCAACAACCACCCAACTAACAAATTTCTCTGCAAAATATACTAGAAAAGTAAGTATTCATAGCTTAGCTTATATAGCTTATAATAAAAATAACATTTTCTTTAAAAAGTCCAACTTTTTGTTTATAAATTAGATTATTTCAATAAACGATATGTAAACAGAAAAAGGAAAAAAAAAAAACATGGAGTTATTAGACAAGAAATAATTGCAATTTGACCCTTAAAATTTTGTGTACATATCAAAATAGTTTTTGCTGTTTCAAAAGGAATGTATTAATCACGAAATCACAAAAAAAATCTCTAAATCAAAGGCAATTTTTTGTCCAGTATCTAACAGTCCTTTATGTATTATTGGATAAAAGTGAAACTATATCTTACAAGATTCAATGTGTTTCTTTCTTCTCCCTCTTCATTTTTTTTTTTTTTTTTGGAAAAAAACAAAAGAGAAAGATGATTACCTGTGATGAAAATTGCCGGAGAAGATGGTGGTGGGAGGATAAAGAAAAAACAAAAAGATATATAAATAATTTCACAAATGAATTTTATATTGTAAGGGTAAAATTAGAATTTAAATGATGACATCAGTTGATCAATTCAAATTTGGGAACTGGATTGCTCTAGTTCAAAAAATAGAGAGTGTTCGTGGTATTTATAAAAATACAGGAGATTAAAATTATTATTGTCGCAAATACAGAAATATTAGTTGTAGTTTTCCTACTTACAACCTACAACTCGAGGGCCAACTTTTATGTTGACAACCCAAATCAATAAATAATCTCTTACAAAAAAAAAAAAAAAAAAAAAAAGCATTATTTGAGATTGTTGATGCGTAAAACTGATACACATCTCGAGTATGATCCAGTCGGATGACAAGTGGGTCATCTTACTGAGGTGGAGTCGTCAGTTGAAAATTCTTCACGTGTACTGTACTGGGTGTTGGGAAGACTGACCTGCTATGTCCAGAGTTCTGCTCCTCAGGGAGTGTACCTGTAGAAGGCTCATACCAGGATTTGTCCCGGTAAAGTCCTTCCGACGTTGTAATCAGTGCTCAGAGAGAGAAAATACAGTAATGCATCAAGTAAACAAATGAACTCGCGTGTAATGTAAAGCGTACCTCGTGCTTGCATAGCCCCCAATATATATAGGAATTGGAGATGATTAGTCGGGTTTAAACACGGTTAATTAGTTGAAACCCTGTGTTTAGCTGATAATTCGGGGCGTTTAAGAGATAACCGCTGGGCTTGGACTTTTGGGCCCATTTGGCAAAGCCCACGGGCATTTGCTAGGCTTGTGATAGTAATCCGGTGGATGAGAGTGGAGATCTATAGAGTCCTGGAGAAGAAATGAGCTGGAATATGGAGTTGGTCGAGGTGAACGGCTAAATCCCTGAAATCGATCGTCTAGAGCAAGGCGCAGAGCTCAGAGCGGCACGTCCCTTCAGGGCTTCTTGTTCTTTCCTGGGTGCAAATGACATTTTAGGGAGGAGCCATGGTTAGCGCATGCTCCAACGTGACAATGTGGATTTCACAATGCGTCCCTATCACTACGAGAACGGACACATAGTTGGATCTCAAGTGCTAACTCATAGGTGCCAAAAAATACCGTCAATGCCAACATTTGAGATGCTAAAACAATAAATAATCACTTAGTTAAAAAAAATAAAGTCAATGTCGACAACCATCCAACTAACAAATTTCCCCACAATTATTTACTGGAAAAGTTGGCATTCATACCTTAGCTTATAGTAAAAATAATATTGCTTTTTAAAAATCAACTTTTTTAAATTAAATTAGATTAATTCAATAAAAGATATGTAAACACGAAAAAAAAAAAAAAAAAAGCCAAAAAAAAAAGATGGAATTATTAGACAAAAAATAAATTTGAACCTTTAAAATTTGGTGTAGTGTTTGTAGTTTCAAAAGGAATCTATGAGCCATGAAATCACAAAAAGAAAAATATCTCTGAATGAAGGACAATTTTTTCTCCAGTATCTAACAGCCTTTTATGTGTTGGATAAAAGTGAAACTATATCACAATTACAAGATTCAATATTAAATTGATAAATCTAGAAATTCCGCGATGCCCCTAGTCAATTTATTGATTAATACTTGCAAAATTTAGAAAAACACTTGGAATATCTATGTACTATCGGCCAAATATATTTCGTCAAGAGAATAAATTAATAAAAAATTGAGTGATATATTAGAATTGTGAATTGAAATATGAAAATCGCTATATATATTGATTGAAACCTTATCCGAATTCCATAATTATCTCTATATCTTAATTGATCTACGTTTTCCAGATCTTCTTGATCTCAGACGTACATATGAGCATTTGAATAATACTCTTGGACCTTATCTTATACCAAGTAATTTTCGTTATACTAGATCTCTAATGGGACTAATTGTCTCGAGCTCATATTCAATTCCCTCAGTTACCAGACATGAGCTTATTTAATCAATCTCATCATCTGATATTATCTATATTATATATATGAGTATGCTCAGCTTAGGCTATTGTCTTTCATCCATTATATCTATGGGTAAATCAACCTCTTCAAATATGTTATTCTTTCTTTCTTGTTTTGAAAATTATAGGGAAACAAGTATATCCTCAAATTTCAGAGCGCGAAAGTGCAATTTCCTCGCATATGGGGTGGGTATCGAAAAATACGAGGAGATTCAATGTTCCTCTGCTTGGGCAGATGGTCGCGCCCCTCTTTCAGCCTTGGAATCTCCGAAACCTTCAAAAAGCCTATAGAGTATGAACCTTTTGTTTCCAGTTTCCATGCTGTCTTACTCCTGTATAATACATTTCATTCTTAACCCAGCTCTCTCTCTCTCTCTCTCTCTCTCTCTCTCTCTCTGTCATGGGCGCTGTATGCTCCTCTCGTTGAATCATCACGCAGAAGATTCAGCATTTTCTCGTTCTCCATATATACATATTGTTATACCTGTAGTACATATAGTTATCAGTACGTAAATGTCTAATGCATCTGGGCTATTTTCACCCACAGCTCCGAGTCTTAAGAAAAGGATTCCAGTTCCACCATCTATAAGCATATATGGGTCTGGATTTTGTGCCTCCCATGGATTCTCCAAGAGGGTACTCTGTTTCAGCGCCATTGAAGGTTTGGAGAAGCTCGGCGATGGAGTTTCCCAATCCGAATCTCGAGTACCGAGGTTCGTTTTATGCTACCTTTCGTGATTGATCAGTTGGGCTTCGTCTTATATGTCTTATTATGCAATTGTGTCTATGATCATTGTACGTTTTGAATTTTTACTTTCGTATATTTTCTTTGAGATCTCTATGTTGTTGGCCTACTTCTTCCGCAACATTTGGTTTTACCAGTGGTGCATGTTATCTGTAAAATGCCGATAAATGTGAATCTCATGCTTTTTATATTTGCTGGTGGAATGATATGGAAAGTGTTATATTGCTCTTCCATGGCCGTCAAGTACTCGATAAAATTCCTGAATGGTAGTTCCATAGTTATTAAATGATAAGTTGGACTATGACTTTACAGACTACTTGTCCTAGTATAGATTATATATATATATATATATATATATATATATGCTAAGGGGTATTTCCACTACCCACTGAGAACCACTCACGATCTTACACGTGGTAGGGAAGAGAACCCGAGGAGACCGTTTAACTAGCCAACGTCCACCACGCACGTTGACTGGACCTATTTGCCGAGCAGAGGTCAGAGGGCACCTGTCTTGTGACGATTACCACCCAACGACCAGAGCTAGGGCATTACCAACCTCGTGTTTTGACGACCGACCTCCTAATGCCGATCTCATGTGACCAATCATGATGTGGCCGACCTCGTGTTGACGACCACCGACCTCATAATGCCGATCTCATGTAACCAATCATGATGTGACCGACCTCGTGTTGACGACCACTGACCTTATAATGCCGATCTCATGTAACCAATTATGATGTGGCCGACCTCGTGTTGATGAAGACCGACCTCATAATGTCGATCTCATGTGACCAATCATGGTGTGGCCGACCTTGTGTTGAAGACCACCGACCTTATAATGCCGATCTCATAAAACCAATCATGATGTGACCAATCCGCTATGAACAATCATCAAAACAGCCAATTGCCTAAAAGAATCAAAGAGATGTCTAAATTCCCTAGGTCAGACGGGCAAGTTCTGGCCATCGAGCACCAAGCTCTCCTCACTGGTCAAATGGGCCCATCAACCTTTCCCTCTGGCACTTTCGTGGGGTAGACCTCGAGAGCCACCGAGGCCTCGTGCATTGACATCTTGGAACACTAGCTAGGAGAGTTCTAGGGGTACATCCAAGCTCTCATCGCTGCCGCTGGCCACCATGTGGGGGGGGGGGGGGGGGGGGGGGGGGGACCAGATCACCAGATAGCAGGGTGCGAGAAGCAAGCTCAGACCTCTTCTCCAATGAGCACACACCCGAGGACTAACCACAGCCTCGTGACCACGAGTCAAGGGAGTGGGAGAGGAGTACCCTAGCTATGTCAAGATTCCCTTCATTTTCTCCCAGAAGACATGGAGCCAGGGACCAATTAGCGATCCATCCGACCGAACACCCAGTCCCATGGCGAGGTTTTGAGCTATGGGCCCTGCGTGAGCGGGAGGTCGGCTTATGCTCGCTACCTTGCTGCCACCACGGTGTCCGACTAGTAAGCTCCCTTTAGAGGCAGAGCTGAACAACTTTCTGTCCTACTATAGACGAAGACGAGTAGCCTTTTGGCTAACTAGCGAGCTCCTTTCAAAAATAGAGCCGAGCAACCCTCCATCCCTCCATGGACGGAGATAAGTAGGCCTCCCGTTGACTAACGAGCACCGCTTAGAGACAGAGCTTAATAGCTCTTTGTCCCGCTATGGATGGAGATGAGTAACCCTCCAGCAGACCAACAAGTAGCCCTCAGAGGCGACCAATGAGTTCCCTTTAGAGGCAGAATTGAGCAACCCTTCGTCCCAGCCATGGACAAAGATGAGTAGCCCTTCGGCCAACCAACGAGTTTCTTTTAGAGATGGAGCTGAGCAGTTCTTCTGCTTGCCATGGACGGAGATGAGTAGCTCTCTCACCGACCAACGAACACTACTCAGAGGCGGAGGAGAGCAACCCTCCGCCCGCTATAGACGAAGACAAGTAGCCCTCCAATTGACCAACGAGCAACTTTTAGAGGCGATCAAAGATCTCTCTTCAAAGGCGGAGCCAAACAACTCTCCGCCCTACTATGGACAGAGACAAGTAGCCCTCCGGCCGACCAATGAGCTTTCTTCAGAGTCGAAGCCGAGCAGCCTTCTGTCCCGCCATGGACAGAGATGAGTAGTCCTTCAGCCGACTAACGAGCAACCCTTAGAGGCGACGGACGAGCTCCTTTTAGAGGCGAAGCCGGACAGCCTTCTGTCCCACTATAGACAGAGATGAGTAGCCCTTCGGCCAACCAACGAGCTCCCATTAGAGGCAGAGCCGAACTGCCTTCTGTCTTGCTATGGACGGAGACGAGCAGTCCTCCAGCCAATTAACGAACACCGCTTGGAGGCAGAGCTGACCAGGCCTCTGTCCCGCCATGGATGGAGACGAGTAGCCCTCCAGCGACCAACGAACACTGCTTAGCGGAGGAGTCGAGCAACCCTCCGTCCCACAACGGATGAAGCCAAGTGGCCTTCCAACCTTATTGACGGCCAACCACTATGCTATGATCAATCTTCAGAAGAATCGTCTATTACTGCATTCTGTTTGAACCACCAGGGCAGAATCGGATCCTTTCCATAGGTCAGTCGTCTATACCTGGGGACTGACCAAGGTCGTCCACCAAGGGCAGGGCGCTGATTGGGTCTGAGGGCTTGCAACGAGCATCGGACACCCAGTAAAGCCGACCACAGGTTAGGAGTCAAAAAGGTGGAAGGGCCTCTGCATGGACTTGATTTGGGAGAACTTGAACGTGCTCAGGAATAGGCCTGACTACAGATAATCCACCAATGACCGGCCACCGAGGTCCGACCTAAGCGTTGCACTCTGGAGAACCGTGAGGACCGAGTACCATGAAAACCTCTGGACCGTAACATACTTCCTAACCACATCTAAGCCAGCTCTGGTTATGGTCTGGGGGGTAGGAGGGCCATGGGCCCGGGAGCACACTATTAACATACCTCAAAATATGAGATTTTTTTGCAAAAAATTACAACACAATGAAAATCGCCAAGCAGAGCAGGATTGGACGACGAACGACCACCGGTCACCGCTTAACATCCTTCATTCATGTAGTAGCAAAGAATTACCAAAGAATTCCAAGAGACGAAGAGAAAGAGAGCAGAGAGAGATCAAGAGTTGAACAACTTTGCAATAAGAGTTTGCGTTCATTGCTTACCGCTTAACGCTCAACGACCTCATTGTTTAACATTATGCCACCAACTGATCTAACCTGTTACCTACGTTCACCACTCTAGTCTCTTTAATCTAACCTCACCACGATGATCGTGCTTGTATCAAAGGACAAAGTGCAAGTGGTGGAAAATGTGGAAGTTTGAATATCCTATCGATCAGGGCACAAAATATAAACTAAGATAAGTAAAACCGAGCTACGAGCACCAAACTTAGCAAACAAGACAAGACTTCAAAAAAGGCCTATTTGCATTGAAGGAAGAAAATCAAAATTCCTACAAGTCCAAAGCTACGGTCGAGCTATGAGCCACCTACTCATCGTGGCTCCCATTCAACGGTCGTTGGGACCTCTTATCTTCTAACTCGCCGGCCTAGTTGTTGATGACTTCAGCCTGGCCATCGTCCTTCTTTTCTTCCTCGCTGAACTCCTTCTCGATCCGTTCCGAGCAAGGTTTTAAATATTGGCCGTTACGTTACGCAATGGCCGATTCATACCGGAAATAGGATCCCCCGATACCATTACAAGGACGATTCATACCGTATCGGGCTGATACGGGCCTATAACGGGCGTTACGACCGTTACAGAGAGGCGTAACAGCCGTTACGCCGTCACAGCTATTCTAGCATCAGAGAAAGGCGTACGGGCCATGAGAAGAAGATGAAATCCTTACTGAAAGTTGAAAACTCAAAAACAAATGGAATGCTAACTGAAATCCTCTATATAATTGAGAAGAAGATAAATAAAAAACTTACCTTCGCAGATTTTGAAACTAAAACGCTCTCGCGCGTCACCGAACTTGGGAAATCCGTCACCGAACCCTAATCGCTCGTCCCCGTCGCCGAATGCAACTCCTTGCCGTCGTAGTCGCTCGCATCTCCTCGCTGGCCGTCGCAACTCCTTAACGTTCGATCGTTCGCTCTCTCTCTCTCTCTCTCTCTCTCTCTTTCTCTATCGATCGATGATCTGATTTGGAATTAGGGTTGGTCGAGATATTAAAGGGGTGGGTTTGTAATTAGAAGGAGGGGGTGGGTTTGTAATTAGATTTAATTATGATTTTAATACAAATTGCAATTTCCTCCCCAAATTTGTAAATTTTTAATTAAAAATTTAAATTTGGGTATTATATATAGTTATATTATAGAAATTAATTCCTAAAATAGTTTTTTTAGTAAATAGTAGAAATTAAATTTGTGTATGTAAATTGTAGAAAATTAAAATTTAACAATAACGCGTGGAAAAAGAGCCTACGCTCAATTCGTTTTGGTATTAATAATTTGATGAGTATATTATTTTTGTAATATGATGGACAACTACAATCTACTATTTTATTATGTTTGTGTAATATATTTTTATTAAATGTTGTGTGCATCATTTTATTCTTTTAAGATTGTTCTGTATTACCACTTTTCGTCTTTTTCATGTCTTTATTGTGTTGTATATAACCCTAAATGCCAAAATATTTATTAGAATGTGTTTATTAAGGGTTAAATGAGTAAAACAATTACTATGATTGAGTTTTTTAGGATGGTCTGGTGATTTTAAAAAATTCACGATCGTTACGGCCGATTCCCGTTACGGACAGGCCGATACTCCCGATACCGTTACACCGCGACCGTTATCGTTACGTAATCCGATACCACGATTTAAAACCTTGGTTTCGAGGGTCGTCAGACACGTGTCGGCATGGGTTGATGAGAAGGGCAATGGACGTCTTGAGGACTGAAATTTTCCGCCAAGGTTCCCACCCTGCACGAGGCAGGCCTCCTTTTTAACTGTCCAATGCTCAAATAACTAGGGTCATGTGACCCAATCTGTCCCTACCAATCACCTGAAGATGTCCTCCTGTCTTGGTCCAATTAACGAGCAACGATGACCGGGTAGGATCTCTGTGCAACCGGAATGGGTATCCGCATTCTCCTAGGCTGGGCCCTTTAACATACTTCCTACGGTTAGCCCATGGGCTCCATTTGATGGGCAAGGATCTTAAACGACTCATAACGCAACCCGTGGCAGCATGGTTTCTAAAGCGGTCCCCTTTGACCATCCATTGTTGACAGACCAAAGAGGCAAGACCGATAGCAATAGGATAGACTTTAACCACAACCACCACTACTTCCCAGCACCTCGCACCTCACTACTCGAGAGTGGGGGGCATCTGATTAGGGGTATTTCCGCCGCCCACTGAGGACCACTCATGGCCTCACACGTGGTAGGGCAAAAACTCCGATGAGACCGTTTGATTAGCCAGCATCCACCATGCACGTTGATTGGACCTATTCACCGAGCAGAGGTCAAAGGGCACCTGTCCCATGACGACCACTGCCTAGCGACCAGAGTTAGGGTGTCATCGACCTTGTTTTGACGACTACCGACCTCATAATACCAATCTCATGTGACCAATCATGATCTGACCGGCCTCGTGTTAATGACCACCAACGTCATAATGCCGATCTCATGTGACCAATCATAGTGTGGCCGACCTCATGTTGACAACCACTGACCTCATAATGCCAAACTTATGTGACCAATCATGGTGTGGCCGACCTCGTGTTGACGACCATCGACCTCATAATGTTGATCTCATGTGACCAATCATGGTGTGGCCGACCTCGTACTGATGACCATCGACCTTATAATGCCGATCTCATGTGACCAATCATGATGTGGTTGACCTTATGTGAACGACCACCTTCTTGTGACTAAATCTGAGGGGTTCTCCACCACGATAGCCGGGAAAATCAACGATCAGCGACCTCCGGACAACAACCTCCCATGCTACCAAAGGAGGCTTCGTTGTTCCCATGGGTTGGGCTCTGTCTCCTGTTCATCTGGGCCAGCACATGGGGTCCTTCTAGTGGGTCGAAGAATAAGGCCCAATGATCTAAATCACGCCTCATGCCTCCTCATTGACCACATGCTAGTTTACACTAAAGAGCTAAGCTCAGCGCCGTAATTTCATGGGAATAATATGACATCTCTCCTATAAGTGGCGGGACAATAAGTGCACCAGGTTTGTGATAAGTTCTTGCTTAATGCACTTGAACTCCATTTTTCCCCGAGCTCTTACTCTCACTCCGAAATGACTCCGCCGGCACACCCAGGCGAGTCTTTTTGCAGGTACTTGCTTGGATTTCGGATACATTGACTAATGACCATTCATAGGACATAGGACACCAGACACCACCCTCAAGATCGCAAACTCAGCAAAAATTTCCACGTGGACTCGGACTAGGACTAGATCAATAGCAGGTGTTACCAATTTTCGACAACAATACTATAGAATTGAAATTGTTTAAAAAATAAGGTTGCGTTTGGTTGCACGTAATTAAAGTCTTAAGATAGGATGCACGGGGATTAGTGCTAGCGAAGCACTGGATTATAACCCTTTTTAAGGGTGGATTGTCGGCTGCTAGAGAAGAAACGTTGCAACAGGTTAGACATTTTTTTTTTGGGAACTTCAACCGTCGATTTTTGTTGCTCCAAAACTCCATTTAAGGCGTTCTTTATATCATTTCGATCGTCTCGATGAGATCTTCAAGATGGTGTGCTCAAAATTAATTTTTGAGCAACTTGAAATTTTGGATAGAAACACAAAAACATACTTTATTTAACTTCTTCCCAGCTACCATTTTTAAGCCAACCAAGCCACCATTGTTGAAATAGGCAAACTTACCATGCTTGAAAAATGCAGCTACCATTAATGAATTTGAAGAATTCAAGCTAGATTTTAATTATTCCTTATCTCCTATAAATAGATGTAGTTTGTAAATTATTGAATGTGCATGGAGTAGTAAGATACATTAAGTATCCATAGAAGGAGATTTGTGGGAAAAAGTGTGTTTCCTCCATTGTTATAATATTTTGAGTGTTCTTGATTTTATTCAAGAAAATTTATTGTGTTTTGTGCAATTACACCACCACTGTCCTCAATTGATCCACTCCCACCAACAAGTGGCATCAGAGCCACTTGTAGTGCTGGAAGTTCAAAACGCAAAAGCAGAGTACATTTTTTCGTTTCTGTCCAAAATTTCATGTTGCTCAAAACTTAATTTTGAGCATACCATCTTGAAGATATCGTCGAGACGATCAAAACAATATAAAGAACGCCCCAAATGGAGTTTTGGAGCAATGACAATCGACGGTCAAATTTAATTAAAAAAAAAAAAAAGGGGTCAAACCTGTTGCAGCATTTCTTCTCTGGCAGCCGGAAATCCACCCTTAAAAAGTATTGTAATCTAGTGCTTCACGGGCACTAATCCTTGGGCATCCTGATTGTTCAATTTTTAAGAATTGTTTTGACTTGATCTAAGTCATCTGAAGTTTTATTTAGACAATCAAATAGTGTTTTTCAACTATTTCAATTGTTCCGAACACATCTAATGAGTCAGACTTTTAAATTTCAAACTCTGTAAGACTGTATAAGGTAAATCTTATATTTTCTCTTGTTAAAGGGTATTTATGTCTTTCCTATATTACTTAAGGTTTCATGTACGGTTTAGGGTTTGTTGTATGGTTTCCTCTATTATAAATAGAGGGAGAAGTTAACACAATTATTAAGCCATCTTATTCTTTCCTCATTCTGTTATCTTTTTAACATGGTATTCAGAACAGGCTATAGGATATTGATCCTGTAGTTATGTTCAAACCATGATTTAACTTTTTTTCTTTTCTCCTTCACTTCAAAAAAAAAAAAAAAGTCCCGTCTGCAAAACCCTAACCCATATTTCTAGCCCATACCTCCCAGCCGCTGCAACCCTAGCTCGTCACCGGAGCTTCGCCGGCCGTCACCGGCGCTTGACCAAGGTTCGCCGACCATCGATTTCCTGGATTTGAGACTCACGGCCTTCGCTGCTGCTGCCTCTGTCCAGATCTAACGATAACACAAGGGTTTTGTTCGTGAGCCACTGTTTGTTCAATTGTCCAGATTTGAGAAAGTATTCTGGACCAGATCTAATGTCCTGAATGTTCGTGAGTATTGTTTTGCTTATAATGTTCTTCATTTAAGCGCTACAGCTGTTTGTATTGTTGTTGGTTTGTTTCCCTCGTACAAGTTGTTTGTTAGTTGTTGTCTTGGCAGGTACTAATGTCAACGGCTACACTTCAACCGTTAACAACCCGTAAGTTAAATGGAACCAATTACTTACAATGGTCTAAAGTTGTACAAGTTGTTGTTACCGATCAAGGGAAACGAGATGGCCGATGAAGCCGTAGTAATGAATTTCGAGGTGGCCAATGTCGTGGTCAACATTGTCGATGCTCATTTTGTGGCAAGGAAAATCATACCCAAGATACTTGTTGATACCGAGTTGGTCGTTCTTCTAAGTATATTCATGTGACAACTTCTAATCAAGTTACTCCCGTTTTAGCATCTAACTCTTCAACTCCCAAGGCAATTTCTGATGACGAATATGTTCAGTTCCTTCAGTTTAAGGCGTCCAAACAGACATCTACCCCCATTACTTCGCTAGCTCAACGAGGTAACCCTACTGTATATCTTTCTTTTCATCCTTCCACTTCTATATACCTTGGATCATAGACTTTGCTGCTACCGATCACATGTTAGGTACCTCTTCTTTATTTACGCATATTCAGTCATCTCCCTCATTGTCCCCTATTATTGTTGTTGATGCTTCCACTGTCCTTGTTCGTGGTATTGGCATTGTGGAACTTTCATCCTCTTTCTTTTTATCCTTTGTCTTGTATATTCCCTCTTTTACTTTTCATTTGATATCAGTTAGTAAGCTTACTCAACAGCTTCATTGTTCTGTTTGCTTCTTTCCTGATTCTGTAATTATCCAGGATTTAAAAACACAGAAGACGATTGGCATAGGGCATGAGAAAAATGACATTTATTACTTTGACAATCACAACGAGACACCTGTTATCCTGCCCACTGCTTGTCCTGCCATTGCATCTGCTCACCAAATTCAATGTCGCCTAGGTCATCCCTGTCTTGCCAATCTAAAGGTACTTGTTCCTAGTTTATGTCATTTGTCCTCCTTAGATTATGAGCTTTGTCAGTTGGGAAAACATCATCGTACTTCATTCACTTCCCCGGCTCAGTTCGGAGCATCGAGTCCTTTTAGTTTAGTTCATTCAGATGTTTAGGGTCCTTCTCGTATTGCCTCTACATTAGGCTTTCGCTATTTTGTCACGTTTGTCGATGACTTTTCTAGGGTTACATGATTTTATTTAATGAAAGATCGTTCTGAATTGTTCTCCATTTTCTCTGCCTTTTGTGTTGAAATTAAAATTCAATTTAAAGTGCTCGTGCGTAAACTTCGTAGTGTAATGCTTGAGAATATTTTTCTCAACTCTTTACTTCATTCATGTCACAGTCTGGTATACTGCATCAATCTTCTTGTCCTCACACACGCAACAAAACGGGGTCGCTGAGCGTAAGAATCGACATCTCGTAGAAGTGACTCAAACTCTGATGTTTGAGATGAATGTTCCCAAACACTTCTAGGCAGATGCAGTTCTTACAACTTGTTTCTTGATCAATAGAATGTCATCTTCTACTCTGAATGGCAAAATTCCTCATTCTATTCTTTTTCCCAGATCACCCTGGTTTGCTTTACCTCGCTGTATGATTTGTCTGTTTTGTCCACCAGATAACTCCCAGTAAGGATAAGTTAGATCCTCATGCCATAAAATGTGTCTTCCTTAGTTTTTCTTGCACACAAAAGGGTTATCAGTGTTATAGTCCTTCTTTACGTCGCTCTTTCATATGTGCAGATGTCACCTTCTTTGAGTCCACCCCTTACTTTGTTGTCCCATCCCCTCTGGATGATGTGGATATCACCCTTCCTTTACCAAGCCGCCCAGACCCGACACCATCTCCTTCCACTCCAAAACTTGTCCCGCCTAGTCTTTGTTCACCACCTTTGCAGGTATACTCTCGTCGCCAGAAGGTAGCTTCTGCCATCGAGCCCATCATCTCTGTGTCTTCAGATCCCTCTCCAGTTTGTCCATCCGTGTCTGACATGGACATTCCCATTGCTCTTCGGAAGGGTAAGCGCACATGTACTCAACATCCTATTTCTAACTTTGTCTCGTATGCACATCTATCGTCTTCATATTCCTCTTTTGTTGCTTCTCTATCATCTGTTTCTATTCCTAAGTCTGTGACAGAGGCTCTCACTCACACTGGCTAGACGACCGCAATGAAAGAAGAAATGCTAGCTTTACATTAGAATGGTACTTGGGATCTTGTCTCGTTTCCGCCTGACAAAACGATAATTGGATGTAAATGGGTGTACACAGTCAAAGTTCATCCGGATGGCACCATTGATTTACTCAAGGCTCGTTTAGTTGCCAAAAGTTATACTCAAGTCTATGGTCTTAATTATTCTGAGACCTCTTCTCCCGTTGCCAAACCCGCTTCTGTTTGCTTGTTTATCTCTTTGGCTACTACCTTTCGTTGGCCGTTATATCAACTTGATATCAAGAATGCGTTCTTAAATGGCGATTTGATTGAGAAAGTGTACATGGAGCAACCTCTTGGGTTTGTTGCTTAGGGGGAGTTTGGTTTGATATGTCGCCTGAAGAAATCCATTTATGGCCTCAAGCAGTCTCCTCGAGTATGGTTTGGGAGATTCAGTGAAGTGGTCACTGAATTTGGTATTTGTCGTTGTGGAGTCAATCATTCTATATTTTACAGCACAGTGAAGTCGGGAGAATATTGTTGATTGTGTATGTGGATGACATCGTGTTTACCAGGGACGACCGCCAGTGTATTCAGGAACTCAAAACGTTTTTGCATAACAAGTTTCAAACCAAAGATTTGGGTCAATTGAAGTATTTCTTGTGGATTGAAGTTGCTCGATCAAGTCATGGTATTTACCTATGTCAAAGGAAATATGTTCTTGATCTGTTAAGTGAGACATGAATGCTAGGAGCTAAACCGATTGATTCACCTATGGATCCAAACAACAAACTACTAGTAGATCAAGGTGTACCATTGACAGATTCAGTGAAATACAAATGGTTAGTTGGGAAGTTGAACTACTTGACAGTAACTAGACCAGATATTTCCTTTGCCGTGAGTGTTATCAGTTAGTTCTTAGACCGTCCTACGACTTATCACTGGGATGCAGTGCTTCGTATTCTTCGATATCTAAAAGGTTGTCCAGGATATGGTTTGTTGTATCAAAACCTTGGTTAGAATCAAATTAAGGGATATACAGATGCAGATTGGGTTGGATCTCCCTCGAATAGGAAGTCTACTACATGGTATTATGTGTTTGTTGGAGGTAATCTCGTTTCTAGGAAGAGTAAAAAGCTGACAATTGTAGTGTGATCAAGTGCAGAATCGAAATACGGGGTGATGGCCCATACCACTTGTGAGTTAACTTGGTTGAAACATTAGTTGGAAGAACATGGATTCGAACACTCTTCACCGATGAATCTGGTATGTGATAATCAAGTAACACTTCACATTCCATCCAACCTAGTTTACCATAAGAGGACAAAATACATTGAAATTGATTGACACTTCATTCAGAAAAAGTATTGCAGAAGCAGATTGAGACTAAATATGTAAAATCAGTTGATCAGTTAGCTGATTTTTCACTAAACCGTTAGGGGACTCAAGGATAAAGTACATTTGTAACAAGATAGGAGCATACAATATATATGCTCCAGCTTGAGAGGGAGTGTTAAATGGTATTTATGTCTTTCCTGTATTACTTAGGGTTTCCTGTACGATTTAGGGTTTGTTGTATGATTTCTTAATTTTTATTATAAATAGAGGGAGAGGTTAACACAATTGTTAAGCCGTCTCATTCTTTCTTCATTATTTTCTCTCTTTGACATCTCTAAATATGGCGAACGAAAACACACAAACATTCATTCCAAAGCTTACCAAATTCAACTACGACAATTGGTGTATTCAAATGAGAGCTTTTCTAGGCTCCTAATATGTCATGGAGATCATTGCGGACACTTATACTGAACCGGCCATCAAAGAAGCAGAAGGAGCATCATTAGAAACCTAAAAGACAATCCTTCGAGCAGATTGAAAAAAGGATTGTAAAGCAAAATCCATTTTTTATCAAGGGCTCAATGAGTCAACCTTTAAAATTATAGCATCGACCAAAATATCAAAAGAAATATGGGAGACGCTCAACAAAACCCACAAAAGTGCAGACAAGGTGAAAACGATTCGATTTCAATCATTACGAGGTGAATTTGAATCTTTAAGAATGAAACTCCCAGAGTCTATTGCTTTTTATTATACTCGAGTTATGGTAGTTGCAAATCAGCTTAGAAGAAATGGAGAGAATCTCAAAGACACGGGAATCTCAGTGAAAATTTTGCGATCTTTGGATCCAAAGTTTGATTATATTGTCGTAGCAATTGAAAAGACAAAGGGTTTGGAGACTTTGTCTATGGAAGAACTAGTAGCTTGTTGCAAGCCCACGAATAGAAGGTGAATATAAGAAGTGACGATAAAGCTTTGGAGCATACATTGCAGTTAAAGCTATTCTTTGGTGAAGAAAGGTACAAGCAAGGGGGGATGACACAGCTTCGAAGCGAACGAGGCCGAGGATCTTGTGGCAGATGTTCAAGGAACTTTGAGCCAATAGGCGGAAGTAATGGCGGAAGAGGATTCAACAGAGGAGGTCGTGGACAACAAAACTATGTTCCACAAGAACGAGGTCAAGGAAGATGAGGCGGTTTCAACAACCTTGTGAATGTGGACAAGATAAATGTCCAGTGTTATAATTGCCACAAATATTGTGGTTATAGCAATAAATGCATAGGTAATCAACCTGCAAATGAAACTAATGACAGTATTAACTTGGCAGAGACGAATCATGTTGAAGATGATTCGTTGATGTTGATGGCACACAAGCCATCCGATTAGGACCAAAATGTTTGGCATCTTTACCCTGAAGCCAACAATCATATGACTGGTAAGAAGAATCTATTTGTTGAACTTAATGAAAAAATTCAAGGAGAATCTCATTTGGCGATCTCTCAAAAGTTCCGGTCCAAGGGAAAGGCGATGTGTTGATCAAGCAAAAGAACAAAGATCATGTTTTTATCTCTAATGTTTATTAGGTTCCAGATATGAAGACCAATATATTGGGTCTTGGTCAACTGGTAGAGAGGCTATAACATTAGCCTTAAAGACCTGCATTTAAGAATTGCAGACTCTCGAGGAAAGTTGGTGACTCTAGCAAAGATGGCGAGAAACAAAATGTTTCCTCTAGCTATTTATCATGATACTCCAAAGTGTCTGAGTGCTATAATTAAAGATAAGGATTGGATATGGCATCTTAGGTATGACCATCTTAATTTTGTAAGTTTAAAGATCTTGGGAAACAAAAATATGGTGAAAGGGTTGCCCAACATCAATCATAATGAAATGTGTGAAAGTTGTGTTTTTAGCAAACAACACAAAAATAGCTTTAGAAAACAGGTTTGTTGGAAATCAAAGACGCCGCTTGAGCTAATACACATTGATGTGTATGGTCCATTGAAGCCAATTTCAAATGGACAAAATCAATACTTCCCAACCTTCATCGATGACTTTAGTAGGAAGACGTGGGTATACTTCCTCAAAAGAAAGTCAAAAGTGTTCGACACCTTTAAAGAGTTTAAAGTTCTTGTAGAGAAACAAAGTGGCTATCGCATCAAGACTTTGCGATCGGATCAAGGTGGAGAGTACACCGCAAATGCTTTCCAGGAATTCCTAAAGCAACTAGGAATTAGACGTCAATTCACACCGGTACATACTCCTCAGCTAAATGGTGTAGCTGAAAGGAAGAACTGCACAATCCTTAACATGGCCAGGAGCATGTTAAAGGATAAGAAAGTGCCCAAGAGTTTTTGGGTTGAGGCTGTCTTGTGTGTTGTGTATCTATTGAACATGTGTCCAACCAAAATCTTGGTGACAAAGACACCTGAAAAAGCCTGGAGTAATCATAAGCCAAGTGTGAGTCATCTTAGAATCTTTGGCAGCATCGACCAAGATTCCGGAGGCAAAAAGAACCAAGCTGGAAGATAAATGAGATAAATGTATACTTGTGAAATGTCCTTATGAACATGCACTCTACATGAAGAAAGATCTAGATGGAAGCTTGTTGTGCTCTTGTCTTCGTGTTGACAACTTAATCTTTACCAAAAACAATCCAGACATGTTTGAAGCTTTTAGGAGAAGTATAATGAAAGATTTTGAAATGACCGATGTTGGTCCTATAACGCACTTTCTCGGAATCGAAATCATTCAAAGCGAGAATGGAATTTTCTTCTCTCAAAGAAACTATGCAAAAGAGATTCTAAAGAAGTTTGGGATGGAGAGTTGTAATCCTGTCGCAACCCCAGTTGAAATAGGTGTTGAGTTGAGAAAAAATGAGCAAGGAGATGTTGATCCCACCTACTTCAAAAGTCTTGGTGGAAACTTGAGATATCCAACATATACCAGACTACACATACTCTATGGAGTCGGGCTAGTTAGTAGCTATATGGAGACACCAGACCAATCACAATTGAATGCAGCGAAGCAAATACTTCATTACATCAAGGGTACCAACAATAATGGTATGTTATATACTTCAACAAAAGATAAAAGACTTATTGGCTGTTTATATAGTAATTGGGGAAGAGATCTGGATGAAAGGAAAAGCACAAGTGGATTTACATTCTGTTTCGGAAATATAACATTCACATGGACATCAAAGAAGGAATCCATTGTGACATTGTCATCATGTGAAGCTGAGTACGTTGCTGCTAGCTCAGCTTATGGCTTATGAATGTTTTTGAATATTTGGAATTTCCACAAGATCATCCCACAAAAGTCTTTATCGACAATCGCTCAGCAATTGCGCTAGTGAAAAATCCAATGTTCCATGAAAAGAGTAAACATATTGATACATGGTATCATTTCATCAGAGAGCATGTGAAGAATAAGGAAGTGAAATTAATTTCTTGCAGGACATATGATCAACTCGTTGATATTTTCACTAAACCATTAAAGCATAATGTGTTCACAACGTTAAAGACTATGCTAGGAATGACAAAATTTGAAGAATCAAGTTTAAGGGGGATGTTGAAATATAAACTTACTCCTTCCCAGTCACCATCTTTAAGGTAGCCAAGCCACCATTGTTGAAATAGGCATGTCCACCATGTTTGAAAAATGCAGCCATCATTGATGAATTTGAAGAATTCAAGCTAGATTTTAATTCTTTCTAATCCTATAAATAGATGTAGTTTGTAAGTTATTGAATGTGTGTAGAGTAGTAAAATACATTAAGCATCCATAGAGAGAGATTTGTGAGAGAAAATGTGTTTCCTCCATTGTTATAAAATTTGAGCGTTCTTGATTTTATTCAAGATATTTTATTGTATTTTGTGCAATTAAATCTCTTAGAGGTATACCACCAGTGTCCTCAATTGATCCACTCCAACCAACAGACTGAACGCATGCAAATTTAGATTTTGACATGCAGTTTCATTTCTAATTCCAGTTCAAGAGCTGTGATTCCATTAAACCAGACGATGTGTTAGTATAAGCAGACTAAATTCAAAGTGGTCTGCTCTATTATTCTGGATAAGTTTGAATTTGCAATAATCAATTACGATTTGAAAGCTTAATGGGGAATTGTTGGCAATAAATTATGGAATTAATTAAATGATAAAATAATTAGAAAATTGAATAAACTAATCAGGATTGAACAATTTTTATTTAGAGTTATTTTAGAATAGATTCTGGAAAACAGTACAGGTTACAGGATAGAGAATAGAAGTAGATTGAGGATAGAGTTTCATGCTATGTCGTAAAAGCAGAATCGCGCCCTCAAAAGGTGTAGATGGTTGATCGGATGTTTGCCTCTTAGTGTACAACAATCTCAAGTTCTTGGTACCAGTACTCAAAATAAAGGAACTCCAGCGAACTGGTAGATGCTTGAACTCTCAAAACTTAGACACTTTCTCTATATGTAATATGCTCTGATGGAAAATAAATGAATGAATAAGGAAATGAGGCCCCCTATTTATAGAAGTCTAGGAGACACCATTGAAAGGGATGCACTACTTCAAAAAATGAATGAAAGACACCATTTCGCAAACGCTAATCAAATGCATAAGTTCGGGCATAGCACTGGTTCCAATTAGGTGCGGACACTAGTTCATTAGCAGGCATACACTGGTTCAACAGGCTCGGCAAGCACGCACTGTTTCGGCTTCGCAGGTAAGGATTCAAAAATAATTTATTTATTTTTAAATAATTAAATAAATATTGTATAAAAAGATAATATTTTGCTGGGTCAAGAGCCAGACCCAAACCTGGAATCTGAACCGTGGTCGAGCATGGCATTGCTTGGCCAGCTGGCAGCGGCGGCGTGTGCACGTATATGTGCGTGTGGTTAATAGAGAGAGTACACCCAAAGCACAAAAAGTTGTATGCACAAATGGATAGCTCTTTATATAGGAACCAAATATTAAAATCAGAAGATTTACGTAGTGGAATACAAAAAATAAAATTAAATCACATTTATTATCATGTTCCTTAAGCCAGAAATATCCATATCAATATAAAATAAATAAAACAGTAAAGATTAAATCTTATTTAATCGATTAGATCTTCTAGTGCTTTAATCTCAAAGCCGCTTATTCTCGAGGCGTGATTTGAGTAGGCTCTTCCAAGACAACTAGATCTGATTTCGTTCCGCCAGCAGAGAAATAGTTCTCCTAGAAGCAACACTAATGTCTTGTCTCTAATAGTATCCACATAGAAAACTTCATATTTATAGTGTTATTGAGATATCTAAGAATCATATTGTAATCTCAAGATCCTATGGTAGCTTTGATTTGATTCTACGCGATATATAAAAATCCTTATGTTTTTGTTTTTAATGTTTCTACTCTTAAAAAATAAAATGAGAATTATGTTTTCCTGATCAATAATTATGGGAACAAAAATGTTCTGGTAAATGCAATTGTTCTCAAATTGTGTCATAATTTGTGCGACCAAAACCAAAGAAGCACATTTGGTTACAACATTAGTTCTCATATATATATATATTTAAATTACTTTATGTAGGAACCCAATGAGCGTAACTCACTCTCAAAAGGCGCCTTGAAAGAGGAGGATTGCTTTAGGTTTTATCTATAACTCAGGATCAGGTAACGCAAGTGATGTGGGATTCAACACGTCCCCTCACGCGCAAGGTTTTGCTAAACTACTGCGAACGAATATCGGGAGGTCCAATATCAAAGGATAATCATCATTTCCCAAGACGTCTTTTATAGAGTAAGTTAGGCCCATTAAGTCGCTACATGGTATCAGAGCCAAATCTCTTGTTTGATGTTGGGCGTGTTGAATCCCATATCAATATTGGCCCCACATTTGCAGTGGTTTGTCAAAGTTCATTCTACGCGTGAGGGGACGTGTTGAATCCCACATTGATGTTGGGCTTCTCGATATTCATTCGCAGTGGTTTGTCAAAATCCACCCTACGCGTTGAGGGCATGTTGAATCCTACATTGCTTGTATTACCTGACCCGGAGTTGTATATAAGTCTAGAGGCAATCCTCATCTTAAAAGGCGTCTTTTGAGAGTAAGTTAGGTCCATTGGATTTCTGCGCGTTGAATCCCGCATCGCTTATGTTACTTGATTTGATCCTGAGCCATATATAGGTTTAGAGGCAATCCTCCTCTTAAAAGGAGTCTTTTGAGAGTGAATTAGGCTCATTTGGTTTCTACATAGTATCAGAGTCAAAACTCTTGTTTGATGTTGGATTTGCTGAATCCCACATCGATGTTGAACACTTACCCTGATATCTATTCGCAATGGTTTGTCAAAGCCTACCCTGCGCGTGAGAGGGCGTGTTGAATCCCATATCGCTTGTGTTACTTGATCCTGAGCTATATGTAAAGTCTAGGACAATCCTCCTCTTACAAGGTATTTTTTGAGAGTGCTTTAGGCCCGTTGGGATTTTTACAATTAGTGGGCTTCTCGCAAATGAAAGCTAATAGGTTGCGCCAAACATGAGCAAATTAACATGTTATGATATTTGCTTTTGAAGGTTTGGTGTTCTAGCCCCCGAAACGGGGTGCTAAGTTTGAAGTTTTTTTGTTTTTTTTAGATGTTCGCTTCTCATACAGTAACATAATGATTTACTCTCCATTTTGACTTTGAAAAAATTGAATTGGAACAGACTGATTAGTAAAGGCTGCAAACTAGCTGGATGTGGATCAGCTGTTCCAAAACTTCAGATTTCTAACGATGATCTGGCTAAAATCGTCGAAACGTTTGATGAATGGATAGCCGTTCGGACTGGTATTCAAAATCGCCGAGTTCTCACAGGTCAGTTTGACATTGGCTGAAGAAAGTAATTCTTGCTTTGGGGTGTCTTGTATTATTATAAAATAAATATTATTAATATTTTTTTGTAATCATATGGCTTAGCTTGCCCAGTGAGATGCAATTGTTTTTGACTTAAGACACTTTGAATTTACCATAGTACCTTCGCATTAGAAATGTCTAAGAATTGGAACTAGAAATGAACGCATGCAAAAAAAATATAAAAAAATTGCCTGCTTTTATTTCGAAATTCAATTCCGATGCTCAAATTCTGTGCTTCAAAACACTACCTTGTTATCTTTCTAGTGGAAGACTTTTTTGTTTCATGTGTCATTTTTCATGGAGATCGAGATCGATTCAGGTGAAAGAAGAAGCAAATAGGCTAATAATATTTTTTACAGGAAAAGATAGCTTGACAGGTTTAGCAGTGGAGGCAGCAAAAAATGCTCTTCAAATGGCAGAGGTTGATCCTGATGACATTGACCTGGTCTTGCTTTGTACATCAACTCCCGAGGATCTGTTCGGCAGTGCTCCACAGGTAAGATTTTTTTTTTCTTTTCTTTTTTTTAGAATGGGGTTTTCCTGATCCAATGTCAGCAGTGGATCCAGAAAAATGATTATTTTGGGGGGGGGCACTTCAGTCCCACCTCAGACTTATTAGCTCCGCCGCCGCCTAATGTGAAGTTGAATGATCATTTAATTATTACCCTTCTTAATGCATAAATAGTTATTTTAAACTCCCCGTTTTTCACCTGCACGTATGTAGAATTTTAATCCAAACCATGTTCTTTGATTTCATCTGAAAAAAAAACTTAAGACAATTGAAAACTACAATAAAAGGTACTTCTTTTACTTTTAAAATAAGTTTTTTTTTTTTTTTTAAAAAAAAGCTGCTTATAATTGGAACCGAAAAGAATAACTTCTGACTTCTCGTTCTCCTTGAAGTTGGTTCAAGTAGTGTTTGGTTGCAAGGAATTGAAGCCGAGGCTTGGAAATGAAGCATGCGAAAACTTGAAAATTTCCATGTCATTTCTAATTCCAATTCTGAGGCACTAATTCCTTAGAACCAAACGCTATTGTATTTTCTTTGAAAACACTTTAATCGCCCTCCACCCTTTTCTCTCTCTCTTTCAATTCTTTTCCTTTTCATACAACAGATCCAAAAGGCACTTGGCTGCAGAAGCCATCCTTTGGCTTATGACATTACGGCTGCTTGTAGCGGGTTTGTGTTGGGTCTAATTTCAGCTGCTTGTCATATTAGGGGTAATAAATTAATTTTTTTTTAAATTTATTTTGCTGTGATAGAAAAATTCGGATTTTCCCAGTGTCAGAAAAAAAAAAAATAAATAAATAAAAAAAAAATATTATATTAACATTGCCCGTTTTGAATCCAGGAGGTGGATTTAAAAATGTTCTTGTTATTGGAGCTGATTCCCTTTCTCGTTATGTTGATTGGACTGATAGAGGGACCTGTATTCTCTTTGGTGATGCTGCTGGCGTCGTGGTAGTACAGGTAATATTCTATTTTGTCTGTATATGTGTGTGTGTGTCGAACTGATTCAGTTTTAGAAGTTCTTGTTCTGGTAAATAGATTCTAAGGTTGTTTCTGTTCCCAGATTTTTGTTTCTGTCATGCTTCCAGATTTTTAGACCACTTTTTGGGTACTGAACATAATTGTTCATGGAGTTCTGTTTTTGTTCCAAATTTTCTGGGAGCAGAAACAGGATTATAGGGGCAAAATAAACGCCAGCTAAGGCATTATTTGGTAACATTTAAATACTTTTTATGATTAATATTTGAATTGAACAGAAAAATAGTTTTACTTAAAACAAAAATTAAAAACCAAAAGTGTGTTTGATGACGTGGCGATGATATTGATATCTTAGTGTTATTCATATAAACGATCTAATCGGAAAGAATTTCGTAGAGGGTTGAGGAAAATTCGAAAAATGAAAGACAACTATTTCTTTTCATTTCAAAAGAAGTACTTTTTACTTTTTTTTTTAGTACTTTTTAAACCAAAAGCAAACGCCAAGTTTACATTTAAAAGTAAAAAGTACTTTAAAAAAGTGTTATCAAACTGTTCCTAAGTTATTGGTTTTGTGTTTCTGATCTTTCTATTTTCTCTGGAATCTTTTGTGTTGTATTCGTGTGTTGTTTCTTTAGAGGTTCTTTAGGTGGCATTTGATTTAGTGTTCCTGTGCTAAACGCTTGAAAAACAAAAACATAAATCTAGGAACCAAATTTGTTCTAAAAATCTGGGAACAGAAAAGAAATATATTTTCTTTTTATTGAGATTTATGTATCTTTTTCATGTTTTCAGAAAACTGAAACAAAAATCTGAGAACAAACACACTAAACAAACATCACATTAGTCTGTACCTTTTTTCTCCCCTTTCTGTTTCCAGAAAATTTAGAATAGAAACAGAAATATGGGAACAAAAATAATTGTGAAGAAGCATATATCTTCTCCCTTACGTAGTGTTTGGTTGTGAAGAATTGGAAGATCGGAATCAGAATTAGAAATGAATCCACAGAAAATTTTCAAGTTTATACATGGGTTCATTTCTAATTCCAATTCCAATTCCAATTCCAATTCCGGAACTCCATTCCATGAAACCAAATACTGTCTTATTATATATATATATATATATATTGATACTTTAATTGAATTGAGACAAGAAGGTACAATTGCTGATAGCATACTAATTCCGCAGGCATGTGATAGCGAAGAAGACGGTTTGTTTGCTTTCGACTTGCACAGCGACGGAGATGGTCAGAGGTTCTGTATCATCATCTTCTCATAAAAAAATAAAAATCAACAATATATTGTGAATGAGACAAAAGTACAACCCCATTATGAAGGCATTTAAATGCTGAAATTAAAGAAGAAAAAGACGAAGAAGAAGATCGTGTGTTAGGGTCTTCTATTGGCTCAGTCTTAGGTTTTCCTCCAAGAACTTCTTACTCATGCATTCATATGAACGGTAAAGAGGTTTTCCGCTTCACCGTGAGGTGTGTGCCACAGTCAATCGAATCCACTCTTCAAAAAGCCGGACTCACTTCTTCTAGCATTGATTGACTACTGCTTCATCAGGTGTGAATTTTGACATAATGTTGTGTTTAGAATTGGAAATAAACTCGATTTTATTATAGGTTTCAACTATACGCTTCCAAACGCTGCAGAACTAAGCAAATTAATCTAAGAATAGTACGGATAGAAAAATTGGACATGACAATACATGGATAGGCAAGCCAATCCAAACAAAGAGTAAGCTTATCCCAAATACGTTTATACCCTAGAATTAGGTCATGTGAAAATGTTGAATTTGGTGCCAATTTACTAATAACAATCATAAATACTATAAGGGTGCGTTCGGCCGAGTTATTTGAAAAAAAAAAATCATTTAAAATAGGTATTTGTAAAATTTTATTCACAAATTATCTTGACTAAATTTTACAAACCCTTTTTCAAATCAAATTCATTCTTTCTTGAAATGCCTCACACAAACGGACCCTAAATGTTGAATTTGGTGTAAGCAATCCAAACATAGTGTAATCAAAGAGCCAAGCCTTCCCAAATGAAGATAATGGTAACCTAGAATCATGTTATTCGAAAAACTTGATTTTGGCGGTGAATTTGCTAATATCAATCAAGAAATAGTTAAATATTATAACGGTCCATTTGGTTGAGGTATGTAGAAGAAGGTATTTGATTTCGAAAATGGATCTTTAAATTTTTCTTATGAAATATTTTCTTTAAATGCTTCAACCAAACGGCCTTAAGGGCATGTTTGGGTTATGTATTTGAAGAAGTTATGTCATTTGGAGAAGAGATTTGCAAATTTTTCTCATGAAATTTCAGTAAGGATGTGTTTGGATAACGTAATTGAAGAAGTTATTTCATTTCGAGAAGAGATTTTGTAATTTTTTATTAACAAATTTCTTAAGAGATTTTCGAAATAAAATATCTTCTTCAAATACCTCCACCCAAATAGATCTTAAATGTTTGGTGAAATGCAGGCGAACCAGAGGATCCTCAATGCAGTTTCAACGCGATTAAAAATCCCAAAGGAAAGAGTGATATCAAACTTGGAAAACTATGGGAATACAAGTGCCGCTTCCATTCTGTTGGCGCTAGATGAGGCCGTTCGGAGCGGCAAAGTGAAGCCGGGCCACACTATTGCAGCTGCAGGTTTTGGAGCTGGTCTTACTTGGGGTTCTGCTATTATTAGATGGAGATGAATTTAAAAAAGAAAATCAATAATGATAAAAACAAAAAAAATAAAAAATTACCCTACCCTATTTATTAATATGATTGGTATTATATAAAAAAAATGAATGTAGTAGTTATTTATTGACAACTTTTGATATGATTTTGTTAAATGTTCATCTGGGAAAGTATCAATAGATTTCGTTTTTTCCCTTTTTCTCCAGAATTGAATCTTCTTGTCTGATAAGGTAGTGTTTGGTAGTGTGGGATTGAAGCATTGGAAATGTGTAATGTAGTTTGTTAAGTTGTTTACATGGGATGGTTTTCGGAGGTTCGAATTTCATACAACCAAACACTAGTATGTTTAAGTGTGTACTTAGTGAAGTGAGACTCGACTTATTTTAGGGTTTCAGTTGGATTTAGATGGTTGTAATTTCATAATTATCTTATTTGGATACCTAAGTATTTGTACACCAAATTTTGAAATTCATTCAATTTTAACTATAAATATGAAACACAATGAAAATCGCTCGAGAGAGAGAGGTTGAAATCCTTGTTCCGAAGAATTTGGGAAAAAACCACACTTATTTCAAACGGGTTTGAAAATATCATTTATCCTCGTAAAATTCCACTTCAAAATTCTCGTACATTTTACACAAAAAAAAAAAAAATTCAAAAGAAATTTTCGAAATTCATTTTCAAATAAAATCACTCTTAAATAGTTTATGCAAACAGGCTCTTACAATACTGGTAACTTACCAGTAAAATTCTCATGTCAGATTGATATACATTGTAAAATAATGACCTGAGACAGAAAAAAATACATTTACACAATAACTTTGGTGAATCACTTATAGCTAATTTGAGATTTACATTTCAAAAAAGTAATCCAAATTAATTATTACAGATATCAATTTAATAAATATAATTAGTATTCCAAACTATCAAATTACTATATATGTAAAAATGCATTGTACAAATTAAAAATATAGTACTTAATTAATAATGGATTGCACTATAAAATACAATACATGGAATAAAAAATTGGGATATTAGTTCAAATCCGCAGTTTTATTCTTATTCAATTAGAAACTTTAAATGTAACAATTTGATGATTTCTTACCCAAGGTTTAGTTGACGAGAGGGGTTCTTTTCCTTGTCAATTAAGATTTAACTCTCTTGAGAAGTACTCCGAGAATTATTTTTTTGAATTTAATCCTAAATATAGTAGGTCGATATGAAAAAATACATCCTTAAAATTGTCTGAAGAAGTGATTAATCGAGTTACTTATAAGTTGGGCTCACCGTTACATAGATAATTTATTGATAAATGAAATATGTAAATAATACATAGCAGTACAAAAATTTCTACGTACTTTGGTCTATAAATTATGGGGAAAAAAAATTAAAAATCAGAATACCCAGGAAAAATAAGATGATGATATTACAGATATGAAGTTATTGAACACCCAATTCGTTAATTCTAGCTTTGATTCTCTGCAGAGTTCCTTCAATGGCTATATCAAACGCATCTTTTTTCATCCTCAACCCCATTGAACTTCCATGTTTTCTGTATATAATTCTGGGTATAATCTCCAACAGTTTCTCTCTCTTCCTCCTGATTTCAGATCTCGGAATGCTCGTCAAAACGTCCAGAATCTTCAATCCTTTGAACACCACCTCTTCTTTGGGTATAAAAACAGAGAAGTCGTCATAATTTTGCTCCGGCAGGTGCCAACCGTACTGTTTTTTTGCCGACAGTTCTTCGAAGAAGACAGGGATACAGCCGGCGAGGATCCCGTCGAATGTGGACCGCCTCGTGGGGGTGTCTCCTGGCGGTTGCAAGCAGAAACTCGACTGCAGCATCGGCTTCATGAATCTGATGGGGTCGTGCTCGCAAATTCCGTTGGAACAGTCGAGAAATTCGCACGATTTTGAATACCCAGTTTGGGTTTCGAGATTTGCGTCGGTGATGTTCTCGCATTCGAGCCTTATGCTCCGCCGGATGTTTGGATTGGCCGAGATTCCGCCACCGCCGGCGAACAGCATCAGGGTGGGGCGTCTGGATCGGCGGACCCGATTCAACCACGACTCGAGAAGGTCGCCGGTTGGAGGATGGAACGAAGTTGGGTACGGGATCGACTGTTCTTGCCATGGGTAAGCTCTGGATTCGAACGTTAGCGCCGTGACGTTATAGAACTCCGGCAATTCGAGAAAGGACGTCCCCCAAATCGGAGGATCGTTCGACAAGGGCTGAGAGAAGTCCCACGCCGTACGCGCCATGACCATGAAATGGTCGTGCCCGGAATTCTTCCTCCATATCTCCGGCGAATCCTGGCGGCTAAGAAATTGAAACAACTCGAGGCCGTGATCGGCGCTGGAATTGACTTCCGGACCGTAGAGATAACGGAGGGCGTCGAGAGAAACGTAGTAAGAGAGGAAGACGGCGTCGGCGGAGTTGGGATCGGAAGTGAGACATGGGTATTCGAGCATACGGCGGTGGAAGATGAGTTCGAGCATGTGGGGATCAGTCCGGTACCAGCTCCGGGAACCGTTGTGGGTTTTCCGGCCAAGGCCGTGGTTGGCGATGTAGGGGCAGAAGTCGTCGAAGAGTGGGTACCGAGAGCAGTTGGAGAGGAGTTCGAGGTTGAATCGGGAGGGTAGGCGTCTGATGTGAATCCATTTGTCGGTGCAATCTTCTGGTTCTAGATCGGAGTCTTGGGCCGCGGCGGCGGCGACGATGGTGGAGAAGAAGAAGATTGTGAGAAAAGTGGTGGTGGGTTTGATGAAATTTGCTGTTTTGGGTGGTGCCATGGTGGTGGTTTTGTCCGGAGAAATGGGTGGTGGTAAGAGAATGCGAGGATAGAGAGACAGAACAGAGCGAGAGATAGTCTCATTTTTTAACACTGTTGTTTTGACCACCGCCATTGTCGGTGGGAAAGTAACTGCCACCGGGGACGGGTCTCAACTGCCACCTTATGCGGCGGTGATTCCTTCAGAAAGTGTAATAACATTGCTCCAAAACTAATTCATTTAATTTTCTTTTACAAACTTCAAAAATTAGTTAATTTCCTTTATCCATTGTTTTTTAGTCGTGCTTAACTCCTTTAATTTAAGGAAGATTTAGCAGGAGGTCTCTTTTTACAATTTGATGAACCAATTAAATCCACATATTTTTTTTTCTTTTTACCAACAATTCATTTTGACATTTTCTTTGCCTAAATACTCCTCATCTAATTTTTAACCCTTAATTCTTTCCCAGCTACAAAACATCCCGACCCCACCATCACTATTCCCCAGCCGTTGCCGGTCGTCTTTCTCAGTCACTTTCGCCGTCTCTGTCACCGTCTCCGTCCTCGTCGTTGGTCGCCGTTTAACTTTACCGTTTGCCACAACTGTCCATGGTCTGATCTGACTTCCCCTCGCCGTTTTCCTTACCGTTTGTCCTTCTCCTTTATTCGTCTTTGTTTGTCTTCGTCGTCCGTTGTCGCCGACCGTCCTTCTCTTTCACCTTCGTCGTTCGATCTTCGCCGTTCATCGTTGATAAGTCGTCGAAGCTCCACAGCCGAAAGAAAGAAGAAGGTCCTCGATTACATGAGGTTAGGGTTCCAATTCAGTACATTAATTACATTTTTTATCCATTTATTTTATTTTAAATTCAAAATTTACTCTCTCTTTTTTACACTTTCCTCTCTAAACCTTCACAACTGTTTATACATGTTTTATGGTTTTCCGAAAATCGTTTTTTTAGAAATTTCAACGATTGAATCCCATCTCCATTGGTTTAGTTTGTGTTAAATGTAACACTTCCAAAATTGCCAAAAATTCAAAATTCAAATGCGTGTTGAATGTAACACTGTCTGATCTTATTATATATTCAAAAACAGATATGCCTATTGAATGTAACATTGTCTGTGTATTGAATGTAATACTGCCTAGCATTCTAAATAATCAATTTTTTTAGACAATTCAACAATTAAACCCAATTGTTTCAGTGTGTGTTAAATGTAACACTTTTAAAATTGTCAAAATTCAAATTGCAAAGTGTTTGATTGAAAAATGTTACACTTCTAAAATGTTGAATGTTACACTTCTAAAAAGTAACACTATTTGATTGAATCAATTTGCCAAATACTCGAAACATTATGCGTTTTGAATGTAAAAAATTGCCTACTATTATCAGAATCAGTTTTTAGAATGTTGTAAAATGTAATCTAATTGAACCAATTTGTTTCGGAATAATATTTACATGCATGTTGATTGTAACATTGTCAACATGTTGAATGTAACACTGTCTAATATTCTCAAAAATCAAATGTTTAAAATATTCAACAATTCAACACAATTGTTTCAGTGTGTGTGTTGAATATAACACTTCTAAAATGCCAAAAATTCAAAATACAAAATGCAAAATGTTTGATTGAAATGTAACACTTCTAAAATTGCCAAAATTCAAATTGCAAAGTGTCTGATTGAAAAATGTTACACTTCTAAAATGTTGAATGTTACACTTCTAAATGTAATTCTATCTGATTGAATCAATTTACCAAAAATTCGAAATATTATGCGTTTTGAATGTAAAATATTGTCTACTATTATTAGAATCAGTTTTTAGAATGTGCGTGTGTTGAATGTAATACTTCTAAAATGCCAAAAATTCAAAATGCAAAGTGTATGATTCAAAATTCAAATAAATAGTACACGTGTTGAATGTAACATTATCTGATTTTGTCAATATATTCCAAAACAATATGAGTGTTGAATGTAACATCTGTGCGTGTTAAATGTAACACTCAATTTACACAATGGGAAAAAAGGGTAAAAGATTAAAATCATAGCTTCAGAAAAAATACTAGGGCCTTCAGCGGCAAATTATTGAAGACAAAACAAAATTTCATGCTCAAAATTGATAAATTCAACAATCGGCGACAACAAACACAAGAACCAAGAAACGAAAAAAATGAGAAACGCTGGAATTGAATCGAAACTAAACAGAAATCAACAAGAAAAATCGACAGAAGAAGAACATAATTTCACTTAGAAAATGGATGTCAAATCGTGGACCCTAAACCAAATTGATTGCATGTACAATACTTCCAACCACATAGTTGTTACCAATAGAAAGCTTAATCCACAGATTGCATATACAATACTTTCGATCACATAGTTGTTACCAAACTTTCGACTTCTCCAAAACAGCTATTGAACATCAAAGAGAAAATCATACAGTTCTTGAAACTTTTAGCTAATCGAATCTCCTCCGAGGTTAAAGTAAGGAAAATCAACGAGAAAAATGGACAGATGAAGAACAAAACTTCACTTGGAAAATGGATGTCAAATCACGGACATAAACCAAATTGATTGCATATAGAATACTTCCGATCACATAGTTATTACCAACAAAAAGCTTAATCCACAGATCATCAATAAACGAAAAAAAGAAGAGAAAACAGTATATCTACGATTAGCACTTCAATTAAAGACAAACAAAAATACATGCTCAAACCTGATAATCAACTGAAGAACCAACAATAAGAAAGTGTCGATTCAACTGAAGAACTAAACTGAAATCAAGAATCGAAAAACGAAAATCAATCGAAATGAATCGAAGCTAAGAATTTTTCAGTAGATCGTTGATGAAGGAAACCAAAAATCATCGTTGATGGAGGAGATCTAATTGAAATAATTTAATCAATGATTTCATCCCTAAAACCCTAAATCGATTTCTACAAATGAAATCAAAATCGAAATCAACAAAATCGAAATCGAAAATCACCGGTAAATAATTTCATCAATGATTTCATCCCTAAACCCTAAATCGATTTCTGCAAATGAAATCAAAATCGAAATCAACAAATCGAAATCGAAAATTACCGGTAAATTGGGGGAGAAAATTGGTCAGATGAGGAAAATCCAAGTTCTCGTCATGATCGGCGTCGGTGCTTTAGCTTTGCACCTGATTAGAGCACACCTATTTGTCCCGCTAAGCATCAAACGAGTCGTGGATTTGGAACCGAACGATCCAAAAGTCTAGGGTTTTGCCCGCGACGAATTTTGGAGGAGGCGTTGTTGAAGGCGGCGGAGCTGAAGGAAGGAGCGCACTTGGATCTGGTGGGAAGCTTCGAGCGCTCAATGAGGGAGTGAGATGATGACGTAATATGTAGGGGAAGGGTGTGCGTTGACGGTAAGACGGTGGCATGGAGGCAGAGGAATTGGTGGGCGATGGAAGAGAGAGAGAGTTTGGAAGACAGGGTAAGGTTAAAATGAATAGGGGCAAATTGGTAATTTAGCATGTACGATTTTTTTTAAAATATGACTAATCAGTTCAAAAATTGATTAGGATGAAAGTTTTTTGTTCAATTTTAACTAATTGGTATTTATTAGTACATGAAAAGTTAAAACACTACTTAATGATAATTTATCCTTAATTTAAAATCTGCGTATTATCTTCTTCCATTACAATTGTTTTTTTTTGAATTTTTTATTATTTAGGTCTTTTTCAACTTTCTCTCTCTTCATTTAACATGTTTAAAAGTTATTTTTTAAACCATTTTCTAAATATTATTAGAGAAAAGCCATTTTCAAAAAATAAAGAAGAGAAATAGACAATTATACCCCTTAATATATACATGAAACCCTAAAAAGCTATATTTTCATTCCGCTTTTATGCTTAGCCGCCTCCTTTCAATCGCAAGCTCTCTCAATCGGCGAACCACCGTCGCGAATCACCGGTGCTCGCAAACTTTCTCTCAATCAACGAATGAGCGTTGCGAACTACCGGTGCTCGCTAGCTTTCTCTCAATCGCCGAACAACCGTCGTGAACCACCGATGCTCGCAAGCCTCCCTCATCGCACGCCATAACGACCGTTGATTAACGACCTGGCGATTCACCGTCGCCAACGACAGTCGCGATGACCTAGAGATTGACGATTGCGGTAGGCGACGACGGTGGACGATTGCGGTAGTGATTGATGGAAGACAACGGTGGTCGATTTAACAGTCCTCAGCCATCTCTCATCTGATGGCGACGGTCGATCGACGATGGCGTCGATGACGAACTGTCGTCCTATTTACGATGGCGTCAATGGTGGACTTCTCTTTCTCTCTCGATCTTTCTCTCTCTTTCTCAGCCCGTGCTCGCAAGCCTCCCCTTCGCCGTCGCTCTCCAGTCCCTCAGATTCTATGGGAGAATGGACTAGGTGGCGACGATGAACAGACGATGAAATAGTGACATTTTCAGATTTGGGAATTTTCAGATTATGTGAATGTTCAGATTAGAGTGAATATATTTAGTGTTCACATTCAAGATCTATAAATGTTCATATAATTTTTTTGCTAATTTATATGGAGTTTTTTATTCATGTGAATGTTCTTTGGCTCCACTCATGCCGTTTCGCCACGCTGTTACCACTAGCCACTAGAGTTCACCGACGACAGTGGCAAACCTCTTGTTGATCGATTTTGTATTTGTGAATATTCATGTGGTTATATTTTGTTTTTTGTTGAATGTTCATTATTTGATTTTTGATGTTATAGTTGTGATTTTAATTGAGTTTGGTTTATTAATTGTGATTGTGATTGTTTGATCATTTTGTTTTGTGTGAATGTTCTTATTAATATATTTTGGTGAATGTTGATATCGTAGTTTTTTTGTATTTTGGCGAAAGTATATATTTTAATGTGTTTTTAGTGAAAGTATGAACATTCATAGTAATATAATTAATATAAATATGTATTAAATATTTAAAAAAAACAAAAATAAAAATGTGAATATTCATGTCATTGGAAATATGATTTTTCGTAGATTAATTTTTCAAAAAATATGAATATTCACAAACCAGCAAAAAGTTACTCAAAAAAATTGAAACACATATCGTCGGAAACAAGATTTTTCGTAGATTAATTTGGTGTATTTTTTTTTATTTCTATCAACGGTGAATCACGTGAGATGATTTTGGTGATTTGGTAAGTTTTGAAAAAGTGAACACTCACATTTTTAACATAATGATATAAATTGTAAATTAAACACAAATAAGAGGCAATGACTATGGACTAAACTCTAAGAAAATTACGAGGACTTAAAACTTAATATAAATATTTGGAGGATAATTTTCTCAATACGCTCTCTTATGAGGACCAAATAATAAAATTCTCTTTTTCTTTTTAAATTTATATTTCATTTATACAAAAAAACTAAGAAGAGAGCACAGACAAGTCCGCGTCCATTATTAATAAAAAATTTACTATATAACTTTAATGTTGCATTTTTTAGTAAAATAAAAGAAAATTTTACTTTTAAGTAAAGCTCATAATCCATTTAAAATAATGTTATTGATATTTTTAGGGCAACAATTTCATTTTAACCACTCTAATTATAAATAAACGAATGTCTACAAAAAAAAAAAAAAATTCAAATTAAAACACCTTCAAATGAAAAAGACCCGCAAAAAGTTGACTCTAAAAATTCTTCTTAGTTACATCTTTTAGGTTTCTATTAAATGGTATTTTTTATGCAATTTTGTAATTATATATTGAAAAGGTTTCTATTAAATAGTATTTTTTTATGCAATTTGTAATTATATATTGAAAATATTTTAATAAAAATATTAAAAAAGAAAACATACGTGCGTATATAAAATATTTATAATATATACATTAAATGTCTCTCTTATGAATAATAATTTAAAATATGAGTGTTTAATTTTTAATTTTTTAAGGAAAATTTGAGTACAAATAAATAGTGAAGCAATTTTTTATTTTTATAATAGTTATTATAATATTTATAACATGTTATATATTTTTATTTAAAAAAAAAGTAGATTTTAATTTTTAATTTTTATTATACCTATACAAATGAATAGTGATAGACTTTGGTGACCTATAGACCAATAATTGAAGTGGCAATTGTATTGATAATATTCAAATATAGTAAGTGTTTTTACGTAAAATCAAATGAATAGTGAGTGAAACCTTATTTTATATAATATGTATAGATAGAAGTAAAAATAATTTAATTATTTTTTTTAATTTAAGTATAATATTTATTAATAATTAAAAAAATTGATATTTTCTATCTCTAACTCTCTCTCTCTCTCTAGTTTCACTAAACACAAAATAAATAATATTTCTGTTTATTGATATAAAATTTAGAGGCAATATTTTTATTTCACCAATTTTTTTTTTATATATATTTTGTTGAGTTTAAAAAAAATAAAATTCTGATGAGAGTATTTTCAAGCACCATTGAATCAGCACTTGGAGCCTAACTACATATCCGTTTTCATAATGACATGGAAACATTCCAATCCGTAGCACCACACTAGAACATACGCTGATTACGACTCCTACTTGGAATCTCTTTTGCACCCAGGGAAACGTAAAGTATCATGTCCTGAGCTCTACGCTGTGCCCTAAATGGCCAAACTTTAGGGACTTAGCTGTTCACCTCGATCGGCTCCCTATTCCAGCTTACTCCTCCTCCAAGACTTCACGGATCTCCACTCTCTACTACTAACTCACCACTACAGGCCTGACAGAGGCCCGCGGGCTTCATCAAATGACTCTAAAAGCCCAAGCCCAACAGTTATCTCCTAAACGCCCCAAATTATTGACCAAACACATAGTTTCACCTAATTAACCATGTTCAGGCCTGAATAATCATCTCCAACGCCTATATATACTAGGGGCTATACAAGCCCGAGGTATGCTTTATTACACGCATACATTGAGTTCACTTGCTTACTCAATGCATTTCTCCAATTTTTCTCTCTATGCTCTGATTAACTATGTTCAGGCCCGACTAATCATCTCCAACGTCTAAATATACTAGGGGTTATGCAAGCCGGAGGGGCTTTATCAGAATAAATCCCAATCTGAACCTTCTGCAATTACCACTCCTTGAGGAGTAAGACTCTAGACACAACAGGGTAGTCCTCACAGGACCTAGTATAGCTCATGTAAGAAATTTTCAACCGCCGACTCCACCTCAGCAAGAGAACCCTCCTATCATCCTATTGGACCATACTTGAGGTGTGTACCATTTTTATACACCAACAATTTGACACCGTCTATGGGAACCGTGCAAAAGCCTTTCCTTAATTAATGCTCTTTTCTTAGTTGAACTTGGATGATCACAAGATCTGATCGAAAAGATAGACACAGGATAGAAGAATCAGAAATGTTGAATACTCTAAGGCCACACCCCCTAGCTCCCACCAACGAGGGTAACTTCCCCCCCCTCCCCCCACCCGCGAACCAAGTAAGGCCATCTACTCTACTACCTGGGGCTGTGGGATAGACCTCGAGAACCACAGAGGCATCTCGAATTGATCTCCCCAAGCTCCAGATGGTCGAATTCATGTCATGTGTACAGCTTCTCATCTTGTGCTTGCCATTGCTCCTTGTTTAGGGGGGACCAGCTCTCTACATCGTAGGGCTTGAGAAGCGACCTTAAGGCCACGGCGCATGTGTGGCATCTTCGAAGGGGTACACGCCTGGGGATCGCCCTCCACCTAGCGGCCACGAGTCTGCAAGACTGGAGAGGACCCCCCTGACTACATTAAGATCCCCTCTTCCATGAAGACGTTGTGCCAGGAACCGATTAGGGTTACCCCTAGGCTTAGCTCCTAGCCATGCAGCAAGAACCGACTTGAAGACTTGTTATGGGCGAGGGCAGGCGCCTGCTCGCCACCCTTGTGCCATCGTAGGGTTTGACTGTGGCAGACCTTGCATACGCAACTCAAAGGTAGAGACGAGCAATCCTCTGTCCCACTAGAGACGGAGACGAGGTCCTTATAGTCTATCTCCAAGTGAGGCTCAAAGGCGGAGACGAGCAGTCATTCATCCCACTTGAGACAAAGATGGGCGCACTCTAGCCTATCTCCAACAACAGTATTTTAACCCCCTAAGCCGCATCTCGACTCTCGGCGTCGCGGATGATTCTCCTCAGTGGTATTTTGACCCCGTAAGTTGCTGATGATTCTCCAGATCAACATCCCAGCTCCTGGCATCGCGAATGATTTTCCTTAGTGGCATTCCGACCCCCTGGGTCGCATCCTGGCTCTCAACGTCACAGATGATTCTCCATGGCTGCATTCCGACCTCCTGAGTCGCATCTTAGTTCTCGACATCACGGATGATTCTCTGGATCCACATCCCAACTCTTGGCGTCGCGGATGAATCTCCTCAACGACATTCTAACCCTCTGAGTCGCAAGTAATTTTCCAGATCACCATCCAGGCTCCCGGCATCACGAGTGATTCTCCTCAGAGGTATTCCGACCCCCTGATTCGTGGATGATTCTCCAGATTAACATCCTGACTCTCGACGTCACGAATGATTCTCTTTAGTGACATTTTGACCCCCTAAGTAGCAGGTGATTCTACAAATCAACATCCCGACTCTTGGCATCGCGAGTGACTCTCCACAAGTCTCATCCCGGTACTCAGTATCGAGGGTGACAACCAGACCCTATCCGGAAGTCAATAGTCTATACTCGGGGAAAGACCAAGGTCATCCACCAAGGGAGGGACATTGATCGGGTCTAAAGGCTTGCAACTAAGTACCTCTCCCATTAGTCACAATAAGTCCAACATTCTAAAAGGGAAGATGCTCCTACATGGACTAAATGGAGATAACATGAAAGGGTTCTTCAATAAGCCTAGCTATAGAGAACTCCCCAATGACTGGCTACAAAAGACTAACCACCGCGTTGAGCCCCTGCAGACCGAGATGACCAGGCACCCTGGGAAATCCTCTTCCTAAGTCCACGACACAATTTTCTCATAATCAACTCGTGTCCCGGATTGGAGGGGCTAGTGGTCCATGGTCCTGGGCTGAGACGAGAATTTTTTTTAATTTTTTTTTGAAATTGTACAACCCTGAAAATAGGATCAAGCATAAAGAGACTTGGTGAAATCATCGGGATGAAGGAGCAAACTCTAAAGTACCCTGCTTGTGCTGCTTTGGAGCTTACACGCTCGTGCACAGAAAAGTAGGAATAAGTAAAAAAGAGCCTACAAAATCATAAGTGCTGAAGAAGCGATCGCCTAGAGCTCACCCTGTCATGAATTCCATACATCAAGGCTCACTTCAAAACTCTACGCTTAAAATTGGTCTTTAGCAGGTTGAGAAACGCCATTCAGAAGTGCCCTCCTTAAAAGGGTCATCCAAGAGTGTCGTCCGGAAACTTCGTCTTATCTCCTCTAGTCAACCGACCATGGAGGTTTAGTCAACCGATGGGCATTGGTTGGGGAATATAGAGTCTGAATCGATCGGTCAACCAACAGAGGGAGATCGGTCAACCGATCGTCGAAAGATGAACTCTTTGTATCGATCGGTCAACTGACCCATAGGGGATTAGTCAACTGATCAGTGTTTGAGAAAGTCTTGGCTAGCATCCTGTATTGATTGATCGATCGATGGGCAGAGGCTAGTCAACTAACTGTGCTGTTGCAGATTTTGAGAAATTTGGGGATTTGATCAAAACTAGCCGTTAACTAACAGTTTTTGGCAGATCTTGAGGAGATCTTTTGGGGATTTGAATATACTTTAGATATGATACTTTTATTTGGATATCTTTATAGATATGATACATATATTTGATGTGTTTCTCAATTAAGTACATTTAATACTTTCTATCTATTTGATTTGAAATTGAAAATTATTCTGGGGACTAAATTGAATATTTTAAAATCCATATTTAAGTGCATTATTTCAGGATTAAATGGTATTGATATATGGGGTCTATATGTGCATTTAATTATCATGTCTTGTGTGAATTAGCCGTTAGAGGGCCTACTCCAAATCAGTTTAAATAGACCAGTGTTTTTAGAGATCAATAGATCACTTCTATCAAGAACTAATTGTTCCTGAGCTTTCTAAGAGTCGTTATTATGAGATTTTATTGAGAGATCATTTGTGAGATCTATTGTGAGAAAAGTTCTTGACTTAAAACACTAATTGATTTGGCGTCACCGATCTAAACTATCTAAGCGATTCTATATTCAAGCTTTCGGTGTTATACTGGTGAGATCTTTCCAAGCTTTTATTTTTAATTGTAAATTTACATTATCATTGCTTGCTTGGTTATAAGATCATTGTGAAATTGTATTTAAACTTAACGAGCATAAAAATTATTTTTAAAACTATTTTTGCGATAATCTAATTACGTGTTTATTTTTGTGCAACCCATATATATTATAATAAGATTTTGAATTCCTTACCTAAAATTCTATCACTAGTAATTTTGAGACATTAATTGAGTTTAATTGATTTGAAGTGGTAGAAGCTCCGAGTGGGAAGAAATTTATTGGTTCTTGTAATTGGTGAATTTGTGTGAATTAGATATTGTTGGGAGTATCTAGTCAGAGGTAGCTTGGGTTTCAATCTTTTTCGAAAAAAACATTAAGGTTTGATATTTACCTAGTGGATAAAAAAGTTAGGTTTTTTTAAAAGAATTAGATTTGATTCTTCGAGTGATTTGTAAATGTTCTATCTTTATCTGGGAAAATGATACTTGGAGTGTTTTGGTGAGGTTTGATTCTTAGCCTAAGGTATAAAAGAATTAGGTTTGATCTTTAACCTTTGAAATGATTAGGTTCGTCTTGAGCTTGATAAAAAGATAAAGTTATTCCTTAACCTAAGAAAAGGATAATTGTAAAGATTGATTTTGAGTCTGGTAAAAGAATTGGTGTAAGGGTTTGGTTTCTAACTGTTAAAGGAATCTTGAGTTTAGTGGGTGCGAATCTCCGTGAGACTCGGAAGACTGAATTAACCAAGAGTAACTTAGTAAATCAGGATATATCCTTGTGTGATGCACTGATTTATATTATACTAGATTTGAACACTTATCCGTTGCGTTATAAAGATAAATAATTGATTTAGGATAAACTGATTATTTGATTTAATAAGTGTTGAAAGATAAGAAATTTATTTAAATTTTTATATCTACTCAATTCACTCCCCCTCTTGGGTAGTTCACTGGGCCAACAATTATTATAAGCAATTAACCTATTTATTAGTAGTATATTTTCATTTAAAATTTCTAGATTTAAAAATAATTTTTTGACGAGATGATTTTTTTTATTTTTTATTTTTGAAAATTAATTTTTATGATTTGAAAAATTTAGTTTTTTGGGATGAGTAAAAAAATTAAGATAGTAGCCATCGATATTGGTGAAGGATAAGGAAGGGTCAAAATAGAATTTTCCCATATAAAATGGTAGGACTTTCAATCGGGTTGGGTAGACCCGAAATGTGGCCCATTACACTTGGGCTTGGCTATTAATCTGGGCCAAAGATAGAGTAACAGGTAGCCCAAATGGTTTTTTTTTTTTTTTTTTTTTAAATCGTGATTGTGGCCAACGGCGAGCCTAACTCAACTCAAATGCCAAATTGAAAGGCCTAACAAAAATTTAAAAAGACTATAACTCTTAATATTTAAACAAAGTGTTTATACCAAAGACTTCTCCTGTCTTTTGCCCTTATACCAAAAACTCCCCCTGTCATTTGACAAATACCAGTCAACTCCATTGACCAATAATTTTATGTGAAAATACCATTTTACCCTTGGCTTTTATAAGATATTATACAATTATAAAAGTTGTAAGTGAAATGACCATTTTACCCCTTTTTTATTTGCAACAATTTGACTTCTTTCATTTTCTAATTCCGTTTGAGAGAGAGAAAGAGAGTGTGAGACAAACAGAGAGCTGGAGAAGGCTGATGGTGGTTTGGGTTCGTCGTCGTCGAAGAGGAAATAAGGTCGTTCAATTGTCGATTCGTCGAGAGAGAGAGAGAGAGAGACAGAGAGGAAGCCCGCTTAAGACGATTCGATCGTCGAAGAAGGGAATAAGGTTGTTTGATCGTGAAATCCGAAATCGGTTGTCGTGGCAGGTAAATATTTGATTTTGATTTCTCCGATCTCTGATCTGTTGTTCCCATATGCTGGAAATAATGTTTTATTTCTTGGTCCCAAAATTGAAACCCTAGCAATTTTGTTAGTTGATTTTTTTTCTTGATCTGTTTGTTGGATTTGGGCACCCTCAATTTTTTTTTTGATTTTTTTTTCTCGGCCTGTTTGTTTATTTTTTGTTGGATGTGTTCATCTTGTTCGAATCCACTAGTCGTATGTTCATTAGTTCTAGTGTTCATCTTGGATGTGTTCATTTCGTTGGATTGTTTTGTTGATTTTTCTCTTATCTGTTTGTTGATTTTGGAACATTTCATATATTTTTTTTTGTTTATTTTTTTGTTGATTTTTTTTCTCGATCTGTTTGTTGATTTCAAACATTTCATTTTCGATATGTTTGTTGATTGTTTCTATCTGTTTGTTGCCTTCATGCACCTCTTATCTGTTGGATGACGCCTGTTGATGCGCCCATGTTTGAGGCGGTGTTTTGCTTGGCCGACGACAATAGAAATTTCAGTTGACTAACGGATGAGCTCCGAGGCGTCTTGACATTCGAGGATCGGCGGTGTTGGAGGGGAGTTCGGCGGTAGTAGATCTCTCATGAGAGTTACATCCGAGAACTTGACGACGACGACGAAAGCTCTAAGCACAAGTGACTATTCACTGGCAAGGGGTAAATTTGTCTAATAAATTAAATTAAGAAAGGGTTTAGGTCATTCAATTGAAGTCAAATTATTTTGAGAGTATTTTTGTCCATAGCAATATTATGTCAGCAACTGTTCACTGACAAAGGAGGTAAGTGATTTCAATTTTAAAACTATAGGGAGGTGATTGGTATTTGTCAAATGACAGAGATAATTTTTTGTGTAAGTGCAAAAGACATAAGAGGTCTTTAATATAAACCCTTTAAACAAATTGGTGATTTTTTACTGTATTATATTGATTTTTTAATTTTTTAATATAAAAATAATAAACAGTAAAAAAATGATTAATTAAATGAAACATAAAAAATAAAAAATATAATTTAATTTAACCGCCTTAAAAGTGGAGGGTGAAATTTTTGGACTAAAATTTTCTTCCCAAATACTTCTATAATGCAATATCATCCATCAATTTCTCTCGAAAAAATACTTTTTAAAATTTTTTCCTGATTTATAGTATATATTTTTTATATATTAATAATTTATACCCCAAGACTTTTATGATGCAGTATCAAAACTGATTGTTTATTCTTTGAAAACGAAAGACTAGGTATTGAAGGTGTTTAAGCATTTTCACGCCAAGGTTGAAAGAGAAACAAGAAGGCAGCTCAGGTGTGTGCATACAGATAATGGTGGTGAATACAGAGGCTTCTTTGAAAAATATTGTAGGAAATATGGCATCAGACTTGAGAAAAATGTGCCTAAGACTCCTTAGCATAATGGAGTTGCCGAGAGAATGAACCAGACTATTTATGAACAAATCAAGTGTATGCTTTCTGATGCAAAGTTGTCTAAACTTATTTTGGGGTGAGGCAATGAGGACCACAATTGACTTGATCAATTTGTCTCCATCAGTTACTTTGGATGGTGATATCCTAAAAAGTGTGTGAACTGAAAAAGACATCTCCTACAAGCTTTTGAGGATATTTGGTGCCGGACATTTGTTAATTTTCCAAAGGATGAGAGGTCCAAACTTGATGAAGAAACAAAGCAGTGTATATTCTTGGGCTATGGGCATGAGGAATTTGGCTGTAGACTGTGGGATTCAGTTGAAAGGAAAATGATTCGTAGTAGGGACGTGATTTTCTTTGAAGATCAAATTATCGAGAATGTTAAGAAAGATGCAAAACCGAAATCCCTTGTCGAGTATCCAACCAGCATAGATCTAGTTCCTGCACCTGTGACAGATCCAGCAGAAGAGTAGTTCCGTGAGACTATCGATGAAGCACATGTCGCTGACGAAATAGTGCACGAGCAACCACCTCCACCTCCACCTCCACCTCCACTTCCTCCAATTGATGTTCAGTTTAGAAGGTCCAACATGGATCAATGGACTTCTACAAAAATATCAGTCGTGTTGAGTGAAAACAAAAGCTAGTGGAGTAATGCCGTGCAAGAAGAGATGAATTATTTGCATGAGAACTACACTTATGACTTGGTACAACTTCTTAAATTTAAGAAAATTCTGAAGAATAAATGGGTTTACAATTTGAAAATTGAATACAATAACTCACGTTCGTGGTACCATTGGATTCGTGATGTGTTGGATATGAAATTGCTACACACAAATGAGAATGGTTGAGGTGTGATGATAAAAGTTCTTCTGAAACAGAAGTTTGAGAGTTGTAGAGAGAGAGGGTATGTCTCTTGCATTTTCTTATATAAGCTATAGGGGGAGATTTGTTGGGTAGGTTTAACCCATATGGGGATGGACCTTGCTTAAAGTCCAATTGAACTTAACTTAAGTGAAACAATAAAAATGGGGGCATTTTGGATTTTCTTAAAAAATAAATAATAAAGAGGGATAAAGGCCCATTTGACTTTATATGCGGCAATGGCCTTCATTAAAAGTTGAGCAACAATTTTTCAGAGGTATATAGGAAAAGTGGGCAACAAAGCCACACGGCCAGCAATAATAGTTTTTGGACAGCAAGAATTAAACACGACAGTGTAGAGAAAGAAGGAAGACAAAAGAGAGAACGACACTTTAGCTTCAATTAGAAGGCGATTCAAATTATGATTGGATTGAAATTTCAAGGTTTATTCTCGGCGTCAAGTACTTCGTTTCTATCACTCTTGATATTTGATAACCCTCAACTTAACTAGTGATTTAATATTCCTCTCTAAATCCGTATTTTGCGTTTTTTGTTGTATCTACCGTTTTCGGTGATATTTATGCGCTGATTCAAGAGTATTTCTCTTGAAGGTGTAAACGATTGTAATCCTATTATTATTGTGATACTGGAAGTTGAGATCGGACTTCGGTTCTGTGTTTTTTTTCAACCTTGAGGTTTTCCACTTAAAAATTGTATCTCCCGCTTTATTTGTTATTTACTTTTATCTTGGTTAATATCTATGGGTATTGAAATTAATAATTCTATTTTAATCACATAAAAATGAAAAATAAAAAATAATTAATTAATGAATTTTCCCAACACACATATATACATTCTGCAAGGCCATTGCCTAACTAACATGAATACAATTCAATTACAAATAAATTCTAAGATTCGTTTGATAACGCAATTAAGCGCTTAAAACTGAATGTATTAAATACTTATAAATTTAAGTCTGTTTGATAACAAAATAAAGCAATCACTTAAAAATAAGTATCACTTAAAAAATTGTTCAAAATTTTAAGTGACGTATGATTCACTTAATTTTTTTAGCACTTATCACTTAATACCGTAGAATATCTAATTATCATAACCAATATTTTGTGTTAATATAATAAAAGCTCACAAAAAAAATTATATACAAAAAATTGTGGAAAAATACTAAATTAAGAAAAAATAGAAAGAGAAAACTATAAAGGGAGAATATTTTTAAAAAATAAAATTGTAAAAATTATTTTAGGAATAAAAATTTGTAAAACGATAACATGTTTGAAGTTAAAAATATGTTAAAAATTGCATACTTAATATCTTCAAACACTTAATAAATTGAGTATTTAAAATTTTCAAGACTTAAAATTAAGCCCTAACTAAATCCTTTTCCATGTTTGCTTGGCATGGATCATGATCCGCATGTTGATTATTTTTCATAATCTCAATAACACGAAATTAAACAATAATTTAAAGTATACATGATTATTAGGATATAACAATGAAGAACGGTAATCGAAAGCGTATATGTCTCGGCCATCGCAGGAGATTGAATTTGTCGCAGCGGATTACTAACTAAGTCTTCCTCCCTATGATCTAGATTTCGTGGTGGCGGCTCTCAATGGGAAGAAACCCCTTAATCTAGATTAGGGAGGGGATCTAGTTATATATATTAGGGTTTCTCGTTGGGCCCTCCCATAACGAGTTTCAACGAAATCCTAAACCTACACTTACCACTTAACTGGGCTTCTACATAAAAGACGCCACAACCTAAATCAAAATATGATCACTGATTATTTGAGCTGTTTAAATAATAGACTATCTATGAACCCATTTTTGTAAAACAATTAATTCAATTAATGTTAGCCCATAAAAATATTCAAACATTCTCCCACTTGAGTTACATGAATTGAATAAATTTAATTTTGAAAATAAGACTCTCGGGTTAATAACAGAAAAAATTTATTTTTGGTGTGCCCGCACATTTTGTTTAAAGAAATGATAGTCTATAAGTAGTATCTTGATAAACTTATCCGGTCCAACATGATCTTAATATTGGATTATGATAGTCTATATGTTAATCTCAACAAATATAAGACTTTCATACTCACAAATATTTATAATCATATCGATATGGATCATAAGCCCAGTAGTGTAGTAAAAAACCAATGCCAACATGTGATCATTATCAATATGCATTATTCTTATCGGTCCTCATTATAATTTCTCAACAAAATAAAATTGTAATTGCAGTTTCTCAATAAAATAAAACTGCTGCAATTTCTCAACAATATGAAATTGTTAATTGCAATTTCTCAACAAAATGAAACTGCTGCAATTTCTTAACAATATAAAATTGCTTGACTTTAATAAGTGATTTGTCACTAACAATATCACGAGATCTCAAAATAATGATTTGTGACAATCAAAAGTATACAATTGTAATTCTTAAGGCACAATATCTTAAGATACCATATTGTATAATCAATTCAAATAACATGATATGCAATAACATAATATGCAATAATGATGATCTTTAAATAAATTTCAATTTTGCAAAATGCATAATAATAGTTGTCACAACAGAATCAACAAAATAAAGAGAAATAAACAGAATACAAAGGCTCCCACTAAAATAGATAATCAAAAGACTCAATGATACCCATATTCATAACATGTTACTTGAACGCTATGGGCCTTAAACCTTTAGTTAAAGGATCAACAAGCATGAACTCGGTTCTTATATGCTCGATCACGACATCTCCTTTCTTTACCAAGACCTTGACTGTGAGGTATTTAATTTTCATATGCTTGGAACCTGTACTGATCTTATTGTTCTTGGAGTAGAATACAACTGCATTATTGTCACAATAAATCACAATGGGTCGAGAGATGGAATCAACAACTCGCAGCTCTGAGATCAGATTTCGTAACCAAATAACTTGAGAGGATGCACCATAACAAGCTACAAATTCAATACATAGTCGAGGATGTAATTAGACTCTATTTGACACTTTTTCATGAAATGGCTCCACCAGCTAGAACAAAAATATATCCTGAAGTAGATTTGTGATCATTTGAATAACCACCAAAATTAGAATCTGAGTACCCAATCACTTCGAGATTATCAACACTTCTATACATAAGTATAAAATCCCTTATTCTTTGTAGATATCTCATGACTTTCTTTGTAGCAACCTAGGGTTCGACAAATATCTACCAAGAACATTAACAATGAAGGTGATATCAAGTCTCGTACATACTTGTGCATACATTAGGCTACCAATTGCACTGACATAAGGAACAGTCTTCATGACATCCTTTTCCAAATCATTCTTTGGACATTATTCATTGTTGAGTTTATCTCCCTTCACAACAGGTACATCACTTGCCTTGCACGTCTACATATTGAACCTTTTAAGCACACAATCGATATAGGCTCTCTGAGATAGTCTGAGAAGATTTCGAGATCTATCACGATAAATCTCAATACCCAGAACAAAAGATGCTTCACCGAGATCCTTCATATCAAAATTGGCAGACAAGAGATGTTTGGTATCATTCAGGAGATTCACATCACTACTAGCAAGCAAGATGTCATCAACATAGAGAATCATGAAAATGAACTTGCTCCCACTGATTTTCATATAGACGCACTGATCAAACTTGTTTTCTACAAAACCAAAAGATGTCACAATTTTGTCAAATTTTAAGTACCACTGTCGATAAGTTTACTTGAGACCATAAATGGACCTTTTCAATCTGCATACCATGCTCTCCTTTCCATTTTCCTTAAATCCCTCAGGTTGTGACATGTAGACTTTCTCACTCAAATCTCCATTGAGAAAAGCTGTCTTGACATCCATTTGGTGAAGCTCTACGTCAAAATGAGCTAACAATGCCATAATTAGCCTAAAGAAATCTTTGGTGAAAACTGGTGAAAAAGTCTCTGTAAAATCAATGTCTTCCCACTGTGAATATCCTTTAGCAACTAATCGGGCCTTGAATCTTTCAACATTCCCTTTGTTGTCTCTTTTGGTCTTGAATACCTATTTGCATCCAATGTGTTTATATCCTTTGGGAGGTCAACAAGTTGCCAAATATCATTGTCTGACATAGACTGCATCTCATCTCCCATTGCAATTAGCTATTCATTTGCCTGATCGCTATTGAGAGCTTCACGATAAGTAATCGGGTCCACCTCTTCTTTAATATCATATTCTCCCTCTCCAAGGTAAACATAGTAGTCATTAGAAATGACAACCCTTCTAGCTCTTCACCATCTTCTTACTTGTACTTCAGAAGATGACTCATTCGCAGCCTCATTGGTCAGAGGGATCTCATTTGCAATAGGCGTTACTTCTGTAGGAGGAGTGATAATATCCACACCTTGCTGAATTCCCCGATCAATAGCTCCATCATAATATATGACTTCTGAGGTCGGTATAGGAAAAGAAACAACATCAATGGGTTCCACTCTTTCATCAAACTGTGAGGGAATAACTTCAACAACATCTAATTCCAAAAATTTTGCCACTTAAGATTCAACAACTCTAGTGCCACGAGTCGAATAATAAAATCTGTATCCTTTTGAGTGACTAGGATACCCTATAAAGTAGCATCTAGTAGTTCTCGAATCTGACTTTTTCATAGAAGGATCGTAGAGCTTCACCTCAAGTGGACACCCCCATACTTTAAAATGATTCAAATTGGGTTTTCTATTCGTCCATAGTTCAAACGGTGTTTTAGGCATTGATTTGCTAGGGACGCGGTTCAGAATGTAGGTTGTTGCTTAGATGGCTTCACCCCACAAATATTTTGGCAAATTCGATCTGCTCATCATGCTTCTCTTCATTTCCATAAGAGTGCGATTTCGCTTCTCTACCACGCCATTCTGTTCAAGACTTCCTGGTATAGTATACTGAGCAACAAAACTGTTATCCTGTAAGTACCTTGCAAAATGTCCCTTCTGTTGTCCTGTATCACCATGCTTCCCATAATACTCAGCACCTCAATCAAATCTCACAATTTTGATGACTTTCCCTAACCGTTTTTCAACTTCAGTTCGAAAGATTTTGAACATTTCAAGAGCATCTGCCTTTTCTTTGATTAAATAATCATAGCCATATCGGGAAAAATCATCAATGAATGTAATGAAGTACCTGTTTCCATACAAGGTAGTCGAGTAAGACCCACTAATGTCTGTATGAATAATTTCCAATAAATTCTGACTATGAGTAGCATTCTTCTTCTTGGTCTTGGTCAATTTTCCTCTTACACAATCAAAGCAAACTTCCAAGTTATCAAAATTAAGAGGAGGAAGAATCCCAGAACCAATCAAGCAATCTATTTGTTCCTTAAAAATGTGCCCCAACTGCTTATGCCACAATAACGAAAAAGATATTTTAGCAACAGTGTTTTCAACATTATAAGAACATGCATATAGCAATGACAATCTATAAAGACTATCAGATAAAACACAATTTCTAACCACCTTAGAGTCATAAACCATCTTAATTTTTTTATTTAAAAAGCTGAAATAATATCCAGCTCTATCAAGTACTGAAAGGGAAATTAAATGCCTTCTAAATGAAGGTACACAGAAAATATTGTCCAAAACAAGCTGAAAACTAGAATCTAAATCTAAAACAGTAATCCCGATGTGCTCAACACCAATCCCGATATCACCGCCAACTTTAAGCTTTGACTTTTTCTCACTTGGCTTCCTCAGATTTCTTTTTCCCTGTAAAGAAGTTGCAACATTAACGGTAGCACTACTATCAAGCTACCAAGAATTTAAAGGAACATCAACTAAATTAGATTCACAACAGATATAGGCAGATAACATACCATGTTCTTTCTTCTTCTCTAGCCAGTTTTTAAACTTAAATCAATCAACCCTCTTATGACCCTCTTTGTTACAGTGAAAACACTTAATGACTCTATTCTTGACATTTCCATTTATCTGCTTCTCACTCCCACTTTTCTTGAAATTCTGCCTTTTCTTGTGACCGTGGAAGTTGGGATTTCTAGTCTTTTCACCCCTCTTCTGATTTTTCTACTTCCCAAGAGTAACAAAATGAGCAGATTCATTCCTTTCTCTTTTCAACTTTTCTTCCTCAGCCACACATTTCGTGATCAAATCGTTTACACTCTAAGTCTAATTCTGGGTGTTGTAGGCAGTCTTGAGTTGGCTAAAAGAGGCTAGCAGAGAGTTGAGAACGTGATGAATAATAAACTTATCGTGAAGCGGAATGTTTTATGCCTTCAATTTAGTTTGAAGATTCACTATTCTCAAGATGAATTCGCGAACGCCTTTTGTATCATTGTACCTCATATTCATCAACTCATCCATAAAATACCCAACCTCAGCGTTGTCCAATGTCTGGAATAAGTTTTCCACAACAGTGAGAAATTCCTTAGCCTTTTTGCTCTCAGGTATTCCTCCAAGGAGATACTCAGCAATTGACCTCTTGATTGAAATGAGGCTCAAACGGTTTGACTTTTCCCAATTTGCATAATGAGCTTTCACGACTTCAATGCTCTTATTAGTAGGTTGAGGAGATTCATCCTCACGCAGGGCTAGGTCCAAGTCCATAATTCCCAAAGTGAACTCTATGTTTGACCTCCATCTCTTATAGTTTGACCCATTCAGAATTTCAATTGTGGCGTTATTGTTGTTCACAAAAAAAAAAATGTTTTTCACAAAAATTGCAACTTTATCAATTATGAATAATAGGCAAAATGCTTAATCGAGCATATGTAATACAATATAAGAATTAATTGTGTTATTAAACTCTCATTTGGATAGAGTCCACAATAAACAATTATTCTTTAATCATGAGGATTAACAAAATAAGGAAAACTTATAGATTTAAAAATTCGTCCCCTTCGGGTAGATTGACCTTCAAATGCATATATTTCCTTCAAATATGATGAAATAAATAACCTTTCAAAATTTATTCCCTTTAGGCAAACAAATTTATCAAATTATTTATCTCATATAATATCTTCATGCAATTAAATTAATTTGCACAATAATCCCCTTTGGGCAGGTAAATGTACAAATTAATCTAAAATTTTTCCATTAAGAAAATAGGAACACGAAAACTTGCAAATTATATTGGTTAAATCATTTTGGCAAAATAACCTCAATAATTTACAAGCAACAGTTCCAAATTTGAAAAATTAAATTTTATTGCTCAACAATTAAATTAATCTGCATAATAACTCCATTTGTGCAGGTGAATGTATAAATTAATTTAAAAAATTTTCATCAACAAAATAGGAACTTGAAAACTTGCAAATTATTTTGGTTAAATCACTTTGATAAATTAACCTCAACAATTCACAAGCATCCGTTCGAAATTGAAAAAATTAATCTATATTGCCCAATCACAACAGTGCATATTAGCAACATATATGAATATGATCAAAATAAGATGAAGTACATCACAAAATATATTTTCAGATATCAACGATCAATTATAGTTGCAAGGATTTGAACAACAATTTTACCATATTTTAAAACTAATTATTAAACTAGTTTTATGTGATTTAAAACTAACTAGGAGAATACACATCAATAAATCTTAATCTAAGGAGATTGAGTACTGTAATCCTATCTCAAATTATCCAATATACTTTCTGTAAAATTTTCAATAGAAAATCGTGCCCAAAAATAATTTTAAGCTAATTAAATCACATAATAAATAGTAATTAACTAAAAATTATTTTTAATTCTCAAAAAATCAAATAAATTTTACAAAAAATTATAGGGCATGAAAACAAGTGCACATGAAAAAATGGAACCCAAAACGAGTCCCGGAACATGCCTCACGCACTCCCACTCTTCGGTTGCACGAGTGGGAAAAGTCCAGCCAGCTAGAGGTTGTCTTCAACTTCCAGCCGCGTACGACCTGATTTCGGCCCGCTTTTGTAAAACCCTAAAATCGCGCCGTTTACTCCAATTTTTTTTATGGGTTTATGTAGATCTATGTCTTTCTAATATGTCTATAACAATTAATTGAATAGAATTAGAGAAATATGACCAAAAATCAAGAACAAGTCGCGGTTTGAGTTTTCTCACTCCTCCATGGCCAAAAACCTAAAACTCGATTTTAACCCTTATTTCTACCGAATTTTATATAGGTTTATACCTAATATTAATTTAAAACCTTTATATGAAGTTTAATTGTATCAAAACCGGATCTATATCGTCGATTTTAAAACGAATCTCGATTTCACTAGGGTTTCGAAGTCGAAAATTAAACCACGAAATACTTCCTAATTACCCAATCAAATAACATGTATAATATATAAAATTAAAACTTGAATCAAGAGGAATAAAATCCCTAAGTCTTTACATTCAATAGAAGAAAAACAATACATGAAATCACGACCCCAAGTTTCGGTTTCGAGAATTTTCTAGAGTTCATAACCGAAACTTCAACCACAAAATACTATCTAATTACGCAACCAAATTGCATGTATCTTATATCAAATTAAAGCTTAAAACAAGAGTAACAAAACCCCCAATGTTTCATAGCTAATAGAAATGAAAAATCATATGAAAATAAAGTTTTTAAAAATAATTGTCGATCCTAAATCATGTACGTAGGCTCTGATACCACATGTTGATTATTTCTCATAATCACAATAACACAAAATGAAACAATAATTTAAAGTATATATGATTATTAAAACACAACAATGAATAACGGTAATCGAAAGTGTACCTATCTCGGCCATCGCAAGAAATTGAATTTGTCGCAGTGGATTACTAACTAGGTCTTTCTCCCTATGATCTAGATTTCGTGGTGGCGGCTCTCAATGAGAAGAAACCCTTAATCTGAATTAGGGAGATGACCTAGTTTTATATACTAGGGTTTCTCGTTGGAACCTCTCATAACGGGTTTCAACGAAACCCTAAACCTACACTTGCCACTTAATTGGGCTTCTATATAAAAGACGTCACAACCCAAATTAAAATATGATCACTGATTATTTGGACTGTTTAAATAATAGACTATCTATTAACCCGTTTTTGTAAAACAATTAATTCAATTAATGTTAGCCCATAAAAATATTCCAACACTGCATGCTAATGATCTTGTGACTGGAGGTTGTTGCTGATTTGCTGAGCTAAGCGTTCTGCATTTGCTTCAGTTATTTAATTTTGGGCTTCTTTTTCAAAGGTCCTAAAAATATGAAAAATAACTTTCTAAGGACTATTAATCTTAGATTTGTTCAAAGTACCAACACATTTATTATTCCAATATTATCCCTCCTTTATATACACAAATTCCACTTATTTTTTGAAATTTCATTTAATTTTTGAAAATTGCACTTAATTTTTAAAATTCTACTGAAATTTAATTATTTTTATTTTTTTTTTAAAATATACATTTTCTTTTAATATCATAAATACCCTTATTTGTGTTTGTTTTTTTGTAATATCCACTTAAATTTAATTTTTAGTAGAAAATCCATTGAATTTTATTTTTTTATTCAAAAATATATAATTTTTTGAAAATATCCTAAATACCCCTAAAAATCACTTATAAATCCACTTAATAATTAATTGGAAATCCACTAAAAAAATAAGTAGAATTCCACTAATCATTATAAAATCCAAAAAATTTAAGTTATGAACCAAAATATTCAAAAATTGAATTACCATCAAACAAGCCATCACCTTGACAATTCTCATGAATCATTTAAAACAGTTGAAAAGAATACTAAACTTGTATTTGAAATATAATTGAAAAATACATAGAAAGCCACTCAAATTCAGTAGAAATCCATTGAAAGTAATCTACTAAAAAATCAGGAGGAAATCCATTAAAAAATATAGAAACTCGAATTTTGAATGTAAGCAGTCAAAAATTGATCTATCAAACAAGATCCTCATAAATAAATCCACAAAATCCAAAATTGGAGAATTCAAAACGATCCATAAAACAAGAAATCAAAAATTCAAAAGAAAAGAAAACACCACTTGGATTCACAGGAGCTGCAGGTTTTGAAAACTTCAAGCAGTACTGCGAATCCAAGTGGTTTTGAAAAACTTCAAGCATGCATGAAAAAAAAAAAAAAAAAACTGTTTGAAGTTTCGATCTAAACCTTCAAGAAGCAAAACCTATATGGAAAGAAAAACAAGAATTGACAAGCATTCATTCAACTAACGAGTGGTGCTCAGAAAATTCTTTGCTTTCTTATACAGCAATTCAATTCATTGTGGAAATTCATCAAACACATTGCATGAAGACACAAACTTCCCCATATATCAATATAACCGAACCTAATAGCTTAATCCGAAACTTAGATGTAAAGGATTCATATTAGATGTAAAGGATTCATAGACCATAAAAGAGGGTTCTCAATGAAAATTCAACCTCTTCGGTGGCGGTGGTGGAATGACGGAATCGAGTGGTGATGGCTAGATCTAACCTAGATCTGGTTAGATCTCTGTGTTAAAGGATGAATCGGAGCGGCGAATGGTGGTGGTGGTTCGGAGTAGCAAATGGTGGTGGTGAATCGGAGCGGTGAATGGTGGTGGTGAATCGGAGCGGCGATGGTGAATTGGAGGGGAGACGACGACGGCGGCCATGGAGTTTGAGAGAGGAGGAGGCGATGGAGTTTGAGAGAGAGGAGGGAGGCGATGGAGCTTGGGGTGGGGTTGGTTGGAAGTTTTCTGAGAGAGATAAAACCAAAAAAGTTATAAAAATTGATGGGGGTAATCTTGTCAATTACAAATTATTACTAGGAGTCTGTGTAATTTTTTTTTAAATAGTACTTATGAACAATGTTTTATTTATATTGTTTGGTTTTAAAATAGAAATTTTGGAGGAAAATTCCTTTAATTTTCACCTTGACAAAATATCCCAACATATGTAAAATAGTTATGATAAGATTGCTTCAACCAGATAAGAGGATTATTTATTCTTCCCCCCATTAAATTTTATTAAAATACATCCATAGTTTTCTATAAAACCATCTAAGCAGCAACTATTTCACCAAATTCAATGGTCAGAGAGTGACTAGAGGTAGTAGTAGTAGTACTAGTATGGCGGTTCCCCATGGCCCTGAGTAGTGTTGTGTGCAGTTGAAGTATGCTCGGCATTTCCTCTGGTGAGGACGCAATGCATTCACCTGAGATTCTAAGCAACTCCACAATCTCATCATCAAAGCCTTTCCCAATCAAACACCTACTAAACACATCATCATCATGTAGCCTGCCTGAATACATAACAAGCCCACCTACAACAAGCTCAAGAAGCACAATCCCAAATGCGTAAACATCCTCCTCCTTGATAAAACCATTCACAAAAGAGCTTGATTTTTTTTTAGTTGCCTTTGCCTCCCACAAATTTGATATCTTGGGCTCGAACTTTTGATCAAGTAGAACGCATTTTGACCTGAAGTTGGTATGCACGACCTCAAGTTTGCCGTTGCTGTGATGGAGCCACGCCAGGCATCTAGCAAGTCCAATCGCAATTGACCCTCGCATTCCACCCCAAGATCTTGGGCTCTACTTCTCCTCCACCTCTTGTTCTATGGATCCAGTCGTGGAGGTTTCCGTTGGACATATACTTGAAAATGATAATTCTCTAATCAGCCTCGCAACAAAACCCCATAACTGGAACTATGTTCTCATGTCTGAACCTGCCTAGAACCATTAGCTCAGTCTCAAAGTGTTGGTCATAATAACCTGTTCATGGAGAGGAGGCAACCGTTTGGGAGGACTACTTTATATACTCTGCCCATTTTTTCGACCCAATGATGCTACCTTCATGGAAACCATTGGTGAGCCCATGGATTTCGGCAAAACTGATTCTGGCCACAAACTTCTCCAGAACAGATATCTGGAATCAGAGTAAACAACGTTGAGTAAGTATATTAATGATTGTTCCTTTGGCAATTGTTATATAGATAATTCTACAAATAGTGTGGGAGAGAAATTTTGCCTTATTCTGGCTGTTTCTTTCCGCTGTCGTTGACATATGGATATTATCTGCTGCTGGCGTCCTTGTCTTCTTCGTCGGCTTCTTCATTTTACAGATCTTGGCTGCAAAAGTGGGATTAAAGTAGAAAAGGGTGAGCGCAAAAACCACAAGGGTGGACATAGAGCAACCAACCACAAATCCACTCATGAAAAGTGAACGATTGGAATCAGATGCCTTTGCCGTATAGGGTTTCAATGGATATCCATAGAGCCGTCGATTATTTGTGAAATTTTCTGAGGAAACAATGGCGGTACAAAAGATAGGCAGGGGGCGTAACAAATCATTGTTAGCAACAATGAATGAATAGAGAATATCCAGCAGGCCTATTTTCTTAGGAATTCGACCCTCCAGATTGTTGTCATCAAGTTTAAGGACATTGCGATAGCCCATGTTCCCGATGGCCGGTGGAATTTTGCCGGAGAAACTGTTGCCGGAGAGATCGAGCCCCGTCGCGAACTTCAGCAACATATGGATGTCAGCAGGGATGGGTCCCGAAATTTGGTTTCTGGAAAGATCGAGGCCAGTGAGGGAGGTGCAATTCGCCAATCTGCGGGGGAATAAGCCTTTGATTCCCATGTCCGAGAGCTCGATACTCCAGACCCTGTTTTCGTCCGGCGACCAGCAATCTATTCCGACGAACCTGCAGATAAAACCTTCTGTCTCGTTGCTGAAATCCCATGAAGAGGTGAGATAATTATAAGGATCCTCAAATGATTCCATGATGGATCGCAAGCAGTAGACATCGCTCGATTCGCTCCTCAATTGATCATCGAGTTCTTTACCTAATAAATATAAAAAAAAAAAATCTGACAAAAGATGTAATCAAACTTATTTACGCAGATCGTGTATTTCGGGGTTGGTAATCCCGGGAACTGAGATCCCGGGATTGCCAACCCCGGGATCTTCCGTTTAATTTTTTTTTGGACATATCGTCCCAGGGTTACCAACCCCGGGACCCTAAGCTAGAGCCGCTACTTGTCCAAGCAGCTAGCCGTGACCATCCCGGGATCTTACGGCCGGACACTGAGCAGATGCCGTCGACGGCATCTCCGGCGGCTGACGGGTCCCGGGATTACCAACCCCAGGACCATCCGTCTTAAAAAAAAAAAAAAACTTTAATCCGCCAAATCTAACCCCTTCCCCTTCCGCAACTGTTTGGAACTCTTTCCTCTCTCGGCCTTCTCCAACCGACCCCTTCTTACAACTCTTTCATCTCTCGGATTTTCAGGTGATTTTAATATTTTTGTTAATTTGATTATTATATTTTTTACTTATTTAATCAATTAGTTTACTTAATTTATTAATTTAGTTAATTTATTTTTTAAGTTATTTTGCTAATTTAATTTGTTAATTTAATTATTTAATTAAAAATTAGGAACTTTAACATCTCAAAATTTGAATAAATTATTATTTAGTTAATCTGTTTGTTATTTACTTTACTTATTTAATTTGTTAAGTAGTTAGTTAATTTAATTTGTTAGATTACTTGTTTAATTTCTTAGTTAGTTTGTTACTTTAATATTTTTTTGACAACTATTTTTCGTGATGTTATGTACTTTATTTTTTATGTATTGTCTTTGTTATGTATTGCGTTTGTTATACCTTGTCTATATCATGTCTACCTTCGAAAAATTTTCTTTCAAATTCAAGAAGAATAAATATGTACAGTAGATTAATAACTTTTTAACATTTACAAATGTTAAAAAAAAAAAGGATTATTTACAAAAAATTGTGTTTACAATCCTATACTTAAACTATCTACTATTTAACTAACTATGTACCACAAGGCCTACGTCGGACGTTCCTCCGCCCTCGGCGTTGAGCAATCGGAGGTTCCTCAACCTCGTCATGAAGCTATGTAACTTGTCCATCGTCCCCCAACCATGGCACCGGTGACACTTGTCTTTCCAATCTTGTCGGTTGGACAAATGCCATTGGAGGATTCACGCCTGAAGTTGGGACAATTTCGTCCATCGCAGGAGTGAAGAATGAAGGTGATGGTTGTGTACCTAGCTACAATAGCTCATGCGAATAAGGGTCGTGCATCTGGTACACATCGGAAGGCCCAACACCGTCACCCAATCCGTACGTGCTAGATAGTCCATCATAAGCACCCATGTTGTACAATGTGGATGGTCCGGCATCACCCACACTATCTGGATAGTAGGCATCAGAAGTCCATGGCTGAGGAGGAGACTGATGAGCAGGCTGCGGAGATGGAGGAACGTCAACTGCCACATGGCGTGGTACTCCTCGGTGCATCCTCCCAATGGTGCCATCATTGATGGCATAAGCCAATGCAATACCTGATTCCGCAGTACCCGACCGCAGAGTTAGATTACTCAAGCGTATCAGGTTTGATACCTCCGTATCCTACGAAACACATATAATTGGTTAATTAATACATGAATAATAACAACATAATTAAACTAATATAACTAAACAGATGGTACAGTCAAATGGGGGCCATACTTCTAACACAACTCGTCCTCCCGTTGCTATATACCCAAACTGAGGTCGGTACACGGGGTTGACCAAGATCCTTCGTGTGATTCTCCAATACCAGTCCATGTATCCTTGGTCAACCCCTATCCCTTGCTGAAATCTGCGCACATCTGGTGCTCGTCGTCTATTCCACACAACTATATGTGCGTGGTGCTTCTCAGTCCAGTTTACACCAAAGTATCCTCGCCGAGTCATTTTGTGCAAGTCCCGATCCATAACTACCGGCTAAGGAATCCCTTGGTGATAACCAAACTATCGTAGCACGCGCAGGGGATACGTGTATTCGACGACCTCGAAACAAATGAGAGGCAGCGATGCTATCCATATGTCTTCTCCATCTGTAGTATATGGAGGCAAAGTCGACAAGATATAGGGCATCCAAATAACCTGTCAAAACAAAATATAAATTTATTTAAATAAATAAAGAAATAAATTTATTTAAATTTTGATATAAATAAATAAGTAACCTCGTCATTCTGCAAGCGATCTAACTGATCGCGATACACCGCTAGAACATGCATCGGCAAGTTCTCTAAATTGAACTCAAGGGTCCACCTGTACAACAAACATATAAATCATAAGTTTAATATCCATAAATAAATATTTATTACATGGTAAATGAAATTAAAAATAAAATACGAATTAGTTACCAAACACCCCTTGGAGCAGCTGGGAACGTCACACCATTACCGAAGTCCAACTCTCCGATTGCGATGTCATACTGGGGTTTAGGGATAACTTCAGGTCGAAGCCTCGGCAACCGCTCCCAGGCCCAATACTCCAACAAAAATAGACAATCGGCTATGTCTTTCATGTTGGCCTTCGACGCCTTACATAGCTCGCAGTAGAGGACTGCTAGCGTCGCACTGCCCCAGCTATACTTGACGCTAGGTGTCAAGTCACCAAGCAATGGGAGGTAGATTAGCCTGACGCTGTTATGCGATTTATCAGGCAGCAACATCTGGCCAAGTATAAGCAAGCAATACGCACGTGCATAGCAATGCATGACTTCCTCGTCGGCATTCTCAGGAACTTCAGAAAAGGTGTTCCATAACCACTTGAGCTTTAAACACCCATTCCTAATCTGTGGCTCTGGCGGTACTACTCCAAGGAGCTGGAGGCAAAGTGCTTGCCATTCGGGTCCCGCTCGCGCTGGCTCATTGGTGATAACCGGCTTCCCATGCAAGGGTAACCCCAACAAGACGGCAACGTCCTGTAACGTGATGGTCATCTCCCCGATAGGTAGATGGAAAGTGTGTGTTTCTGGACGCCATCTCTCTACCAATACAGTTATGAGAACCCTATCTAACCGCTTCGGCCACAACCTGAACGGGCCGTAGAAACCGGCTGATTCTATCAATTGTATAATTTGAGGGAGAACGTTTTCTCTCCATTCTCCTCCATCGGATCCAGGACAGTCAAGAGAACGAATATCCTGAAACATTAAATACGACACAATAAATAACATTAAATTTTTTAAAAATTGAAATAAAAAAAATTAATACAATGCAATAGCCTAAATATTTACCTATGTTGCCCAGACTACTTCAAACCTATGTTGCGCCTGCATATGTAGAACTGAAACATCTTTGGGTCTAGGGATTAACATAGCTGAAATTTGGTCCGTCAACACTTGTGGTAAATTTGTTAATATGAAATTAAAATTTAATGACATTTATAAACAAAATATAGCATTGACCATGAAGAAATGTGTGCATGGAATTTATAATATATAAAAGTTGACATAACAAACAAATAAAGTAGCATAAACATAATTATAATGAACCGACAAGATTAATTGGGCGTATGACGGGGTCGGGATGGACACCTCCGCCTATCATGTCCAGTTTGAGAACATAAACCACAACGATTTGTCATTATTCTCCGCGATTAATCCATCTCGTTTTGAATGCGAGTGGAATTTGGTCGACCACGATGCACAACCCGAAGTCTGTCATGATCTGGAATCAGGTTCGGAAAATTGGTCTCTGGCCAGTAGTCCTCGTGAATAATCGGGCGAAACGATGACTCCCATGCCATCAATTGGTTTGTCATTGTGTACTCAGCTGCAATATAGCGAAATGCATCAACTCCACTATACTCGGTGGCCGCAAGCATATGAGAGCACGGATATCGCCAAATTTTATACTTTCTACATGTGCAATTAGCGTCATCCCCTAATGTGATTTCATGAGCGATCAGGCCCCCAATGAGAGTCTTTCTAGTTTTGACGTGGTAGATCATGTTCTCTCTAGAAAAAAAATTATATTACATTAAATATGTGTCGATGCAGTTATATGTAACATGAAAATAATTAAAAAATAATAAATTACCGATTGAATATTTAAACTTCATATGTTTTAGACTTGGCTTGAGATTTCAGTATTTTCTCAACGACGTGTTTAACATATACATAACCATCGGTCGAGTCCTTTAGAGCTTGTTGTCGACCAATATCAAAGAATTTAACCATCCTGTAGAACGTAATCTTCACGGATGCAGTAATTGGAACATTTCTTGCACCCTTCAAACAGTTGTTAAATACCTCTGCATAATTGGTCGTCATCACTCCTCAACGCTTACCATCGTCGTGTGCCCTGGTCCATTTATAAGGTGGATGATTGCTCAACCATGCATGCGCCTGAACATCAATTTTTTTGATCTCTTCCATGATAGCATTATATTTTCGAATTTGTGTTGCAGCACCCGCATTCCAAGCAAGATCTTTGAGATGCTAATTTTTAGCAATCTTGTTGAAATTGCTGCAAAGGTGATGCAAACAAAATCGATGATGTCGGACAGGCTCATTTTGTTGATTAAGCCAAATACTGTCAACCGCACTAGTAATGCCGCCGTGTCTATCCGATATCAATGTTACCTCAGGGCGATTTTCGACAATATGCCTCTTAAGCATGTAGATGAACCATCGCCAGCATCGGTAGTCCTCTGTCGGTACGATGGCGAATGCCAATGGATCGCACTTGTTAGACGGCGTCATTCCAATGGCGATTAAAATCTTTCCCTCATATTTACCATACAAGTGCGTTCCGTCGATGGTGATTACGGGGCGACAATAACGCCATCCGTCAACTGAAGCTTTGCATGCCCAAAATACCATGTCGAACGTCTTGTAGGCAGGCATATCAGTCGACACAGTCCTCCACTCGACAATCGTTCCCGGATTATAGTGCTGCAATGCGAACATAAACTTCGGCAACTTCTGATAAGATTCGTCCCAATCTCCGAATAAGGTCTCGATGGCTTTAGCTCTAGCCATCCAAGCTTTTCGGTAGGAGATGGTGAATCCCTCAGACTCCTTGATGTAAGCCACAATCACGCCAATCTTCAATTCTGGATCCTGTTCGACTTGTCCAAGTATTAGGTTCACAATGAGTCCATAATCCAGATTTTTATGATCTACAGCAGTATGATTATAAAAACATGTGTGTTGCCCTTCATACTACGTAATCTGAAACATACCGTGACTTTTTTTCCTACCCGCCCGCAACCTCCAACTGCATCCATGCAAACAATAAACTGACCAGACTTTTTTGTTCGTTTCCAACACACGAAACTCTTTATTTTTTTTTATGTGGTAATATTTAACGGCCTGCTGCACATGTTCCTTATCTTTAAAGACCATACCAACACGAAATTCGTCCATTTCTGGTGTCCAAAATTTTTTCCGCAATTTCGGCTCGTATTTTGCCATATCATCGTCGTCACCCCATTCCAAGTTACTAAAAAATGGAATATCCCTTTCCAACGGCAATTGTTGATTCTCACTCCTTTGCCCACTAGGCCCAGCATCTACAACTTCGTCTGGGTCAAACGCAACATCTGCATCTAACTCTTCATCTGACACATTATGACGACTATCAATTGTATCAAACTCACCACCATAATTACTTGTGTCATGTTGCGGTGGACTAGTCGGTGAATAATGGTGATGTGGAAGACCAGAGCTGGTACCCTGATCATGATCAGATTGGGGGTGCGGCATGGGAGTACTGTGGGAATGATATTGTTCTGGAATGTAAGGGGGTGAGACAATATAATTAGACTGGACTGCTTGGGGGAAGGTGCCAAACAATTGGCCATCAGATTGGCTACTGTACGGATTAAAATTATGACTCATTAAGTTGGTAAAATGACCACTTCCAGGGAAAAAATTCGAACCATCAGCAAATGCTCGTTCTACCTCTACATACACCTCAACAGCAAGAAGCGAGGTTATGTAAAGTGGTAACTCAAGTACTTGATTTAATGCTGAGTCATCCCCGATAGAAAATAGGGTATATTTATAATTCGCCCCGAAAAGTGCCATCGGCATCCTACACTTCAGCTTCAAATTTCCATCAGTCTCATTCTCAAGAACACAGGGTTTTATCATCTCAATTAATTCATCTAAGGTTGTTCCCCTATGGACAACCAAAGATTTTATAGCTGACGTACTGTAACTAATCCCGAATTCAGTACCTTCCAATATTCTACCACCCCAATACAATAACAAACGGACTTGATCCATTTCAAGTGGCTATCATTTCAAAAGGCAAAACAAAACAAGAAAATAATATTATCAACTAAAACTCAATCATAAAAGTATGTTCTCATACCAAACCAATGTTTATAGTGTTAATTTTTTATGGCTTTGAGTATGTTTTAAAACAATATATATATTTTTCTAATTTGCATAATTTTGAGGGGTCAAAGTGCACAATTTTAAATTTAAAATTTATAAATTAAACAACTAAATTCATAAATTTAACTTAAAATTTAACTAACTAATTCACAATTTTAACTAAATAAAAAAAAATAAACAACTAACATTTTATTTTAAAACAATAAAATAAATTTTATATTTTTCTAAAACAATACATTAAATTTTATATTTTTGTAATTGTCATACTTTGAGGGGTCAAAATGTATTTTTTTTAATTAAACAACTAAATTCAAAAAATAAACTCAAATTAATTTAGAATTTATTTTAAACCAATATATTTTAATTTTAATTTTTATAATTTGTCAAATTTTGAGGGGTCAAAGTGCACAATTTTTAATTAAAAATTGATAATTAAACAACTACATTCATCAATTTAACTAACTAATTCACAATTTTAACTAAATCAAAAAAAAAATAAACAACTAACAATTTATTTTAAAACAATAAAATAAATTTTATATTTTTCTAAAACAATACATTAAATTTTATATTTTTGTAATTGTCATACTTTGAGGGGTCAAAATGTATTTTTTTTTAATTAAACAACTAAATTCAAAAAATAAACTCAAATTAACTTAGAATTTATTTTAAACCAATATATTTTAATTTTAATTTTTATAATTTGTCAAATTTTGAGGGGTCAAAGTGCACAATTTTTAATTAAAAATTGATAATTAAACAACTACATTCATAAATTTAACTAACTAATTCACAATTTTAACTAAATCAAAAAAAATAAACAACTAACAATTTATTTTAAAACAATAAAATAAATTTTATATTTTTCTAAAACAATACATTAAATTTTATATTTTTGTAATTGTCATACTTTGAGGGGTCAAAATGTATTTTTTTTAATTAAACAACTAAATTCAAAAAATAAACTCAAATTAACTTAGAATTTATTTTAAACCAATATATTTTAATTTTAATTTTTATAATTTGTCAAATTTTGAGGGGTCAAAGTGCACAATTTTTAATTAAAAATTGATAATTAAACAACTACATTCATAAATTTAACTAACTAATTCACAATTTTAACTAAATCAAAAAAAATAAACAGCTAACAATTTATTTTAAAACAATAAAATAAATTTTATATTTTTCTAAAATAATACATTAAATTTTATATTTTTGTAATTGTCATACTTTGAGGGGTCAAAATGTATTTTTTTTTTTTTGAATTAAACAACTAAATTCAAAAAATAAACTCAAATTAACTTAGAATTTATTTTAAACCAATATATTTTAATTTTAATTTTTATAATTTGTCAAATTTTGAGGGGTCAAAGTGCACAATTTTTAATTAAAAATTGATAATTAAACAACTACATTCATAAATTTAACTAACTAATTCACAATTTTAACTAAATAAAAAAAAATAAACAACTAACAATTTATTTTAAGACAATAAAATAAATTTTATATTTTTCTAAAACAATACATTAAATTTTATATTTTTGTAATTGTCATACTTTGAGGGGTCAAAATGTATTTTTTTTAATTAAACAACTAAATTCAAAAAATAAACTCAAATTAACTTAGAATTTATTTTAAACCAATATATTTTAATTTTAATTTTTATAATTTGTCAAATTTTGAGGGGTCAAAGTGCATAATTTTTAATTAAAATTTTATAATTAAACAACTAAATTCATAAATTAAACTAAATAATTCAATATTTTAACTAAATAAAAAAAAATAAACAACTAACAATTTATTTTAAAACTTTTCTAAAATAATACATTAAATCATATATTTTTCTAATTGTTATACTTTAAGGGGTCAAAGTGTATTTTTCTAACTAACTAACAATGTTTTTAAATAATATATTAATCTATATTTTTCTACATATGTGAAAGGGGCCATAGTGTAATTTTTAATTTAACAACTAAATTAATAAATTAAACTAACCAACTAATTTACAAATTAATTTAACTAACAAACCAACAAATTAAATAAGTAAACTAACTAACAAAATAAACAAAATTAACTAACAAATTAGACAAGTAATAAATTAAAATTAAACTATCCTCTAATGTTTTTTTCATGTTTTAAAAAAAATTAAATTAACAAATAAACTAACTAATTTATTAAATAGTGTATTATATAATGTGTAAAAAACAAGTAATCAATAAAACTAACAAACAACAAAATTAAACAAAAAAATTAAACTAACAATTAAACAAGTAAGTAAATTTAATAAGTAAAAAACATACTAATCTAATTAACAAATAAATTTAAAAAATTAAAATAAACATACCTTTTGTAATAGGAGGAAGATGTTGTGAAGTTGTGAAATTTTGATGAAGAAAATCGAGCAAATAAATGATGAACAAAATTGAGGAAGGAACAAGGAGATGGAGAAGGAGAAGGAGAAGACTAAGGCTGCATGAAATGGAGGAGGCCGGTTGGGGTTTATATGGGGGGGGGGGGGGGGGGGGGGGGGGTTTCAAAACATCGGACGGACAACTGCTTGGGGGGGGGGGTTCAAAACGCCAAACGGTCAGCTGCTTTGGGGGGGGGGCGATGGTTTTCAAAACGCCGAACAGTCAGCTGCTTTTGCCGCTGACCGCTGCTTAAAGCAGCCGGTCACGGACCGGCTGCATTAGGCAGTGGCAGAAGGTCCCGGGATTGGTAACCCAGGGACCATGTGTCCAAAAAAAAAAAAAAAATTAATCGCCAGATCCCGGGGTTGGCAATCCCGGGATCTGAGTTCCCGTGATTGTCAACCCCGAAATACGTGGGATCCGTAAATAAGTTAAAATATATCCGTTGTCAGATTTTTTTTTTTTTTTTTTTTTTTTTTTTTTTATATATATATATATATATATATATATATATATATATTTATTACGTAAACAACTCATTAATCATCAGCACCTTTTGTTAAACCAGTGACGCAAAACAACCACCGACAGACAACAAGAAGTGCATAGGGACTCTTGTTTTCACTGTTTCCCATCCCTCTAACTACCTTTACTACCGAGTACCGACTACCCTTGTTGAGATGAGATGGCTTGTAAGAATCTGAATATATATGATGAAATACCATTCTTATAGTAAAAGGGGTTAATACCATTTACACCCTCTCAATTATTGACTGCAATCATGGGAATCCCTTCAATTTTAAAAACTATATGGAAGACCCCTTAAACTATTTGATCAAAGGACACTGAGATCTTTATTCATTTTTTGTTTCAAGAATACCCTTGGAAAAGTCAACTCATTTTTTTAAAACTAAATTAACCCTACTCTCTTTACTAAATTGCCTTTGTATTAAATGTGATGGTTTAAAATAAAATTTAATAAAACTTTAGGGGTGTATATTGTAATTAGAGGTTCATCCTTCACCCATGTTCCCTTCCCTGTTCGAGCCCCAAATCCACCATAATCATCACATCCTCCCACCAACTACCGCCACACCGACGGTGAACACCACCACGACATCCTCCAATTCTCAATTTCTCTCATCTCCTCTTCTTTCCTCTCTCTCTCTTTCTCTTATCCCTAACCCATCTTCTCCTATCCATCCATGTTCCCTTCCCTATTCGAACATCAACACCGCCGAACAACACCACCAAAACGAACAACACCGCCGAATAACACCATCGAAGCGAATACCACTGCCAAAACAAACAACAACATCGTTGAATTGAACACTACCACTACCGAACAACACCATCGATCGAACCGAACACCACCACCACCGCCAAACACTACCACTGAACACCACCACCACCGAACACCAAGTTACTACCATTGCCGAACACCACAACACGCCTCAACAACTCCTGGGAGATCGAAGAATCGGAACTCCGATTGCACGAGGAAGATGGCGAATGGTTCGTTTTCCCCACCAAGTCCCAAATCTTAGCTAGAGAATGGTTCGAAATCCTCTATCTCTTTCATTTCCTCTCAGATCTGGAGAAAGGAAATTTTGATTTCCAACCCCAAATCCGATTTGTTTCTAGCCCCAAATCATCAACGTCTTCATCCATTTCCCTATTCATTTGGTTCAGTGGAGACGATGCTTGGTGAAAAACCCATTTTACATCTCCCAAAACCATAGAGAAGAGAACAAGAGTGAGGAGAGAGAAAGCAAGGACGAAGAGAAAGAATGGATAAGTTTTGAATTTTGGGTCATTCGATGTGTTTGAAGAGGAGAAGAGATTGTTATTCCTCCTGTTCTTCTTCGAAACGGGCATCCATGGAACAGCATCAAGGGCTCAAATCGGGGCGTATGGCGATTAGGGCTTGGGGCAACCAGCTGCTACAAGTCCTTCTCTCTCTCTCTCTCTCTCTCTCTCTCCAAAGTTGCTTTGGTTGAAGCAACAGCCATTGCTGATCTCAGATCTCAGGTAAAACTTCTCTCTCCCTCTCTCTCTCTTTTCTTCATTTGACTATTGTTTGGTTCGGTGGTGGTGTTTTGGTTTGGGGTCTTTAGGGATATGGGTTTGCAGATGGTGTTTGGTTCGGCCATGATGGAGATAGTGGTGTTGTGGTGTTTTGGTTCGGTGGTGCAGAGAGAAACAAAGAAGAAAAATGAGAAATTGAAGGGTAATATGGTGAGGGTAGTTTGATCATTCACTATTTTGAATTATTTTATTATTTTTCTAGTCTAAATTAGTAAGGGCAAAATGGTCAATTCATTAAAAAAACTCCGTCGGAGGGGTCTCCATGGTAGTTTTGAAAGTTTGGGGGGTGTATGTGGAATATCACAATAGTTGGGGGTGTAAGTGGTATTAACCCATAAATAAGTACACAGAGGAGGAGACTGTAACTGGGGAGTCAGTAGAATTTTCTCATATCAAACGGTAGGACTTTCAATCGGGTTGAGTAGACCCGAAACATGGCCCATTACACTTGGGCTTGGCCATTAGTCTGGGTCGAAAAAGAGTAACAGGTGGCCCAAATAACTTCCTCTTTTTATTTTTAATTTTTTTTTTTATTAAGCCATCTTAACCTGGGCCTTTACAAATCTCCTGAGCCCATATTTTCAATTTATTTTGTTCAAAATATGGTAGTGATTGCAGCCAGCGTATTTTTTCTTTAAAATTTAATCATTTTAAAAGTGGCCGCGTGAAATTTTTTGGCTAATTTTTTTTTTTATAATAAAAAAATAAAAAAGTCATGGGTCGGATCCACCTTTTTTCCGCTGAGAGATTGTGAATTCAAATTTTCTTACTTCGTTTAAAATTTTAAAGAGTAGAACAAAATCACCACTAATGAGAGTTTTATTTTATATTTTGGAAAGATTTAGACCTAAACATCATATTAATATCATTTAGGTGGATTATCTCAATTAATTTATAGAATTAGTTGAGAAATCCGACGAAAGCGACATGGGCTGTTTTTGAACTATAAAAAAACATTACTTCAAAATAAAATCTATTTTCGAGACGTGAACAAGAAGGAAGCATTGTGAGTTCTTCTTCTACTAACAACAGCAAAACAAATTATTTACGCTACAGATGGGGATGATAACCGGGTAAGGGATTTGATTTGGGGGAAGAATTTCAAAATCCATTTTTAACAAATACTTTGTTTGGATAATTATGAAAAGAGATTTGACAAATCCTTTTGTCTTAAAAAATAGGTGGAAAGAGCAATTGGGAAATGACTTTGGGAGAGATGTCATTTGGCAAATCCTTTCAAAAGATGATTTCACAAATCTCATCATTCGCGACTTCCTTAATGACGACAGATGACCTTCACGACACAGATCTCCTTCTCCCAACGACCACTGACGATCGTTGCACCTGATTCGCGTCGTTCTACTTCGTGACCATCGACGACACCGACGATTGCTGCATCTGATTCACGTCGTTCTGCTTCGTGACCACCGATGCTAGGTTCATCGTTCTTCGATCGCGATTAGGATTCGTTTGATTCGCGATTAGGGTTTGTTTGATTCCAATTAGGGTTTGCAATCGTTCCTGGGTTAGCAATGGAGCTTCTCCTTCGCCGACAACCGCCATATTTGCGTCTCCTTCGTCTTCTTCTCAATTAGGGTTCGCAAAAGTGGGATAAAAATAAATAAATAAATAATAAATAAATAAAACTATGGGATTAAAAGAATAGTGTTTTGTTTTGTTTTGTGATTCTAATAATTATGTTATGTTCCCATAAATTTGTTGTTGAAATTTGGAATTAGAATAATGTTGTTTACAAATACTTTACCTATTCAAATAAGGGAATTGTAAATTACACATTCAAATATTTCGGCTCAAACAATTATCCAAATAAGGGATTTGTGAAATGAAGAGATTTTAAACTCCAGAATTTTGAAATCTCATCATTTCACAAATCTCTTAGATTTGTCAAATCTTTTACTCAAACGCAACCTTATATTCTAGTTAGATTGGGCCAGATCCAATCTAATAAATTACAATAATTTGTAAGATCCTAGTCCGGGTCCAATTCGGACATCGGACCTTATTCCTCTACCCAAACTTGTCCATTTAATTTTTTTTTTTTTGATAATTGGACAATCGGGTTGGTCCGGCCTGACCTTAAATATAAATGATTAGGATCTAACCCAGTCCTAAATATGTCATTACCTAATTTTGAGGCCCTAATATTATCCATGGGCTTAAACTTCAAACGCAAACCCTAAAAAATAGCCAACGGGTTGTGCATGCCGCAAACCTATGAACACCCCTACTAGTTAGTACATACCAAGCAAACCCTAAGCATTTGATTATATGAGTAGTTAAATATTATAGGGAGACATCTACATAATAAATTAAATCGGGCATTAAATAATTTGATATTTTGTAGGTGTCTGATATCGTATAAGATAAAATTGATTTAGGTTAAAAGATGCAAAGTTTCCAACCATAAGTCTCTTTTTCCCTCGTCCATACGCTTCCCTATATCTCTCTCCTCACATCCTTTCTCCCTCTTCCCCCTTCCAATCTCTCTCTTGGACAGAGTTTTCAGATTTTGAGGTGGAACTCAAATTTCGAACGAGACAACCGCCATTGTACTCACCACCTCGTTCGAACTATCATGTGTTGTGCGGAAGCGTGTCGGGTGGACCCAACACAGAACAAATATTATGGGAGATGAAATGAAAACACACACACTCACAAACAAGAACACAAGTTTTAACGAGGTTCGGCAATTTCGCCTACTCCTCGGGAGCAACTATGGAACTTCTTTATTTGACAATAAAATACAAATAAAGAATACAAAACAAGGTCTTAAAACAACTTAAGACACTTGTGCAAGAATTCACTCAATTGTGACTATTGAGGAATTGAACTCTCTCTCAACTTGTACTTCTTCAATTGAGAGATATTGTTTTCTTCAATTGTGAGATGATATTTCTTCAAAGCTCATGGTCTCAATTTATAGGGAATGCTTGAGGCTCATAATCTAGTGTGAATAAGATCCTTAGAACCTTCAACAATTGAGGCAGCCGCAATGTTGGAATCAATTGTTGGAACCAATTTTGAATAACTCCATTTACCATTTTTGACCCATTTTTCTTCTTCCCTTTCATACCAAACAAATGTGTGAAAAATCTATTCACACCATGAAAAATGTTAGCCCAATTTTGTTGACAATCAAGCCAACAACCAACAATCTCCACCTTGGCGAGATTTTCAAATGCCACCATCACCACAACGTTAATATGAATTCTCATACTACACCTCCAATAGAACTAATAGTTGCTCCTCCAAAAATCATACTTATGTATGAACAATATTGGCCAAGTTTAGGCAGTGAAGAAACTTGGCGCTTCCAACGACTTTCGTCAACATATCTGCAGGGTTATCGACTGTCCCAATCTTCGTAAGAAGAATAACACCTGCATCAACAATTTCTCGAACAAAGTGGAATCGAACATCAATATGTTTGGTCCGAGCATGATGAACTTGGTTCTTCGCTAGATGTATTGCGCTTTGACTGTCGCAATATATTTCCACATGTTTCTGATGAAGACCCAAGTCTGAAATCAGTCCATGTAACCAAATGGCTTCCTTCATGGCTTCTCCAGCAGCCATGTATTCAGCCTCCGTGGTAGACAATGCTACAGTGGACTGCAAAGTAGACCTCCAACTGACTGGACCATTAGCCATGGTAAATAAATACCCGGTAGTAGACCGTCGCTTATCCAAATCACCAGCGTAGTCTGAATCCACATATCCAATGAGAAATCTTTCGACTTCCATTTGATTTCTCGCAAATTTCAAACCCACATCCTCAGTACCTTTGATATACTTCAAAATCCATTTTGCAGCTTCCCAATGCTTCTTTCCTGGATCATGCATGTATCTGCTAACCATACTAACAGCTTGAGAAATATCAGGTCTTGTGCATACCATTGCGTACATAAGGCTTCCAATCAAACTTGCATACGGTACTTGAGCCATATACATTCTTTCTTCATTTGTACTCGGTGACAGTTCCGCACTTAATTTAAAGTGAGGAGCCAAAGGTGTATTAACCGGTTTGGTATTTTCATCTATACCAAATCGATTTAGTACATTTTTCAAATACTGTTTCTGTGTCAGCCACACAGTCCCAGCCGTTCTGTCACGAGTAATTTCCATGCCCAAAATTTTCTTGGCTTCGCCAAGATCCTTCATTTCGAATTCCTTCCGAAGTTGGGCTTTCAACTTCTCAATCTCCACCAAACTCTTAGATGCGATTAACATATCATCAACATATAAGAGCAAATAAATAAAGGTACCATTTTTCAATTTACGGAAGTACACACAATGATCATATTGACTTCGCGTAAAATTATGTACCTTCATAAATTTGTCAAATCTCAAATACCACTGTCATGGAGATTGCTTTAAACCATACAGGGACCTCTGCAACTTGCACACCATTTGTTCTTTGCCAGCAGCTTTGAAACCATCAGATTGCGACATATAAATTTCCTCATCCAAATCTCCATGTAGAAAAGCAGTTTTCACATCAAGCTGCGCCAACTCCAAGCCAAATTGTGCGACCATGGCAAGTAAAATTCGAATGGAGGAATGCTTTACAACTGGTGAAAAGACTTCATTGTAGTCAATCCCTTCCTTTTGAGCATACCCCTTTGCAACCAGTCTTGCCTTGAATCTCACACTGTTTTTCCCATGAGAGTCCTCCTTCTTTGCATATACCCATTTACACCCAATTGCTTTTTTTCTTTTTGGTAACTCTACGAGTTCCCAAGTCATATTCTTATGGAGAGAATCCAATTCTTCATTCATGGCCTTATTCCATTCCACACTTTCAGAACTTTGCACAGCTTCTTTATATGTGGTTGGAATATCTTCACTAACAATTGGTAGGGCATAAGCAACCATATCCGCAAACTTGGCTGGTTTTCGAATTGTTCTTTTTGGTTTGCTAGCTGCTATCGATTCTTCAATTTGTGGAGGCCTTTGAGGAGAAGGCTCCACCTCAAGTCTATCTTCCGTATCCCCGTCATTTTCATCATCTGAAGAAGTGTCTTCTGAAGGAGAATCTACTGGACTTTGAATCTCCACTTGCTGCACTAGACTGCCTTTTTTATTCTCTTCATTCGACACTTTCTTCTTCATAAATTTACTTTCATCGAAAGTAACATCCCTGCTCAAGATCATTTTCTTCAATGCAGGGCACCATAATCTGAACCCTTTCACTCCACTGCTGAAGCTCAGAAATATGGCCTCCTTTGCCCTTGGATCAAGTTTGCTATCTTCGGTCACGTGAAAGAACGCCGAGCAACCGAAGATACACAAAGAATCATAATCTGATGCAGGTGATCCTGACCACACTTCAATAGGAGTTTTTCCATCAATTGCAGTAGAAGGCAGACGGTTAATTAGATGACATGCATAAGTAACCGCTTCTGCCCAAAAACTCTTCGTCAAACCGGAATTGGATAGCATGCACCTTACTTTTTCAAGTAAAGTCCGATTCATACGTTCCGCTACACCATTCTGTTGTGGAGTCTTTTTCACAGAAAAATGCCTCACTATTCCTTCTTGTTTGCACAAGGAATAAAATGGATCGGACGTGTATTCACCGCCGTTGTCCGATCTCAACACCTTGATCTTCCTTCCGGTTTGATTCTCCACCCTCTTCTTCCAAGCTAAGAAGATCTCTAGGACTTGATAATTGTGTTTCATAGTATACACCCAGAGTTTTCTTGAGAAATCATCTACAAATGTAACAAACCAGTGCCTTCCACTCAAAGATGCAGTCTTCGTTGGACCCCAAACATCAGTATGCACATAGTCTAGGATCCCTTTTATTTTGTGGATGGCCGTGCCAAATTTAACTCTGGTTTGCTTGCCCAGCACACAGTGCTCACAGAAGTCCATCTTACAAGTCTTGGCACCCTTCAAAAGACCCTGCTTTACTAGGCCTTGCATGGCCTTCTCTCCAGCATGTCCAAGCCTCATGTGCCAAAGCTTAGTTGTATCAATAGCAGTTTCTACGGTGGCAGCTCCACCGATAACAGTCTTTCCTTGTAAGAAATACAAATTATTTCTCCTTAGGCCTTTCAAGACAACCATAGCACCTCGTGTGACTTTCAACGATCCAGCTTCCATGATGACTTTGAAACCATTTGATTCCAAAGCACCCAAAGAAATTAGATTCCTCTTCAAATCTGGTACATACCAGACATTGGTCAGATCCCTCGTGGTTCCATCGTGCAGCTTCAATCGGATCACGCCAACCCCTTTCCTTTCACACGTATGATCATTTCCCATAAGAACTGATCCACCACTACCGAGATCCAAACTGGTGAAACAATCCGTATCAGGACACATATGATAGGAGCACGCGGAGTCAAGAATCCACTCGTCTGAGCCAACTCCAGCTGTAGTAGCCAGAGCAAAATTTGAATCATCATCTTCAATTTGGGCCACGTTTGCATTTGTATTACCCCTGTTTTTCAGCTTGGGGCAATCCTTCTTCCAATGACCCTTTTCACGGCAAAAAGCACATTCATCCTTTGCCGGAATCTTCCTGCCATTTGATGAAACTCCTCTCGACTTGGAACGAGAGTTGTTTCTACCTTTGTTGTGCTTTTTGGTCTCCGATCTGCCCCTCATCATCAAAGCAGTAGATGTATCAGTTTGAGACACCTTGTCACGTCTACGAACTTCGTTATTCATCAACGCGTCTGATACATCCTTGAATTTCACCGAGTCTTTTCCGTAGATCAAAGTGGTTGCCAAGTGTTCGTATGAATCCGGTAAGGAATTTAACAACACAAGGGCTTTGTCCTCATCCTTGATCTCTTCATCCAGGTTCAATAGATCGGCAATCAACTTGTTGAAGTCATTCAAATGATCCATCATAGATGTACCTTCTTGGTATTGAAATCGGAAAAGCTTTCGCTTCAGATACAACCGATTCTCAATACTCTTTGTCATGTACTTTTCTTCAAGTACTGTCCATAAGTTCTTCGCCATCGTTTCTCTCATTACAAAGTATTTGACGTTCTTTGCAAGACAGAGACGAATAGAACCGCACGCCATTTTGTTGATCTTCAACCACTCTGCTTTCTCCATAAAATCTGGTTTTTCCTCCAAGGTTATTTCCAAACCCTGTTGAACCAGCATATCCATCATCTCACATTGCCACATGCCAAAACTGTTTGTTCCATCAAATTTTTCAATATCAAATTTGCCATTTGATATTGACAGTTTTGTTTGTGAACTGGAAGAGGTTGATGGCGATTCAATCTCCTCCGTTTTCGATTCGATCTCCGCCATAATCCCAAGCTCTCAACCGGAGCTCTGATACCACTTGTTGTGCGGAAGCGTGTCGGGTGGACCCAACACAGAACAAATATTATGGGAGATGAAATGAAAACACACACACTCACAAACAAGAACACAAGTTTTAACGAGGTTCGGCAATTTCGCCTACTCCTCGGGAGCAACTATGGAACTTCTTTATTTGACAATAAAATACAAATAAAGAATACAAAACAAGGTCTTAAAACAACTTAAGACACTTGTGCAAGAATTCACTCAATTGTGACTATTGAGGAATTGAACTCTCTCTCAACTTGTACTTCTTCAATTGAGAGATATTGTTTTCTTCAATTGTGAGATGATATTTCTTCAAAGCTCATGGTCTCAATTTATAGGGAATGCTTGAGGCTCATAATCTAGTGTGAATAAGATCCTTAGAACCTTCAACAATTGAGGCAGCCGCAATGTTGGAATCAATTGTTGGAACCAATTTTGAATAACTCCATCTACCATTTTTGACCCATTTTTCTTCTTCCCTTTCATACCAAACAAATGTGTGAAAAATCTATTCACACCATGAAAAATGTTAGCCCAATTTTGTTGACAATCAAGCCAACAACCAACATCATGAGGTATAAAATCTAATTTACCCTTAAACTGTTTTCGAAAATGCAAACAAAATATTATGTTTCTAAAAAAAAAACTAAATATTAATGATTTAAGTTAGTAAGTCATGTCACTCGTGCATCACGAGAATCCCCATATCATGAATCTCATGGTACTTAAATTAATTTTAGCAACATCACATTAATCACATGAACTTTTATTTAATAAACAAGCCAGCAACATCTCCATTTCTTTATAATCTAATTTCAAATCCAAACATGATAGTTTTTAATGTCACTTATGGCTCAAAATCGAAAGATTTGAACCAGATGATTTGTGTTAATCCTAATAAAGTAGATATATGGTTGTTACAGTTAATTTTCAAAAGGTCTTGCTATATTTTTTAAAGGGATAATTTTTTTATATACCCAGAATTTTTCATAAAATTAAAATATCATTGAAAAAAAAAACAACAATTGATCTGGTAGTTGAACTAAAGTTGAAAAAAAAAAAACAATTGGGAGAGAGAGAGAGAGAAGTGGAGAGGAAAAAGAAAAAAGAAAAGAAAAAGCAAAGAAAAGAAGAAGAAAAAAAATAGTAAAAGATCATTTTGCCTCTAATTTCTGTTAGATTGGATGAAAAATGTAATAGAATGACCATTTAAAACTGAGTATACACTTAGAGGGTTTAAACTGAAACGAAAATATTTATTGAATTATATAGAAATGTGTCAATACTTAGAGGGTTTAAAATATAACTTTTTATTTATTAGACATTGTTAGAATAATTGAGAGACAGAAAATTGAGAGATAATATGAGACAATATATTAATAAGTGTGAAGCTTATAGAATACTGAGATAGATAAAGGTGTCCATTTATAAATAAGGATTAGAGTTTCGAGTATTAAGCTACAAGTAACCCAATGAGCTAAAGGCCCATATTTACATTATATTAACATCCCCTCCAAACTCAAGATGATAGAGTTGATCTCAACTTGAGTTTAGAAAGTAAAGTGCGAAAGTGTCCGGATGTATAGTTTCTGTGAAGATATTTGCAGTCTGATTGACAGAGTTAAATGAGTGGAGGAGGACAGGATTGGAGAAGTGATAATCAATCTCAATGTGTTTAGTGCGCTCATGAAAAATATTATTATGAGCGATTTTAATGACACTCTGGTTATCATAATAAAATGTGGTTGCATCAGGAAAAGGCACTTTCATGTCATCATGTAACTATTGGAGCCAAATTAATTCTTGAGGGGTATCATCAAGAGCACAATATTCTACTTTTGTGCTTTTTACTACTCCATGAAATGAGAAAGTCTACAAGAAAAAAAAAAAAAAAAATTCCTATAGTATAGCCTGGATCGATGGGATTTCCATCCCAATCAATGTATGTGTAAACATTGAAAATTAGAGAGAACTGTGAAGATAAGTGGAGACCATGGAAGAGTGTCTCCTTGATGTATTATAAAATATGCCTTAGTGTTGAGTAATGAATAGTTTGTCATGCAGATAAGAACTATTTGACATGATGAGCTACATAAATGATGTCTTAACGAGTCATTATGAGGGATAGTAGGATACAAATGAACTGAAGGTATAAAGTAGACTTAGAAAGAAGAGCCTCCTCCAATGGAGTAAGTCCATCGTTAGGCTCAATAGGAGTGTTCATAGTCTTCAAATTAATGATATCAAATTTAGACAATAAATTAGAGGCATACTTTGCTTGAGAACGAAATTAACCATATATACCTTGAAAAATATTTAGACCAAGAAATAACTAAGTGGGTCGAGATCTTTCATCTCAAATTGGGTGTTGTGGAATTTCTTGAGATCTAAGATGTTCTAAAGATCATTGCCAGTAATGATTATATCATCAACATAGAGTAACAGGAGGATAATGACCTTCTTAGTCTGGTGGATGAAGCTTGAAGGAACCAAATATTAAAATCAAGAGATTTACGTATTGGAATACAAACATTTAAATCCATTTGATAACTAGGTTCCTTGAGTCGGGATATATATGTATTAACACAAAACAAAATAAATAACTATAAAGAATAATTTGTTTTCAATCTTTGTACCTTTTCTGGTGCTTCAGCCTCTTAGACGGTTAAATTGAGACGTGATTAAAGAAGACTCTTCCAATAGTGGCTTGATTGATCCCGAAATAAATTGAGTTCGACTCTCTTAGAAACAAAATTATTGTCTTGCCTATAATGATATCCACATGAAGAAATCCTTAAGGATAGTGCTTAAAGGTTTTCTAAGAATCTTAATTCTAATTCTATAAGGTTAAGGTAGTTAAACTTTTATTCCAAGAGGTAGTAAAAATCAGGTTTGGTGGTGGCCAAAAATTGCTTCAAGGGGTTGGCCAATGTGGCTTATTCTTGAATAAACACTGTTTAGGGTTCAAAACACTAGACATGTTCTTTCTTATGTTGTACTTTAACCCCTGAATCTTTTTTTTTTTTAAAAAAATCCAACGTTAGTATCCATTCTTTTTACAGGACTATCCCAAGTTCCATTCTCCATTTATGTGTGACTCATTAGGTTCATATCAAAAGTTGAATGATGAAAACAATTAATAGCTTAAACTTGGAACAATTTTAATAACTCCCCTGTGACGAAATAATTTCTTTAGGGTTTCTCTTACTTTGATCATATGTACATTCATTGATAATATAATTTCTTATGACACCGGTTGGAATCTTATTCCAATTTTCACATTGTCCTGACTAAGGTCTTTGTTAAATTATATTAAATCTAATTACGTAGGACATATCTCTCTCTGTTAAGAGAAATGAATCTTATCTTACATACTCAAATAGTTACATGTACATTTCACTAAACCCAATGAATACATTTGAGGTTTCATGGTTAGAATACAACACTCATATTATCAAAGCATAGGAACGCATACAAGTGATATTCATTACCTCAAGTCTTAAGATAACAAATACAAGATTAGGCAAAATTACCATGTGGGATATCTAGAATGATCACGTTCAAGGTCCTTATTACTCTAGTAAGGCCTCTTATAGTTGTTTTCGTATCTCATACTAATAGTTAAGGCTCTCCATTCTCCAAAGAGAAAACACCCTACAATGTAGTCTAGATTGTTAATGACCCGTTTTAAATTTATATCCAAGGTCTACAGCAAAATTGTTATAATAAAATAATAATATCAAAATACCTTTTTATGAATACTTGACATCTACAAATATAAGATTGACTATAGTGTTTACATCTAACAATCTTCCACTAGTACTATATATAATCGGTACAGTATCTAATATCCATGTTTTTATGATGACTATCTAACTATTGTAAAGTCATACCGTTAGTGAGTGGATCTGCTACGTTATCCGTTGTGCTCACTCTATTAATGTCGACACCATTTTTCTCAATGATTTCATGAATCAAGTAGAAGTGTTGCTCAATGTGTTTGAATTTGTTATGAGACTTGGGTTCCTTTACTTGAGCTATAACACAATTGTTTTCACAAGACAAAGTTATTGGTGTCACAATGGTCAAAACCACTCCAAGTTCAACGACAAACTTCTTAATCCATAGACCTTTCTTAGCTGCAATGGAAGCAACAATGTACTTGGTCTTACTAGTGAAATTTGCAGTTGTAGTTTACTTACAACTCCTCCAACTAATGGTTCTATCATTCAGAATAAATATATATCCCGAAGTTAATTTCTTGTCATATATATTAGATTGAAAATTCGAATCAGTATAACCGTTAATTCTCAGTTCCCAGTATAACTGTTAACTCTCAAATCCTCTCTTCCATAGACTAGAAATTTCTCCTTAGCCTTTCTTAAGTACTTGAGGATAGATTTCAGAGTCTTCCAGTGTTTCACACTTGAATCTTCCCGATAGTTGTTTGTCAATCCAACAACATAACTGATATCGGGCCTAATAGATAGCATTGCGTATGTAGGACTTCCAATTACCGAAGCATATGGAATCCGATCCTACTCGTTGTAATCTTATCTTCAAAAAAATAAGGATTCATCTTCTAAGAGAGATGAATTCTATGTTGGATTAGTAGATAGCCCTTCTTGGAATTCTTTACAGTGAATTGTTCTATTACTTTGTCTATGTACCCATATTGGGATAAACACTAGGAAACAAATGGACTTTCCATCCATTTTATTGTACATGTATGATTCATCCATGTATTGAAAGTAACCAAACAATTTGATTGCCTTGTCAAAATGGATGTTCCAATTTCTAGAAGTTTGCTTATGTCCATAAATGGCTCATATTCTAGCTTTCGCTTTAGGCTACAAAACCATATAGTTGACAGACACATGTAAATATCTTCATGTATATTTCCATTGATAAAAGACGTATTTACATCTGTTTGAAGATTTCATAGTCGTGGTATGCGGAAATAGACAATAAAATTCTAATGGACTTTTTAGCATGTGACTGACAAAAAGGTCTTCGCATAGTCAACACATTGACATTGAGTATATCATTTTTCCAGCAATCTAGCCTTAAACACATCCAGTTTACCATCTAAGTTTAGTTTTCTCTTGAAGATCCATTTGCATCCAATGATAACGATTCCCTTACGAGGATCCACAAGTGTCTAGACTCAATTAGTGTAATTCATTTGTGTAGTTGCTTGTTTTTCCAAATCCTGTAATTCATTTGTCATCGCTTGTAGCCAAAAAGGGTTAGAACTGGTATGATGATAAGATTTAGGCTCATGCTAAGAGAGAATAATAATAAAATAAATGGAAATCACGAAGATATAAAGGAGATTGTGTTACTCTTTCAAAATGACAAGAATTCTCTAGCTCAATAACATGGTCATCGGGCTCGAATGGTGCAACATCAAATGTTATTGGGGTATGCTCGAGGTTGTGCTTAAATGTTAATGGGGGCCAGTGTAGTAGTTAGAGGATCTATTTGAGGCTCAGCGACACTTTTGCCCAGGTGAGGGAGTAAGTTTATAGATGGATTAATGAAATATAGACGGTTAGTTGTTGTTTGATGTAGAATGAAACTTGGATATGGATAAAAAAAATAAATTGTATTCCTCAAAGATGACATGGAAAAAATATGAAGATGATTAGAAATAGGATCCCAAAATTTATATTTTATCTCCAAATTGATATTCTATGCGTTTGATTCTATCCAAGGTAAGAAACAACATAGTCGAGCTTGAGGATCTAGCTTGGTATTGTTTATTTGTCCGTAAAAGGAAAACAAAATAATTATGATATTCCATTTGACATTGAGTAAAACTACCATGTGAAATATCTTGAATAATCATGTTCAAGGCCCTCACTACTCTACTATGTCCCGTTGTGGTCGTTCTAGTATCTTACAATAATGGTTGAGATTCACCATTCTCATAACAGAAAAAATCATACAAGTTATTTGAAATTGTTAAAGACTCGTTTTAATAATTCAATCCTGACTAGAAATATTTAGGATATGAGTTACTAAAACATCTATGATCTTAACCATTTAATCACCAATAAAAGTTAATTTTAACTTAATATTCAGGGTTTTACAACAACATGATGTAATTATAAAATGATATCAAAAATATATTTTATTAATAATGCTTGAGATTGTAATTTTACAAACAAATTTACTAAATGATATAAAACAAAATTGACTATGTGGCTTATATCCAATAATACGGAATAAATTACTTATGCTGAAATGGCATAATGATGTGGTTGTTTGCTAACCCAGCACTGATCTCGCAAGATGACGTGACAGGTGACGTGAAAATGATATGGTTGACTATGCGTTGTCGTGCCAGCCAGGTGGTAGATGATGTGGCAAGAGTTGATGTAGCATAGGCTGGCAGATGAGGAACTATGGCAGAAATGCAATAATTCTTTGTTGCGCGTAAGCGCGTATGGCAGCTCCTACAGGCTTGCAGTTGGTGGTGTTGTCTTTATCTCGGTTAGATGATTCAACGATATGGTTGTTATTGATGTAGGAGCAACAATTGAGCTTTTAGGGGTCAATGAAGTTAACAACAACGATGAGATTTCTCGAGGTACGTTCGGGTGCGTAAGAAGGTAATTTGACTTCTCTCCGGTGGCATTGGACTCGTCGTCATGAGAGGAGTTTGGTGAGAGTGGCAGATTTGATGTTTGGCTGTTGAACGGTGATAGCAAGTGTTGTAGGAAGCAACGTGACGAAAGACTTGAAAAAATAAAATTGGGTTGCAAAAGTAAGAACAATCTCAATAAAAATTGGCTCTTACTACTATGTCAAAATAATTGAGAGTTACTACTATGTCAAAATAATTGAGAGACAGAATATTGGAAGATAATGTAAGACAATGTATTGATATGTGTGAAGTCTACATAATATTAAGATGTACAAATGCATCTATATATTACTAAGAATTAAGATTTTGGAGTATTTGGCTCCAAGTAATCTGATGGGTCAAAATCTATATATACATATATTAACAAACGTGATAATTAAAATATTTTAAAATTATGATAAATTTAAAAGGGACCCAAAATTTGGAAGCTCTAGGCGAGGACCTAGTGGTGCCCTAAGGTCGGATCGACATTATTAACTTGTTATTTTTATTAAAGAATATGGTGTACAAATACTTTTCTAAATGTAAATACAATTACTTTACAATAATTAATTATTATTTTTTTGGGTTAAGTAATAATTAATTAATTTGAGTTCCTCCAAATTTTCAACCAATGTGTTGAGCCAAAAACTTGAAAGGTGCAATAATTATTGACTAAGACAAGGTAGCGTTGCCTCTCTTTATGAATGAGTTTGGAAAGAGAAACATTGTCACTAGTTATTCAATAAAGACTTCTAGATTGAAGCTCACTAGATTTCATTTAATGCTGCTGACTACAACAATTGAATCTAGAAAGAGGTCCAAAAATAATAGACAATTGTTCTTGGTTCTCTAAATTATATTATTTTAAAAATTATTTATATATGTTTTTCTATTTATAAATAATTTTATTAAATTTTGATATTATTTGGTGGGCTAAGAAAAAAATAAAATATTTAATTTAATATCTTTTTTTGTTATATATTTCTCCATTATACTAAGTATTTAATCTAAAATTAAAATAATTTATTAACTAATTAAAATTAGTTAAATTTAAAATAATAATTAATTAAAAGAAGGGTAATTAATTATATAGTTCTCCAAAGATAGTGAATTTGGAGAAAAGATATTTGACCAAATTATTTAAGTTTTTAGTTCTTATAGAGTTTGTAAAAATATGTCCATAATGTTACCCCTAATTGTTTACTCATATTTATAGATTTTGTCATTATTCTTTGAAGCAAGACAAAAGTAATGAATTTTCCATACTTATAGCAAAAACATCATAATTGCAAAATACATTCTCAAAAGTATAAAACAAATCGAAAATTTAAAAAAAAAAAAATCAAAATAACTTGCAAAAAAAAGATTTACATGATGATGCAATCAGTTTTTTTTTTTTTTGGTCCACTTTAAAATGATACGTAAATATTAATGTAAATCTTAATTATTCGAAGTGAAGGACGTTAACATTAATGTAGATGTTCAAGCCTTGCCTATATTATAAACTACAATTTAAATTTCATATCCATATTGTACTTTAGCGTTAAAGTATATTATTTTTTTGGAATTTTGTGTGTTAACGTTAATGCAATTTCATTTTTTTAGACCCTCGTGTATTTGTGTTAGCATTAATTCAATGTATGTGAGTCTTTTGGGCTGAGTATGCATTAACGTTAATGATCAGATTTTTGATATTTCTGTTTTAACGTTTACGCATTTCATGTTCTTTTATGTGTATTCATATTAACGCATCTTCCCTATTTGCTTGTGTATATTAGCGTTAACGTATCTTTATTTTTTTGAGTTCTATGTGTTAACGTTAATATGATCATATCATGTCCGTTGTTTGTATATTTGGGTTAGGTGTGCGTTAACATTAATGCATCTTCAACATCGGGTTGTGTGCTTTTGCGTTAATGTATTTTGCTTTTTTGGGGTTCTATGTATTAACGTTAATGAAATTTTATTTTTTTAGTCTCTCATGTGTTTAAGTTAACATTAACATTTCATATGTGATATTTTATCTTTTTGAGCTGGATGTGCGATAACATTAATTCACATTTTTTGGGCCTCTCATCTCCATAGACGATTACTCAGTCAAGGGTGTTGATCCCTCTACCTCCACCTTTGAGGTTGGTCCACATGTAACATACACCACTATTACAACCACAGGCAAATCAACGTCATAGTAGAAATTGAAGCCTGGAAACACTTCAGTAATAATGGCTAAATATAATTGGACACATTGCACAGAAATAATTAAAAAACCACTTGCATAAACATGGAACAATGAAAACCAGATCTATAATAAAATCAATGTTAAAGAAAAAAAACACCAAAGAACAAGACTTTGACCAAGTTCTTGTTTCGCTCCATAGTCACCTTGTCAAAGGAGGAGAGAGAGTAAATTCATGGACGAAAACCCAGATCTGGGTTTCTATATTTGAAAAACCAAATCTGGAAACTCCATATGAGGTTAGGTTTAGAGAGAGAGGTTAGGGTTTAGAGAGAGAGAGAGAAAAAAAAAATACTCCACCGCAAGCTTGCTCAATGTCTGACGTTCGTCTCCCGTCGTCGCCGCATCTGAGGTTAGGTTTAGAGAGAAGAGGTTAGGGTTTGGAGAGAAGAGAGAAAAAAAAAACTCCACCGCAAGCTCACGCAACGTCCAACGTTCGTCTCCCGCCGCCACTTCTAAGGTTAGGTTTTAGAGAGAGAGAGGTTAGGGTTTAGAGAGAGAGAGAGAGAGGATAGAGTTTAAGGTTTTTAGTCGCCATCGCATCTGAAATCCACTGCGAGCAGATCTAAAAACCACAAGGTCAGGTCTGAAAACACGGTCGTCTTTGTTTGCCATCGCCGCAAGCCCGCTCAACGTCCGATGTTCGACTCCAGCCGTCACCGTATCTAAGGTTAGGTTTATATATATAGAGAGAGAGAGATGTTAGGTTTAGAGTGAGAGAGAAGATAGAGGAAGAGAGAGATTGAACGAAAAGTAATTAGAGGTTGAATGAGTTTGTATTAGGATTTGTTTATTACATATATAAGGGTATGTTTGTCTATTCATAATTTTTTTTAGCTATCAGGGATCAAAAATTGAATTAATTGTACATAGAGGATCAAAGGCTAAAATAACTTTTTGATTGGATTTTTTTCTATACTATCTTTTAAATAAGGATTATTTAATCTAAAAAAAAAACTCTTAAAAGAAACTAATCGTGTGGTCAATTATGGAGACGGTCCCTTTTGCCAAAAAGTTGGGCACCGCCAAACTCTTCTCCTACTTGATTCCCTGGCACGCTACGTGCCTATGTTTCTAGATTGTTGGACCCAAACAAATTAAATATTCTTTTTAGAGCTTCTTGCACTTTGTAGTTCCAAGTTTTACAAAAAAAAATTACTTTACTTTTTATTCTTTTAATTTGAACGAATTAAACTTTGAAGTATTCAAATTGCATCAAGTTAGTCTTTCCGTTATTTTTATGATATAATTCACCTACGTAGCTGATTCTGTATTTGATACGTGACTGATTTTCATCTTAAAAAATATCAAAATTATCAATTTGATTACCTAGTCAGGAGGATATGAGCAGATTGATCCTAATTTAGTTTGCTTCGGTCTTCTTTGGAAGGTGTTCGACTTGTGTGCTAATCCTATACCACGCACATTGGTATTACCAGGACTTCTCGGGATTGGTTTTGGAGTTCGTGGTAGATAGTATGGGGAATACTTAGTACAACCTAAGGGTTTAATTCTCCCTCGGGTAGAGGAGGGGCGGGTACTACAGTACTCGTTCTTCTACAAATCGTATATTATAAGATTTTAGTCTTCTGAACAGATTTGACATGATTTGAATACTTTAAGTATTTAATATATTCAAATTAAAAGTGTAGGTTCTCAAACTTTAGAGCTATAAAATGCAAAAACCTCTTCTTTTTATTATTATATTATTTTGTGGGGCTGAAATAAACACCTTTAACTTGCAAGAACCGCCCAATGAGATCATAGATGATGATTTAATGTGTATAAAGAAAATCAATTGATGGTTAGTCTTAGTCATAAAACACATGTCTACTTTGTCAATGCACCTATATGTCCATATGACGCATGAATTATTTAAATTTTGAATTGTTACCACATTTTTAAGATAAATTTTTTAAAATAATTTTTTTTTCCTAGTCCCGTATTTTTAGCTTTCCAAATTAATCTAAAAATAAAAAAACATAAACACTCAACAAAATCCACTAATAATAAAAAATGAAATTTAAATAGATATATAATAAAAAAAAATGTGGTCGTTTTATTTAAAAAAAAAAAAAAAAAAGTCCCATGAACTCTTGCCCAAGGTCATAAAAAATTGAAACCAACTTAAAATGTAATTATAATTCTCCAAAATTTTCTTAATACCAGTAGTAGATTTACATTAGGACGAGTGAAATTATAGTACCCCTATTTTTTTTTTTTATATTATTATTTTTATATTTTTTTTCAAATAATAAAACTTTGTCGTCCTGCTTAAAGACATTATGTTGATTTTCTAATTTATAAATTTTAAAAATAATAATAAAAAATAATGAATTAAATACAAATGAAAAACTTAAAATATAAAAAATGTAATTTAATTTAGTCATCTTACAAATGAGTGGAATTTTTGGATGATAATTTTTCTAAAAAAAATATTTATTATTCAATTTCTTCTCTCCATTCTATTCAAATCAATCAGTACCATTAATGAAAAGATATTCCGAAAAAATCATTCTAATTTATGGTATAATTTTTTTTATTGAAAATAATAATATATATATATATGGACTCCTTATTTACATAAACCCCCAATTTTGATTATATTTGAATTTGTTTGATAAATTTCCAAAGGATTCGGTTTGACTAGTGGCTTCCACGTCCCATAAAGCCTGGAAAGTTAAGTATACGTGTTGTAGACGCGCTAAGGAAGTGAGACGATTCCTGGTGTGAACAACGAAGTTACCATTCACCTTGCGCATCAGCAGTCGCAACCAACTTGCCCTGCATCTTCACGCGCGTTCTTTTCGCCCAAACGGATTCGGCCACTCTCTTTTGCCTACCCCCTAAACACGTCCTTGCCGCGTCAGCTCTGCCCATTCATGTCACCGCCACGTCAGTATCATCGTATTTTTCGTGCTTCTTTTTTCAAACCTTCTAGAACGTAACAACCCTTAAGGATGTGTTGGAAAAAAAAAAAATGAATTAAAAATAGATTGAAAAATAGGATAGATAATGAAAAGAATTGTGTTTAGTATGAGATGAAAAGAAAAAAAAAAATAGAGAGATAAAACCTTGTTCCCGCCATTTCCCCCCCTCCCCAAAAAATATGGGGTGAAAATGAAAATGAATTAGAGAAAAAGAATCAAATGACCATTTTACTCCTTTATTTTATATAATAAATACTCATTTTATTTATATTAAAGGTAAAATAGTAAATTAAATAAAAAATATATTACTTTTTTTTTTTTTTTAATACACACAAAATATTATTTCCTTTCCTTTAATATTCCTCCAACCAAATGTATTAAGAAAAAATATTTTCTTTCTATAAAGGGTAATTTTTTTTTTCTTTTTCACCCTCCAACCAAACATATGGTAAGAAAAAAAATAAATAAATAAAGTCGGTTAGAAAAAAGTTCGAAAATACGGAATTATATATGGATATAAAAATAAAAATGATTGTACTTTACACACGTTAACTTTTTGTTTATTTAATTTAAAATTTTATTTACATGCCACCAAACACTATTTATTAACGCCAAAATGATATGTTTTAAGTTAATGTTTGGATTTTAAAATAAACTAATTTTAGACAGCACAGTAGGCAAACATAGAAAAAAAAAATTATAATAAATTTTTAATATTGAAACATGAAATATATAGATATCCTTTGATTGCTTAGATAGAAATATCCAGAAACAAATATATAAATTTTATTAGGTAAGAACGTTTTATAAATATTAAAAAATAAATATATTGTTAAAAATAAATATAAAAAAAAATAAATATATTTTATTGGGTATGGTGAAAGACTGACCTAAGCTCCGACACCTGATCGAAGTTAAATCCTTCTCGGTGTTGCGTTATGGTTGGTTTTAAGTTTTGTTCGACGAATAAGTTCTGGTCAGTATTAATTTCAGATCGGTATGAATTTATGTTCGGTGGTAAAGCTTTGGGGTAAATAACGAAAAATAAATGAAGTTACAAGTTGAAAAAAATAATTGAAGAAATTGTTCCCAAGTGATTAAAAATGACCGTGCTGAGATGATAGATTCTGAACAGATCCTGATCGAGATATTCGCAAACAGAACCAAGAAAGAATTGTCTGAGGTCGGTTATTTGAGATCGGATTAGCCGTTCAGAATAAAACCATTACTAGTCCTGCTAGGGATACTTGGATAAGTATGCTATACTAATTACTATTGTGCAACGACAAGCAAAAAATGCAAGGAAGAAAAACATACAAGTCATGAAAAGTTACCGAGTAGAAAAATGAATCAAATAGGAAACAATTACTGGGAATAAATTTGTTTTCCATTAGATTGAAATGTACACAACGGGGTTCATGCCTGATACAAAAACCTGTTCTAGGCAATAAAAAAAACTACTAAGAACAAGATCTAAAATTCTAGGACTGAAATTTACTGAGGAGGCTCGCCTTGAGCACCCCTAGTCTCAGCACTATTGGCCTCAGCCTCGCCACCAACCTCACCAACTGCCTGACTGGTCTCAGTACCCCCTTCTTCCTCTTCCGAGTCAGAGAACTCCATCTTGATTTCTTGATAGGGGAATTAAGGATACTTTGATGCTGGAGGGAGCGAATCGTCGCCTCGAATCCATCTGTCATTATGTCTACTCTGATGTTGAACTTAAAGTCTTCGAATTCCTTGCTGGCTTGCCAGTTGAAAATAGTATCCTGATCAACTCGGGCCACAACTTATCACTTTTCCTCCTCACTAGCTGACAATTGATTTATCATCTCGGATAAATCCGCCTTCAGCTTACCGATCTGAGACGTCAGTTAGCTCTTATCCTTTGTTAGCTCCTTCATCTTGGCTTTGAGCCTCTCGTCATCAGCGCTAAGCTCTCTAAAATTCTCGCGGAGATTGTTTAAGCCCTTCACCATGATGGCTTTCTTTTGGAGAAGTACCTTCTTCTTTCATTTGCTCGGTTGAGACGGAGGCCTACCTCAGCTACTTTTAAGAGATTCTTCATTCAAAAACATATCACATTAAAACTCAAAAACAAATTAAAAGTAAAGAAGAATAACCAAGAAAGAAACTTACTGCCGTGGCATCCTTGTAGAGCTCTGAGATCAGCTTGACATCACTCTTAGATTCGATCTTTTGGAGATCGTCGGGAGGAGTAATCTTGTGGATAAAGCTGGGGAGTAGCTCAGGGAGGTCCAGGATACGCTGGCCGAGCTGAAGATCGGTATCGGGCATACTGAAGGCCTTACTCTTCTTGGTAGCCTTATGCTGAGCCTGGCTATCCTTCTTTCCTTGTTTCTCCCTCGGTTCGGCATCGATCTCGGTCACCTTTTTCTTCCCTTTGTCTCAACGTTTGGAGGGGGCCGAGCTAACCAGCTTTGCCGGAGAAGGGAATATCTCCAGTGCAAAAGCTTTCCCTCTCGGCGTCGACCTCGTTAGGGTTTGATAGGGAGTAATCCTTGTGGCTGTGGGCTCCCTCTCCTAGGCGGCCTCCTCGGGATGGGCACCCTACTAGGAACCAACAGCTTTCTTGGTCTGTGTCTCATTCACAAGCTTCTTGAGGACGACTCTATCCATTTCTATGCAAAAGAGGTAGATCGATTAATGAAATAAAAAAAGCTTAGTGAAGGATAAGTACCGAAAAGAAATTAAAAAGTTTACCGTTCTTGGAAGATTAGTTGAAAAAGGGTGGAGGCAGTGGCGAATCTCAGTAAAAGTACGGGTCGTGTAAGGTGGACTTGATAAGCTCATTCACGTTGGTGAAGACAGTCTCGAGAACTGTGTCCCTGTCTTCAATAAGCTCCAGGCTCAAAACGATATTTTTCTTCGATTTCTCGGGTTTTGTACAATAGAAAAAAATGTTAGTAGAATTTCATACCAAGCACAAAACTCACCTTGAGTTCGGGACATATACTTACCTACTTTCTCCCAATGCATCTGAATGGGGTAATCTATATCCTCTTTCGAGCCAAACTCCTATTCGCTTCCCCTGAGGTAAAAGAATCTTGGTTTCCAGCCATTGATGGATTGGTGCATCCCACCCAAAAATTGATGCCGAGAAACAATGTAGAACCATCCCTTACCTCTGAGCATGAATTTGGTTAAGAAGATGGCCCGAAAGAGCTTGACGGACAAATCAACCCCTTCTGCGCAAAAGATAATGTGGGAGGCCACAATCGCCCTCATACTATTTGGAGCGAGTTGTGATGGACACAACCCGAGCTCCGAACAAACAGCCTGGACCCATGAGTGGAAAGAAAACCGGAGGCTGGCTAGACGTGGTCCACATAAACGGTCAGGAAGCCCTTCGAAGGTGCACACACACGCTCTTCAGCTCAGGGAGCCGTTAGTACCACCGAGCTCGAGAATGATTATTTACTCCTGGCCTTCTTCATTTCTTCCTCGGACTCAATTTGCCAAATCGGACTGTCTATTAGGACCTGGTGAGCAGGTCGCTCAGGATTGGCATTGGCAGCAGCGCCTCGATCAGACGGAGGTAGATGAGAAACCTCTAGGACGGGTAAATCCTCTTAATCAGACTCGCTGACAAGACCTGAACCTAGCTTGGTTATGGGATCCCTGGAGGAACTCTCTTCTCCATGGTTATCATATCGACTGGCCCCGCTAGTCGTAGCAGTGAGCTGAGAATGCACCTCCCCGCTGGACTCACAAAGTCTATCGAATGATGAAGACGTCCAAGAAATTTTATCCGGAGATGAGCTGAGCTCAATTTATTGGAGGGGATACCGAGAAAGTCCGCTCAAAAGAGTTGGACCCTGAGCTTAGGCTATACCTTGGAGAGAAAGAAGAAAAAGACATGGGAAACAAAGAGTGGAGTATAGTTGGCCAGGAAAAAAATAAATGCTCAAGAGATTCTCATGTGAAGAAATGAGAGAGAGAGAGAGAGAGAGAGAGCCTCTATTTATATCCATGGATATCATACCAAACGGTCACCATATCCGATGTTTGAGAGTGCCCCGATCCTCGTGTTTGTCAGAAAAGACGGGACACATGTCGTGCATCAGAAGGGTTGTGGGGAGAATTTTTAAGAAAGCCAAGTAGCAGGTCATCGAGCACATCTCTAAGGGCGAACTTCTTGCCTTTTCCATGTAGAGTCTTTTTGAGAGAAGAATTCCATCTTTCATAAAAAACGGGCAGAATAGAACCCCTAGCATCTTATGTTGTATTTGGACACTAGGGGCTGGGGGGTAGCTGATGAGGGTAAAAACAAACCACCCCCAAATCATTCGACCGAATACCTCTATGAAGGCAAAGCATCTGATGTGGCTATGAGTGGATTGATGACCTAGATGTTCAAACTCATGTTCTGATCAGTAAAACTTCTAGTCATTTGATTTAGGCCGGTAATATCTTGACTGACGACGCATAGGACCACAAATCTTCTACAGCCAACCGATTTTGACTAATAGTGCCCTAGTCAATATACTCATCTCGGTTCTTGCTTCCAAAGGAAGTCCTTGACTTCATTTTCACCTACAGACACGAATGTATCAATTTCCACCCATTTGGTGAATTAATCAATCACTACCAATAAATATTTCTTATTTCTAGACGCCGATGTGAATGACCTTGGAACATCTATCCCCTATTGTGCAAAAGGCTATGAACTATGGATGGGCATCGGTGCTTGAGAAGGAACCTGGATTTCATTAGAGAATCGTTGGCATTTGTCACACTTCTTGACGTACTCCTTCGTATCATTGCGTATCGTCGGCCTATAATATCCAATTTTAAGTGCCTTGTGCACCAAGGTTCTTCATCCCTGATGGTTCCCACAAATTCTTTCGTGAATTTCTTATAACACATAGTTGGTTTCTTTTGGTCCCAAGTATAGTAATAATGGTTGTGTGAAAGACCTTTGGTTTAACTTATCATCCATCATGATGTACCTTGATATTTTATATAAGATTTTTCGAGCTGATTCCCTGCTATCTGGTAGTGTTTCTTCAGTTAAGTAACATACCAAATGAGTTCTCCAATCTTCTTTTTGTCCGAACTCTCCAACGCAAGCACATGATTTGGTTAAGGTTGTTACAGATGGCTGCTCTAAATAATCCACCACCTTGGATTGTTGATTTGGACCAAAGGATGATGCCAACACTGACAACGCATCTGTTTTTTCATTTTTAGTCCTTGGAATAACTTCAATCTTACATATGTCAAAGGCCTTCATCAACTTTTTTACTTTATCAACATAGAGGCGCAACCTCTTTTGACCACGTACGCACCGTTTATTTGATTTACCATGAGCTGTGAATCTGACTTGACCTCTACATTAAGGGCTCCCAACTCCTTCGTTAAGGTCAGGATCAAAATTACGACATCGTTTTGGTCTCGTTGTTGGATGCTCTGAATCCGAACTGTATAGCCTTCTTGAGCTGATCATCCTTTGGGGTTTCCAGAAATATGCCAACTCTACATCCTCATAAGTTTAATGCTCCATCAACCCATAATTTCCAAGGTCTTATTGGCGTTAACGAACATTTGCCGTCCTCTATGGCTGTTCCTTCCGGAGGTATTAGCTTAGCAATGAAGGCAGTCAGCACTTGGCCTTTGATTGTTGTCCTAGGCTCAAAGGTCACATAGAACTCTCCCATCTTTACTTCCCACTTCTTAAGGCGGCTCGAAGCCTCTGGTTTGTGCATCATCGCCCTAAGGGGGTACGAGGTCAACACATTGATTGCATGCGCTTGGAAGTAAGGTCTCAGTTTTCGAGCTACAGTTACCAGGGTCAAAGCAAGTTTCTCAAGCTTAGTATGACGGGTTTCTGTTGGGACCAACAATTTACTAACATAAAATACTAGCATCTTCCCTCATGTGCATTCCTTCACTAGTGTTGCACTAACCACAACTCGGGTAACCGCCAAATACAGGTACAGCTCATCCCCAGGGTCAACCTTGGTTAAAGTTTCGACAGAGCCCAGGTAATCCTTAATGGACTGCAAAGCATGTTTTCTTCTTTCGTCCCATTGAAAATTCTTACTTCTTCTCAAAATTTTGAAAAAGATAGCACATCTGTCTGTAAATTTGGAGATGAATCTGTTTAGGGCAACCAATCTTCCAGTCAGCACCTAGACTTCACGTATCGTTGTGGGGGACTTTATATTCCGAATAACTTTTATTTGCCCAGCATCAACTGTGATACTCTCTTGTTCACCACAAAACCTAAGAATTTACCCAATGTCACATCGAACGCGCACTTCTCAGGGTTCAACTTCATATCGTACTTTCGTAATATTGCAAAAGTTTCATCTAGATGCTCCAAATGATATTTTCTTTTTAGCACTTTTGACTAATATGTCATCTATATAAACCTTCATAGTTGTTCCAATTTTTTTCTTGGAACATGTGGTTCAATAATCGCTGGTATGTCGCCTCTGCATTTCTCAAACCAAAGGGCCTTACTCTATAGCAGTGTGTACCTCAGGTGTGATGAAAGTTATTGCTTCCTCGTCCTGATGATTTATCCAGATCTGATTGTACCCAGAGTAAGGATCCATCATGGATAATAGTTCGTGCCCAACAGCTGCATATACCATTTGGTCTATCTTGGGTATTGGATAACAATCCTTAGGGCATGCCTGGTAGTAAAGTCCATGCATATCCTCTATTTCCCATTCTTCTTCTTGACCAGTACTGGATTGGCTAGCCACTTTGGGTAGATCACTTCTCTTATATACGCTATTATGAGCGGCCTCTATACTTCAGACTATATCAGTTAATTTTTCTCCGGACTGAACATTCTCTTCTTCTATCTTACTGGAGGGTAGGACCTCAAGATATCAAGTCGGTAAACCATCACCTCAGGGCTAATCCCCTTCATATCTTCAGGTGCCCAAGCAAACACGCCCATATTCCTTTCTAACAGTTGCATGAGCCTTTTTTCCTCAGATTTTCTTAGTGATGTGCCAATTAATAACTTTTTGGACCTTTGATTGAAATTTACTTCTCTTACCTGCTCAGCTGGTTGAAGGACTCTGGGATATTCCCTGAAGTCATCGATCTCCTGCACTAAGCTACCGACTTGAACTCCAATGCGCTTCTGAGCTAGGTTGTTGATTTGAGCTCCGATGAGTTACTGAGTTTGACTGCTGATCTGAGCTCTAGTGAGCCCTTGCTTCTGAGCTGGGTTATTGATCTGAACCCTGATGAGTCCCTACTCCTGTCGCCTTTCGGTTGTCTTCTTCCTCTTTCTAGTTATCGCTAAACATTGCTTGGATGCAGCTTGGGTTCCTCAGATAACAACCATCTTGCCATCCTTCACTTGCTTTACATATTGATGAAGTGTTGATGCTACGACACCTATTGCATGAAGCCAGGGTCATCCCGAGATAACATTATATGGGGACGTTGAATGCATTACGGTAAACTCCACAACCATAGTCAATAAACCCCATCTTTGCTCATTGCGACAAGTAATGTGATCTTCCCCATTGGAGAGCTTAGGTCTCCATTAAAACTTACCATTAGCATTTGGGTTGACCCAATGTCTGAGTTGGAAACACCCATCTAATTGAGTGTGTCAACGAAAACGACGTTAACTGAATTGCCTGTGTTACCCAGAATCCTTAGCACCTCGAAGTTGGAGATCCAAAGCATTATTATTAAGGTGTCATCATGAGGATGAGCCATTTCCCCATAGTCCTCGTCATCAAATATGATCTCCGGTCTAGTTTTGCTTGTCGGAACTATTACTTCTCTGCTACCTGGTTTTTTCCTTGCCTCACCGACCTTTCTCTTTTGTCTGTGGTCCATTTTCCCGGCGCAGGGATCAACTGCATTTATCACGAAGCTAGCCCTAAGAATGCTGCCAGGGTTATTATCCCGTATCTCAAAGGGTGCAGTAGTATGAACTCCACTTGAAGCCTCCACGCGTGTTTTCGTATCCACGAGGAGTGATATTTCTCCTCCCTAACTCAGGCCTATTGCGCTTAACTGTGACTGTCTTATCTCATTAGTTAACTTTTTTTTATTCTCTTCCCACAGACAGCACCAAATGATGTTGCAAATTTTTTTTCAGTATATGTAATAACTTCTCACGTGCCAAAAACCTCCGCAACCTACAATCTAACTACAAAAACCAGTTAGTTTTAAGGGAAGGATACTGGTGTTGTGTCAAACAAAGAACCTCCGGCGTGAGAATAAGTCAGGTTGTTCTATGTATAAAAGAAAACTTAAGATTGAGATATGAGACTTATATCTAATACCTATTTACCTTCTGTATATATGAGATGTTTTACCTCATAACCGTCTTTCCCATGATTCTCTCCACATTCCATATTTAATTATAATGATTGTTGTCCATGCTCCTATTGCGGGTTATCACAATGATCACGCCCGCGAGTATGGCGGGGGTAGGTGAGGTTGATCTACCATCCTCAGAGCTAATAACTGGGACCCTATTAGAAGGCCTCGTTCTATATTGGATCAACCCATGTATGGATGGGCTTCCTAAATGTACTTATATTTGGGCTATTAACACGCTCGGCCTGTGATCGGTTCTTGGACCACTTTTATCAGGTCGGGTTTTATCAGTTGATCTGACCCGACTTCTCAACATCGATTTTCCACAATTCATGTGTTGGAATTTTTCCCACATCAAATACATATCTGGTGGGTCGAGGTATATAAACATTATCCTAAGAAGATATACACCCCCCCTCTATGCATGGAGTTGAATGACGAGCCCTTCTCAAGATACAACGATCTAAGGAGTCAAGGTGCAAATAGGACATTCCTATATTGAACTGATCGCAAACCCTATTGCCCGTATAAAATCACTTTTCTATTTATATATCTCCATAAATTCATATTCAATAATATATATATATATATATATATATATATATATATATATATATATATATATATATATATATATTCTTTACTTCCCTCTATCTTTCTCAATATATCTCCATGTATTCTTTCAACCTCACACCTATATATAGTGTATGAATTATGTAACTTTTACTGTAATATTAAGTACTCATAATATTATGATTAATAAAATCACTAATTACACATATAAATATTATTGTAACATATATATTTATAGAATTCCTAAAGTTAATTTAATAAATTTTATAATTTAATCACAATAATAATGTGTAATAGACATGTAATTAGAACAAATAATTATAGTCATTATAAATATATATTAATAATAATTTGATTAAATAAAATAAAATATTTAGGTTTTAAATTATTTTTCTAACAATCCCTAACATAATTTAAAAATATAAAATAAAATAATAAAATAAAAATAATGGGTAATATAATGTTGTGTAATTGGTATAGGTGTCTTCAGAACTTGAACTTCACTTGATATAACAGAGACACGCACCAGAAATGGAATGAACACACATAATTACCACCAAACCAACCATGTTTTATTAGTCAGCCAAAATAAAGAAGATATACTATATTCTGGTTAAGAATTGCAGAACTAATACTCACTCTGAATCCAATACGTTTTCATATTAAATAAAAGATTAATTTGAATCTAAACAAAAATCGATATACATTTGAATTTTGAATTCATATATACGGAAGGATTAATGTTGAATATATACAAGACAACAAAAAAATCAAGGATTTAAAATGAGAAAATCTTCAACATCTCAATAATTGAGATTTGCGAGGGGATTATAGTCCACAGAAATCTAAAAATTTAAAAAGCAAAATTAAATTGAAAAGAAAATTTCATATAAGTATTTAAAAATTGAAAAGAAAAAGTAAGTAATGAATTGTAAAGTTAATTTTCATGAGATAATAAGTTCATCACTTAATTTTTCCCTAAACTTAATCAATGCATCAATTTCTAAGAACTAAATACACACGCGTGCGCGCGCGCGCGTGCAGACACACATATATATATATATGATTTCATTAGAAATATAATTTTAAAAAAATAACTAAAAGTTATAATTTTTTTTGGGGGATCTAAAAAAATCATTTGTAAACATCATTTATGACTAAAAAAATTATAAATGATGTTTACAAATGTGTTTTTTTATTTTTTTTAATAATCACAACTACAATTTAAAATACGATGATACCTCTAAAACATGAAATAGCCCTATTTCAGAGTCAATTCCACGTAAGCATGTCGTAGTTTTTATTTTTATTTTATTTTGGGCTCAATGATTGGTTTTCTTAAGCAGCAAGTTGAGGCAATCACGACAAGGCTTAACCTCGTGGATCCGAGGTGGCATGCATGGCCATGGCCGAACCTGTGTGCCCTAAAATATGTTACCTTTTCCTTGTCGGTTTGAAATATTTTTCCTTTGTCTATACATATATATCTTTAGCAAACCAAAATACTTTATATATATATATATATATATATAGTGACAAATAAATTGCTTACCAAAATTAGTTCTGATGGAATGGTGGAAAAAGACAATGCTTTTAGATTTGTTTACTCTTACTAGGAAATAAATTAATGTAAATTAAATTATTTTTTAATTTTATTTCGACATTTTTGTTTTCGTTTTCGTTTTATATATTATATTAAAATATTTGAGTTTTTAGTGTCATCTACCCACATTAGTTGCAACAATCAACGGGGCACTAAATTTGAAAATAAAATAAAATACATGGGCATTGTAACTACTAGTCATGCATTGAATGTATGGTGTAAAAATGTATAGTCTTTATTCCATTTCTTCATGATAGAGCTATTAGTAAACTTGAATGACTCACATGCACATTGCTCAAGCCACAGCAACCTAACATAATTTGCCATTAGTCAAAAAAGACAATTTATTTAAATAATAAACTCTTTTTTGACCAAACAAATGACATTGCCATTATTATTATTATTATTAGTGAGAGATCATGACATTATGAAAATTCTCAAAATAAATAAATATTTTAGTTTAGTCACATCTTTTAAATTTCATAGAAACACTAATGTTCCAATTAAAATTGTATCGACAATCGTTGTCCACTAACCGCCGATCATCGGTTGCCAATTTTTTAGCTACATTCAACCAATTTTTTAGTAACATCTTTAAGTAGACTTTTTATTTATAATTTTTTTTGGTTATATTTAATAAAATTTTCAAATATCAAATGTTTAAAAATTACATGAATATAAATAAAAAACATCTAAAATGCACTTAAAAATATAACTGAAAAATTTATTAAATAATAATTATATATAATTAAAATATACATTAAAAAAATAGTTACATATAACTAAAACTAAAGAAATAATTACATGTAACTAAAAAAATTCTGACGACCGATGGCCGGATTCTGGGGATTAAAGGTTGGAGGTCTGATTGCAGGTGGCAAAGGGTGGGCACGGAAGGTGGCACTGGAAGTCGATGATGCATACCTTAATTAGAAGCATTTAATTGGAGATATAAGAGAATATTGACAATGAGATAAAACATAATTACAATATTTATATTCGATTTAAAATTAAAATATAATAAATTATGAATTAAACTTAAATTATGCACCAATTATCCCTTATTATTAAGAGATTTTTATTATTTAGTCTTCCAAAGTAATGTAAACTATATATTAAAAACACCTCCTCCTGTCGAAAATAAGCTTTTGGTCCTCAAATATTATTCAGAAAACAGTCCCGATTATTTGACCAGTAGTTTTTCTTAATTTACATAATATGTCATTCTATAAAATCTACAATTGTATAAATAAAAATGGAAAGTCCATTTATCATGGAATAAAACTATGTCTAAAGAAATCAAAATTAAGAACGTTTTCAATGTAAAAAAAAACTATTTTAATGTATAATTCACGCTCTTCATTTTGATATACATATTGTATATTATTAGAAAAAATATATATAGATTTTTGAATATTCAAACCACATAGCTTGAATGTTCACATGTGAGCCACAATAGTGTCAATGTACGTTGTTTTACGAGTTATTATTTTCGAAGTAACGTGAACATTCACACTATATTATAATGAAAGTTAACATTTGATAATATTTGTACTCATATATTGGAAATGTTCACCGATAATCATGAATATTCGAATAATTTAACATTCAAACACACAAATATGATACTCTTGTATAATATAGTGAATGCTCACACTATTTCGAAATAATAACTCAAACCAAATTTAATAGGGATTATCAGCATAAACATTCACACTATTATTTGTATAGTTGTAAATTTTCAAGGGTGAATGTGTAATTTAATAGAAATTTTTAATTGAAAAGCCATTACCAATGTGAACATGACCAGCGCAGATGAACAACAAATTTGAGAAAAGAAGCGGATCCGACGATTCGAAGAAAAACGTCAATTAAACAAAGAACGGCAACTGTCGCTGTTGCTGTCCAATATTCAACGATTCGAAGACGAAGACGAGATTTCCGTTCTCATTATTTCTGGCACTACTCTGTTCTTCTTCTTTGTTCTGTTTCGTTATTTTGGTAATCGTTCAAGATTTACCTTGTCTTCAATGTTGCCGTCGCCATTCAAGATCCGACCATTCATTTGTTTTGTCTGACCTCTATCAAGATAGACATTAGGAGAGAGAAAAAAGGCAAGGACTGATTTAGATTGTGAAACCCTAGTTTGTGCACTGAGAGAGAAATTGTAAATTGACTGAATTTTTCATTTTAGTGATTTACACATGTGTATTAATGTCCATACAATTTATTTTCCCAGGACTATGTTCTTAATATATTCTGCAAATGGTTTTTTTACTAATATATTTTTTTATTTGGTTAAGTTTTAATTAATACTAATTGTTAATATAGAGGTAAGCAATAAAAATGTCTATTATTATTTTTGAACCGACGTTTCATGTAATTGTTTGGTGCCTCGGTAAAGGGGCGAATCAAAACCCAAATTGAAAATCTATTTCCGTCGCCAAAAAAGAAAGACATAATAATTAATTATGAGTTAACAATCCCCCACGTTTAGGTGAAGCAAATGTTGTAATGCCAAATTCTGGTACCTGGCAAGAACTAAATATAAATAATTGGTTTGCTTTTTAAGAGTGTGAGAGTGGGGACCTATCTATTTCTATTTTATTTTCATACTTTTGACTAATACTACACTTTGATCTTTGATCTCCAATCACATTTTCTTGACTTTTTCCTTCTTGAAAATCGAGTTTTGTATCAGATTCACATCTCAAAATTTAATTTTACACTAGACTCAATTTAATTTTGAAATTGTACTTTTTTCTTTTTTGTTTTACAAAAAATTACTGCCATTCAAAATAATTAAATAAATAAATTAGAGATCAACTAAAAAAAAATTCTCCAATTTTGTTATCACTAGAAGGTGTTATATGATTTTTTTTTTTTTAATAAAATAAGAATATTTTACTACTCAAGCGGCAAGGCACGCTTGAGTTAGAGTAGTTAAACGGCCTCTGCAAATTTAAGAGTTCAAGTTTGCAGAAAAATACTTGTTGGGAGGAATAATTACGAAACTTCGAACTATCATTGTGTGGGTGTGAGAACATTCATACGATTGCAAAAAAGAAAGAATATTTTAGTCCTAGTAAAAATGTACAGGGTTGATTTTACCCACCAAAAAATGTAGTAAACTAATTTTCTGAAGGTAAAATATGCAATTCGTCTCTAACTTTCTATTCGGCTGGTCAATAAAATTTTGAGACAGCAGGAATCATCCTAATTTCTCTAAAAATGACTGGTGGTTCGTTTGACTAAGATATTTGAAGGAGAAGTTCGTACTTAAAAAATAAATAAATAAATAAAATAAAGAGAAGAAAAATAATCTATAATTTTTTTTCTCAAAATGTTACCTTCAAATAATTTATCAAAGTATTCAAAGACTTGTAACCTAATATATATATATCTCTAATATATATATATCTCGTTTTTTTTTTTTTTGTGGTAAGTCTACACTTAAACCTCTTCCCCAAGTTAAAAAAAAATAAAAAAATAAAAAATAAAAAATTACCAAAGTGGGGCACCCTAGTCCCAAGGGAATTAACGGTAATGGGCCTTCAAACTTCAAGGGTGCGTTTGGTTGGGTAGAAAATGGATAGAAAGGAAAATGAAATGGAAAATGAAAACAAAAACAAAAACACTCTTGTTTGGTTGGATGGAAAATGGGATAAAAAAAAAAAAAAAAAATAGGATAAAAAAAAATACAATTTTCGAAACAATTTTTTTCTCACAAATACGGAGAAAAAATGAAAGAAATTGATGAAAAATGAATAAAATTACAATTATATTCTTGATAAAATAATTTTTAATTTATTTTTGTAATATATAAATATAAAATAGTAAATTAAATTAAAATAAATTATTTTTTCTTTTTTTTTTAACCAAATAATATTAGTAAAAATAATTTTTCTAAATTAAAATATTATTCTTTTATTTATTTATTTTTATCCTTCCAACCAAACGTATCCAAAGGAGAGTGGTGAAATGGACTCGAGCGCGTGGAATTTAAACACCATCGTTGATTCGTCATCATAGAAGATTCCGTCGTGATTTTCGAGAAAAACCAAGCAACAGTTATTGGTGGGGCCCTTTTCTTTTTTTAATAATTTGGGGCCAAGCAATAAAAAGTCAGTTTCCAGCTAGGATTGTGGGCCTCGTGACTACTCTAACTAACGTGAATCAAGCGGAGCAGTAGAAGGCTCATCACCTTTTTAACGTGAAAACAAGATGCAAACGCTCCCGGCGCGTGCCACCCGAGAGTCTCTCTTTTATTAGTCAGGTAATTTTAATAAGAAAAATATTAATTGATTATTACTTGAAAAAAAATATTCTCTTAATCTATTTATTGTTTTTGTACACTCTTACACGTTAATTCACATCAAATACTTAAGCCAAAAAACATATTTAAAAAGTTTGTAAATATATTTTGTTCCCATCTTATTTCATTTAAGAGATTTAAGGATAATTTTAATGTTTTATAAAAAAAATAATTAGAATTTAATATAATATTTTTTTATTGATTAAAAAAAATTAAAAAATGTATGTTAATTTTTTTTTTTTTTTATATTTATAAATTAAGAGAATCAATATAGCACCTTTAATCATGTCGAGAATCCCTCGTAATACATAAGATTGAGGTTTTTTTTTTTTCTCTTAATATAAAATATAAATAAGAATAAGAATGAATTATTAGAAGAAAAGGTGGCATATATATAAAATAATATTGAAGGGTTAGTTTTGTCTCCAAATAGAAGAACCGGGGTTGGGTTGAGTTGCCTTCTTTTGCACGTCTTTTTTTGGGTCATTCAAACTCTATAAATACCCCAATCTTTTCGCCTTCATTTCCCTTCTTCCTCTCTCCTCTCTCCTCTGGTCCTTCCCTTTTAGGGTTTTTTTTGAATCCGCCGCCCTATTATTGGAGGTTGATTCATGCATAACAACCTCTCCTCTCTTTCATTTTCCCCTTTCTTTCTCCAGAAGCCTGATTTCCCCGGCCCGGCGATTTGGTTGATCGGCGGCGAAAAGGAAGCTTTTCTGAAACTCTCCGAATCAGGTATTTTCAACAGTTTTTTTTCAGGTTCATGTAATTTTCTTGTCTCTGTTATGCATATGAGCAATGCAGATGAAAGTTATCAAAACAATTTATTTTTTATTTATTTTTAATTATTTTTGTTCAATTTCACATGAAAGCATCGATCGTACATGTTTATAGATGTTGACATTTCAATATAAAAGTATTTTTTTTTTTCTGTTTAAAAAAAAAAAAAAGAATTTCCGAATATGGTTTGGGTTTGATGTGAAAGAAAACCCATTTATGTTGGGCCCCAGTTTTCTGTTTAATTTATTAAAATATAGCTAAGTAATTTTTTTATATTATGTTCAGATAAATTTTAACAAAAAAAATTTAGGATACTTTTGCAGCTGCAACTCAAATAACCCATAATTTTTTGACTAATTTTCATGCCTTTTTTGTTTTTCAATTATATGCTTAAATAAGAGATTAAATTTCACATCAATTTCGATTTATTTTAGATAAGAAAATGTGTATATTGATATCATGATTTGACAGCGCAATAGTTTTAATTTATTTTTGTTATTTAATAGTTAATAAATGAATTTGACGGTTGCTGTCAATGATGGAAGATGATGAAATATTTGAATATTATGTGTCCTAATCAGATTTTCGTGGTTTAACATGAAAATTTTGATTAGTCATCGGATTTATTAAAATATATAGGGGTAAAATTGGAATCAATGGCTTGTTAGGCACAATGTTCATAGTTCAGGAACTTAATTAAGACGATTGAAACTTTAATGACCTATTAGCATGATACACATATAATGTTTTATCCTAGACCTAAAATGGTTTGATAACACTAAAAATTTAAACGTTGAAATTTTAAAATTAAAATTTTAAGTGTTAAATTTTTGACCAATAATGTTCAACAGGATAATTAAGGCCCCGTTTGGTTAGTATTCCCAACCAAACCCAACCCAACTCAACCCAAAAATTTTAGGTTTGATTTTTGGGAACACGTTTGGCAAACACAAAACTCAACCCAACCCAACCCAAAAAATAGGAATTGATTCTCAAAATCTTAAAGAAATCAGAAACAAAAAAAAGTTGTTTCTTTTTTTTCCCAAAAAATTCAACCCAAAGTTTTCAACTTCCGATTTCATCGGTCGGCCGACCACCACCACCCGCCACCGTCTGCCCCCTCCCGCCTCCGTCTGCCGTAGCCGGCCACCGTCCGGCGACCATTGCTGGCCACCGCCCGGCGACCGACCACCATCTCCGGCCACCTCCAGCGACCTTCCGCTACCGCTGGCTACCTCCGGCGACCGTTCGCGTCGCCGGCGTCCACCTCCGGCCACCGTCGCAGGCCACCTCCGCCGCCGCCGCCGGCCGTCCGGCCACCTCCGCCGCCACCGCTGGTCGTCCGGCCACCACCGCCGAAAAATTAGTTTTAGGATAAAATCGTTACCAAACACATTCTGTTCTCAGCATAAAACAAAAATTGTCGTTACCAAACGTAATTCTGTTTCCAAAATTCTCAACCCAACCCAATTCAACTCAACTCAACCCATTTCAATTGGGTTCAGAAAAGTGGGAACACTAACCAAACGCCACCTAAATAACCCACATTTGGCTGAAAATTTTAAATATATTTTAAGAATGACTAAATTGATTAAGTAATTTTAAGCGTAGTTTGGTCCCCTTTTGTTGGGTGCTTCTCATTTTCAAAAGGAGAAATAGGTCTAAATGTGTTTGGTAATTATTATTATTATTATTATTATTTTTTTAAAACGCCCATGTGAACTTCTTTCTTTTTGGAGTGTTTTTAAAAGTCAAAATGAACTTTAAATTGATATTAAATTTTTCTTCTTATTTTATTATTTTATTAGTAAGATAAGATATTTAAAATTATTTATTTTATGAAATTTAATTATTTATTTTCAACATGTAAGGTATTTTCATATATAAATTTTTATATACAAACAAAAATTTCTTTTAATTAATATTAGGAATAAATAAATAAATAAATATAATATATCTATTTTAGTAATTTAATAATCTTTTAATTTTAGACATAAATGTTTACTGTATTTTTCATTTTCAACAATTACTTTTTAACAAATTTAACACCTAGTTTGTAACTCTTTTTTGACTTTTTCTTTTTAAAAGTCACCGGGGACAAGTTACACTTAAATTACAGCTATCAAAGGAATTTATTATAAAAATATTTAATCTATTAAGCTTTGAGTTATTTATTGAAATCGTGGAGTTAACTTTCATCTTGTCTCGTGGATTATTCTAACACCCCTTAAAATTATTATTATTTATGAAAGAGTGGATGAATTTCATTTTGGAATTATACTCTCTCTCTCATTACAATACACAGACCAGGGGCAGGGCAGGGTGTTGTGTTGGTGGGGCATCCATTGTTTGGTGGTTGTTCAGTCTTGTCAACTACACTTACAATATTTTAATAACTGAATTACAATTTTTTATTCAGTATTCTATTTTTTGTATGCAACATAAAATATTCAAATTTTTTTAACCTATTTGTGTTTTTTTTTTTTTAGAATATAATTTGAGGAAAGCAACTGGATTATTTGACTCCCAATTCTTTTCCTTCCTCACAAAAATATCAATTTCATCAACAACATTTGAATAATAATAAAAAAAACTAAAATTTGAGGTTTAATTTGTGAAATTTTTATTGTTTGACAGATAGAATAACATTCCTAATGATTTTTTTATTATATTAATGTTTATTTTTTAGTCTTATTGTCAATTAATGCCCATTAATCTTTGACTCTAATACCCTTGTGTGATTTTAACGTCATTAATTATTAATCTCTTTTTGAAACGTCCCTTCCTTAGTAACACACCAATTATGGAATAAAACACCAACAAAAAAAAAAAAAAAATTATTTTGTGAACGTTCACAACAGATGAAATTTATGAAAATTATAAAAAAAATTATTTGTTCCTTGTCACCTAACAAAGTTTTGAAATATAGTTTTCTGTTTCCAAACAAAAAAAAAAAAAGGGTTTGGAAGACACCAATAGGTTTCAATGTGTTTGATTTTCTATGCAAATAAAATTGATTCTCTTTTATTATTTGTTTTTTGTGTTACAAATAATGTTGGGACTATCTTGTATAAATGCAGTTTAGCTTTGAAAATGTGGTATTTTTCTTACATTTTTTTTTATCATGTGATTCGAAAATTTAATTCTTAAATCTAATTTAAATCCATAATTACGTTAGCTGATTTCAGGAGCTCTATGCTTGATGGACCGATCTCCCAGTAGTAGTGACAAGAAAACTCTAAAGAGGTGGTTTTTCATTGACAAAAGGGTTGGGTAAAAAATAATAAAAAAAATATAAAACAAAATCGATTTCATCGATTGTTTTTTTTTTTCCCGACAAATATTGAGTTTTTGTATCGCAAGGGGTATTTTCGTAATTTCACAACACGAATGGACCTAAATTCGACAAAGGCGTCGCCTGTTCTCGCTGATCCCGCACCCATAAACAAGTCTAGGCTCAGCGGGATCTACTCTTTCTCTTCCAACATTATCAAAATACCAAGAAAAAAACCAGGAAAACTCGATGATGTTCGATCCAACGGATGGCTTGACGCCATGAAATCTTCTTCCCCTCCCCATAAGAAGATATTTAAGGATCTTAGCACTGAGGTTGTCTCCTCAGTTGATAATGCTATTGCTCATCGCTCTTGGAAGGTATTATTGATTATCCAAAAACTAAAAAAATATTGTATTTATGTTCGACCGTGATTTATTTATTTTTCATGTTTTAATAATTATTCAGCTTAAATATCCATCTGCGCTCGATTCGTTCGAGCAAATCATGAATCGTGCGAGGAATAAGAAGATAGTAATGTTTCTAGATTACGACGGGACTCTTTCTCCAATTGTCGATGATCCTGATCGTGCCTTTATGTCTTCTGATGTAAGCGACTACATGCGTTTTCATGTGCATAATTATACATACATATATATATATTTTCGTTCATTTCAGTGTTTGTTTTCAACTAAAAAACTTTGTTTTTCAGATGCGTTCGGCTGTTAAGAATGTCGCCAAGTTTTTCCCTACCGCGATCATTAGTGGAAGAAACCGTGATAAGGTGGCTAAATATCTTTTTTTTTTCTCCTTGAAATAATAATTATTTATTTTATCTGTTTTTGTGCTTGGAATAACTCTGTGTATATATATGTTTTTGCTTAGGTCTTGGAGTTAGTAGGACTTACAGAACTCTATTATGCCGGTAGCCATGGAATGGACATTATGTTTCCTTCCAAAGAAACACTTTCCAACGACCATTCTTATTGTATTAAATCTACTGAGCCACAGGTAATTTTTTTACAGTTAATAAAAAGTTAAAAATAATCTTATTTCGTCCTCTTTTTATTTTATTTTTGCATGTTGCAGGGCAAGGAAGTCAATTTATTCCAACCTGCTAGTGAATTTTTACCTATGATTGACGAGGTAAAATTTACATGATGGAAAAGACAAAATAATTCTTTAAAAATAAAAAGTAATTATTTATTTTTGGTTTAGGTTTTTAGAACCCTCGTTGAGAATACAAAGGATATCGAAGGTGCGAAAGTGGAGAACCATAAATTTTGCGCCTCTGTACATTATCGTAACGTAGATGAAAAGGTCAGCCTTGTCCTATCTCTTGGTAACTTTGCCCTTTGGATTAATTACGCTTTATCCCTTATATTTTGATCTTCTTTTATTTTGTCCCTCCTACTTTAAAAATTCACACTTTATCCCCTTTTACTTGGGACAATACTTTTTTTTATATGTTAAAAAATGAGTGAAAATAACTTTTTTCATCTAACTTTTACATAAAAATATACAAAATTATTCTTTATTTTATTTTATCAATAGAGAAATAGAAGTAGAGAGTTTATTATTTTTAAATAATATTAAATTTAAATTAAAAAATATTTTTTGGTGAATAAAAGTATAAAACGTGAGTTTAGGAGTAGAAGGAGGTGATGTGTAGGTTTCTAAAATAGAGAAATTAAAATAAAATAAGACTAAAGTATAAGGGGTCAAAAAGCAATTAACCCTATCTTTAGTATCTGATGAATTGACGACGTTTTTGTATTTGATTTCAGAATTGGTCAACAATTGCACAGCGCGTTCATGATGTTTTGAAAGATTACCCTCGACTGAGACTGACTCATGGACGGAAGGTAATTTACTTTTTACCTTTTTGACACTTTGTGTCCTCGAAGTTTGATCCTTATTTCATTTTGCTCCCATAGTTACAATTTGAACACATAACACCCTAAAGTTCTATAATCATCCAATTTCAATCTAAATCAATAACTCCATTGTAAATTTGGACGACAAACACCCAACTGCCATACACCCAACTATTTTTATGATTTTCAACTCTCTCCTTACAAATTTTCTACGAAACACCTACACACACACAAACACATATTATATAATGCGCGCGCGCACACACACATAATACTATATGTATATTTATGAGTATTAGGGCCGGAAGGAGGATGCTGAAATTGGCCATGTTAATATATGTATATGGCCCCTCAGCCATTAGGTTAAACCTTAATCTCACTAGAAAAACTAAACCTACTCCCACTAGGAAAATTCTAGTCACTGTCTATATATAGGCCCTTTGTGTATCTTTATAACATTATATCCTTCACACATATCAATATAATCGTCTCATATACTCTCTCAATATTTTGCCGGCAATTATTCTAATATGATATTTTAGAGCTAAGGTTATGAGAATTCATCTCTTATTCTCTCCTAGTTAAATCATCTGTACACGTTTGGGGTTGCACATTTTCATTATTCTCCTATAATCAAATCATCTGTGCAAACTAGGGATACACTAAAGGGGGGGGGGGGGAGGTGATAGATTCCTATCTCACATCATTCAGTTGAGAGTTGTAAAACTACTATATAAATTAAAGATATGACTCCACTTGATATCATATGGTTTTAAGTTAGAACCCCCCTAGCAGTATCTTTCACAGATATCAATATAATTATCTCATATTCTTTCTCAATATTCCGCCTCTCAACAATTCTAACAGCCCATAAACCCTCTTAAAAATAATCAGGTGACAGTTTTCTCTCCAAAATTGTAATAAAAATAGTGACTTGAACTATTGTTTTATATTATACCATGGGAACCAAAAGGAGATTTTGTCAAGGGATATAAAGTGTCAAAACCCCTGGATTTAAAAGGCATTCTGTTAAGACATAAAATGGGTGTCAAAACTTACTGTGTTGTTGTGTATAGGTATTAGAGGTTCGTCCTGTGATTGATTGGGACAAAGGGAAAGCAGTGGAATTTCTACTTGAATCCCTTGGTGAGTAAACAATAAAGAACACCCTTATCTTTCTAATAATTATCAATTTTTATTTTTAACGAATAAATAAAATTTTGTTAGGGTTAAGTAGCAGTGACGATGTGCTGCCTATTTATATCGGAGATGACAGAACAGATGAAGATGCATTCAAGGTAATTTTAATTACATTAAAAAAAGAAAAAATGAAAAAAAAAATGTGTCCGATTATTTATTGATTTATTTTTGAATTGAAAAGGTGTTGCGGGAGGGGAATCGAGGTTACGGAATTCTTGTATCGCCAGTACCAAAAGAAAGCAATGCCGCCTTCTCTTTGACCGACCCTTCAGAGGTACATATTTTCCGACTACTGCCAATTTTTTTAATTTTTTTTAATATTTATTTATTTATTTATTTTTTTGGAAAAATATTTACAGGTTAGGGAGTTCCTGAATTCCCTTGTGCAATGGAAAGAAGAGAGTGCACCAAAAGACGCAGCACTACATAAAGAAGAGAAACTTAGAGTGAAATATTTGCGTTAAGAATAGAGATTTCAATTTTTGGATATTTAATTTCATAATAAATAAAACATTTTTTTTAATACGAATTATATAATTATCAATTATTTATTTGGTTAAAAGGATTTTACCCAAAAAGGTGGGTCTTGCTGTATCTTTTATTTCATTTCTCTGAATTGTTTTTAATTTAAGAGTCAGTTTATTTGATTGTGTAATATTCTATAAATCTCTTGTCCAAACAATGATTATAATAGCATTGTCGAAAATACAAAACTAACGGCAAAACAAATCAAAATAAACAAATAAATAATAGTTAAAAAATAAATAAAAATAAAAAATAAAAGTTTTAACAACAATAAGTGAAAATTACATTTTTGGTCTCTTTAAAGAGCGGTTAGGTGGTTAGGTGTTTATGTGAACTTTGTGGTTTGCCAAACTGTAAATTTGGTCCCTTAAATTTCATATTTGTTTCAATTCCAAGAAATTAAAAATATTGAGAGTAATTTTGGATGGAAAATGAGTTCTACTCAATCCATAGTCTTTTAATGGGGTTTTGTTATTTCATCACTCTACTAAATCTAAGACAATTTCCCTTAATAACGGATTCAGACTTCTTTCTCAATTTTTTTTAACAAATCATTATTAGAAAAAACCGTCTTAGATTTAATAGAGTGAAGAAATGACGAAAATATACTTATTAGAAGGGCACAAGCTGAGCATGATCCATTTTTCGGCCATCGACGCAACCCCTACCTATTTCCTGGAAATGATGGGTGGGTCGCGGATCGGACCGATAGTGAGTTTGGTTTTGGATTCGATGAATTCGGCCATGGATTTTGATAAATGGGAGAAATCGACGGCGACCATTTGCTGGGTGTCGGATTTGAGATCTTTGGTGGCGGAGGGGAGGAAACGGATATGGGAAGATTCGCCTCCCCTGCCTGCTTCAAGCTTATATCTCCTCTGATCTCCCACTCATTCTCATGTATTCTGCATAAGGAAGACTCGTTCCTCATCCTCTCTATCTCTGTCTCGGTGGTTGGTCGATGTTGGTGGTGGTTGGAAAGAGGTTTTTGGCGATCAAGAAGTTGTTTCATAATAATCTAAGTTAGTTTGGCGTGATATGCCGGAGGTTTCGTTCAACGCGATTCCTGTGGGTTGGGGTCTTGGGAGTCCTGTTTGGGCTGACTTCGACAACAATAATAACCTTATGTTGCCTCTAAATATTCTTTTTAGAAATATCCATCAGCCAGAATTTATGGGTTCTGAAGTGGGTAAAATCCGACCACCTCCACGTATCTGCTACCTAGATCGAAGCAACCACGTCACCAGGGCCACCTTACCAAATGGCCTCGAGAGCCCGATGAATAGGTAGCCCGGACGACTCCTCAGGTCGGTAAAAGCGAAGGACATCACCAAATCTCCAAGACAAAATCTCCTCTAAATATCTCCTAGGAAGGTCAAGTTGATGCGTGCAACACGACCTTCACCTTGGTGCCCGGGCCGACCTGTTACTCTTAGCAAGCTTGGTCCATGGGTTTCTCTGTCAACAAACAAAGGGCCTAAGGCCTAGGCCCATAGCTCTAATCCGCCGTGTTCCTTATGTGTTTGACTAATTAGTGGATAACCGAGTTTAAGGCCCTAATTTTCTGGAGTGCTAATTGTTGTCTCGCTTATAAATAGGAGGCTTCACTAACACATTTCCACACACAAGAACACGCATAAAGGTCAAGGTAATAGCTTTATCTCTCTAAATGACTTGCTTCCTATTTCTCTGAGCTCTTATTCTCATGTCAGAGGGGGTACGCCGGACCATACTACTGGTTGGTCCAATTTCAAACACCAACAGTTTGGCTCTGTCTGTGGGAAGTGCACAAAAAGACTTCTCCCAGTCATCAGCTACCCACTTTGCTAAGGTTTGATGAACACAAGGTCAGGACCCTTCTTGCAATCAAGGAACTAGAACACCGCTGTGAATATCGACCCCACGAAGGCATGTCTCAGGCTACCAGACCGAAAACTAGGGCTGCCGCCCACCATCCAGTCGAGGAAGAAAATATTAATATTGAGAGATAATTCGTTCTCCCAGTCCTGGCCTCAAGCGTCTTCCTGGGCCAGACTTCCGAGATCGTTGTTGTCGCTAGACTCGACAATTTGGAACGCCAACTCGATAAGTTCCAAGACTACTTCAACATCTTTTTTTTCGTCTGCCTCCGGCCCCAGTTCAAGGGGGACCAGATCTTTATATTACAGGGGCGAAAGACCACCCACAGGAGTCCGATGATCGAGTGGTTGCCTCTTATGGATATGTGGTGCGGGCCCAACCTTAGCCCGGTAACTGGGCATCCAGGGAAAGAGATCTTGACCCCCTTATTGTATTAAGGTCTATGCACTGGCGATGATCCGAAGATAGGCCAAGGTCATAGCTGGCTCGGGAATATAGTCGCCAGGACCATTCTGAGCACTGATCGCGCCAGGTTTGTGAGGTGGACTCGCATTCTTCGCCACCAGCTTGGACGCGTGAAGCCTAGGCTGATGCTAGCCAGGTCGCCACCCCGGCGAGAGGGGAGACAACTATGGAGCACCGCATGGCCAAAATAGAAGCCATGCTCAATGATAGGTGTATTTATCTATTTATTCCCAAACCAATTTTGTTAGTTTTCAAGTATTTTTATAGCGTTTTATTGTGTTTTAATACGTTTTTATTTATTTTGTCTTAAATTAGGTATTTGGGGGTGAAAAGGGACTAAAATGGTCCTAAACGATCATATCGGAGTGAGCCATGTGGGAAAATGAGTAGAAGCTCAAGATTTCAAAGTAGCAGACCCATCGCCGTGGCGGTAAAAGTACTGGGAGTGCAGAAATCTCACCGCCGCGGCAATGAAAGTCCAGAAAGTTTGCTAAATGGACAACTGTCGCGGTGGTAAAAATATAGAGAAGTTTTCCTACTATTCTACCGCTACAGCGATCAACCACCGCCGCAACGGTGACCCTGCCGACATGCCCACCGCCACGGCAGTTATTCTGGAGATATTTTGAGATATTTTGATTCCTATAAATATCGTCCCTATTCTCCCTAAACAAGAGGTTTACGTTTTCGGGAGTCTTGAGAGCTCTAAGGCTATTCGACCAATAGAAGATCATCATGAGAAGAAGGAGGAAGCGTTCTTGGAGTGATTTTAGCGGTGGATCTTCGGATAATGGCTAAGTCTCCTCGTTTCTCTCTTCAATTCTTAGTTGGTTGAATGTTTAAATATGTTTAGCTAGTTTCTAATTGTATTTAGTACTACAACCATGTGTAGCTAAATATATATTGTCTAGGGATCGATGTACTTCACGGAAACGTCGTTTATATAAAATCTATGTTTCTTTAATGGTTGTTTGTGTTTATCTGATTGTGTTTACCGTTTCTCCAAGTTTATATGCTTGTTTAGATATATAGAGAATACAGGGTTTGACACTCGGGAGAGGTAACATCGGATTCGGACTAGGGTTTAAACACAACGCGATGATTTAATAACTCGGGAGGAAGTTAGTGTGCAATCCGTGAGGTTGCAGCGGGACTCATGTGACCTAGTGTTGTATAGATATTGAGGGAGACTTCTTCGTTGACACGAAGTCACATATTCATTCACTTTACATTCGGGAGAGATAGTGAATGAGATTTCGATATCGAGATTGTCAAATAGAATGAACGCCGTTAATGTAAACTAGATTGAAACAAACACGTTTAAGTGAACGAAGTTAATCCCTAGGCAATAATTTCTCATAAATGTCATACAACTATATTAGTATATTAGATTAATTAACTTAGTTTAGTATATTATTAGTATAAAAACTACATTTTTATCGCCTAGATAAAGTTAGGTGGTGGCCGCAATTACGCGTCGTCACTTTCACTGCAAGTGTACGGGTCAAGTTTTAGTATAGATCGAGAGATTCAGGATTATTGTGTCCACAGGGATTGGTTGTGATTATTATTGATTACTGCGATTCATAACCTAATTTTGTCCAGGCAACAAAAATGGTATTTATAATTAATTAATACTAATACTAAATTAATTAATTTAATTATACTAATATTGGTAGGACGTTTATGGGAATTATTGCCTAGGGATTAATATCGTTCATTTAAACGTGTTCGTTTTAATCTATTTTCATTAATGGCGTTCATTTTATCTGACAATCTCAGTTCGTAAACTCCATCGCCATCTCTCCCGAGTATAAGACGGGAGAATACGTGACTTCGCGTCAACGAAGAAATCCCCCTCAACGTCTTAACGACCCTAGGTCACGTGAGTCTCACCTCAACGTCATCAATTGCATACTCTTTAACTCCCTCCTGGGTTATTGGATCGTCGCGTTGTATTTACCCTAATCCGAATCCGGGGTTACCTCTGCCAAGTGTCAAACCTCGTATTCTAGGTATATCGTAACAAACATAATAAACAATACAACATGGAAAACACAATCAGATAAACATGAACAACCACTAACAAAATATCGATTTTATATAAACAATGTTTTCATGAATTCAATCAAGCCCTAGACAATATATGTTTAGCTAAATATGGTCGTAGTCCTATATACAACTAGAAATAAGCTAAACATATACGAACATTCAATTAAATCTAAGAGAGAAAGCGAGAAATGAGAAAACTAGCCATTTATCTGAAGATCTGACGCTAAAACTGTTCTGAGAACGCTTATTTATTTTTTGCAACGTGATCTTCCCTTGGTCGAATGGCCTCGCAGCCCTCAAGACTTCCCAAAACGTCTAACCCTTGAAATGGAGGAGAAATGAGGATATATATAGGCTAAAAAATATCACAAAATATCCTAAATATCCTAAACTGTCTGCAGAGTGACCGCCTAGGCAGTGGGTATGTCGGTTTAGTGATCGCCGTAGCAGTGGAGGAGGAGCTGGATTCAAGGACCATCTTGCAGTTTCACCGCCTAGGCAGTGAATCCCACCGCCTAGACAGTGAGTTTACAGCATCTATAGGCCCTTTTCTGCATTTTCACCACTGTGACAGTAGTTTGGACGTCGTGGCGATGAGCTTCTTTTAGAATATTGCCTCTTTGTTTGTTTTTCCACCGTTCTTGATCCGATTTGGCTGCATAAGGACCGTTTTAGTCCCTTTTCACCCCAAATACTTGTTTTATGACAAAAAGAATATAAACGAATTAAAACATACTAAACATACTAAAAAACTAACAAGTTCGATTTGAAAATAGATAGGTAATTTACACCTATCAAATACCCCCAAACTTGGAATTTTGCTAGTTCCGAGCAAAACACCCACACATACACAATTGCTACAACGACTAACTATGAAATTAAAAACTAAAAACGACAAACAATAGAAACAAAAATGTGCAAGGTTTGAAAAGTCATCTAATGGCCAAACGATTTACCCTCATCGGCCCCCAATTCTATCAAGCTCAAGTATAAAATACACTATATGGTGTTCTAGAATTTTAACATTTCGATGATAGTAAGTGCCATTCTAGATCCTACTAAAGTGTGTATGTGTTTAAAACTCAACTATACAACTATCCGTTGATTTGATTGGATTATCCTTCAATATAGTTCATGACTAAAACCTTTATGGTATAGGAAATCCATAAGCCTGACCCGGGTTCTATTCTCCACTAATGTAGGCTCGAGGTTCATAAAGATCATCAAGACTTGGTTCGGTTTTTAAAAAATGGCCAAGGGTATCTTGGAAATTGAAAACAGGTTAACGTCGTTAACTTGACGATACCCGAGGCACATGCTTGGCACTCTCACACTCGAAACCCCACAGATAAGATTTAACAACGCTGAACAATACAATTAAGACCGACGTACTCATTGTCAAAAGAAACAAAATTAAAACTATATTTACATAGTTTGTTTGTTTGTTTGTTTGTTTTTTTTTTTTTTTTTTTTTTTTTTTTTTTTTAACATAAGGAATACCCCCATAATTATTTGAATTGTACAATTTAAGGGGTGCCTAAAAAACGAGCAAAAACGACAAGTGAGTACTCGAATACCGAACCAATATAAAGTTCACCCTAACCCAATCGCTCACTTCAAGTAGCATAACGAATGCTAACTTGATTCACTCAAATTGTGCCTTCGGTTTAGTGATATAGGTTTGGAAAAATGTTTTATTGGCCAGGGTATTGGTTAAGTGTTCAAAATTGAAACGGATTTTAGGCTTCGACAGGGTAACGAAGAGTAATGATATATCATGGTAGGCTTAAAAAGGCTTAAGCGACAAAAACAAATGCCTAAATTATATCTCCTAAACCACCTCGCCTAGGAGTTCGCCTCTAATTTCCCCCAAATCAAGTTCTAAAATCCCTATTGTCATGAACTGGGCTAAAGGATAATCATTCTCAAATCGATTAGATAATTCTACATTGAGTTTACGTCCTCATGTATTTAGGATCTATAATAACTTTGCTAAAACGAAATGTCAAACACACAGAACAAACATGAATGAGCATTATGTTTGACTTTAAAACAACCAGGGGATAGACTCATCATCGAGTAATGGCTCAGATGAAGTCAAAACTCAACACATACACAAAAACTATCCTAAACAGACATGTACACGTAAAACAAAACATAAACTACAACTAAACATATAATACTATACATCACCACCAACTTAGCACAGGCATTGCCCAAAATGACCCGTCAGTGATCCCAATGACAGTATATAGTATGATATTGAAGACGGGGGTTTAGAACACGTACCTGGGAGGCGAGCGAATCTTGCATCCGACTCAAATTGGCGGAGATAGATCTAACTTATTTTAGAACTTGGGTTGCCTCCTAGAGAAGCGCGTGGTTTAATGTCCTCAGCTCGACACATACCCTCAAGACTGGTGAGATGTTGCAATGAAAGAAACGCAAGAATACCTGTCGATCTAACATCTTCAAGCACCCTACAGGAAAACAAAAACAAGACTACAAAGAAAAATTATAAATACTAAAAACAATGCCTAAATTAAAATCAAGTTATTTACTTACAATATCAACAATAATCTAAAATACAATCCCCGGCAACGGTGCCAAAAACTTGGTGGCCGCAATTACGCGTCGCCATTTTTACCGCAAGTGTATGGGTCTAGTTTTAGTATAGATCGGAAGATTAAAGGTTATCGTGTCCACAGGGATTGGTTGTGATTATTATTGATTACTGCGATTATCAGAGCCTAATTTTATCCAGGCGACAAAAATGGTATTTATAATTAATTAATACTAATACTAAATTAATTAATTTAATTATACTAATATATTGGTAGAATGTTTATGAGAATTATTGCCTAGGGATTAATATCGTTCACTTAAACGTATTCGTTTCAATCTATTTTCATTAATGGTGTTCATCCTATCCGACAATCTCAGTTCGTAAACTCCATTGCCACCTCTTCCGAGTGTAAGACGGGGGAATACGCGACTTTGCATCAAAGAAGAAGTCCCCCTTAATGTCTTAACGACCCTAGGTCACGTGAGTCTCTCCCCAACGTCATCGATTGCACACTCTCCAACTCCCTCCCGGGTTATTGGATCATTGCGTTGTATTTACCCTAGTCCGAATCCGAGGTTACCTTTCCCGAGTTTCAAACCCCGTATTTTCGGTATATCGTAACAAGTATAATAAAAAATACAACACGCCAAACACAATCAGATAAACATGAACAACCACTAACAAAACATCAATTTTTATATAAACAACGTTTTCATGAATTCAATCAAGCCCTAGATAATATATGTTTAGCTAAACATAGCCGTAGCCCTATATACAACTAGAAACGAGCTAAACATATACAAATATTCAACCAAATCTAAGAGATAAAGAGAGAAACGAGGAAACTAGCCATTTATCCAAAGATACGACGCTAAAACCGTTCTGAGAACTCTTCTTCCTTCTTCGCAACGTGATCTTTCCTTAGTCGAATGGCCTCGAAGCTCTCAAGACTTCCCAAAACGTCTAACCCTTGAAATGGAAGAGAAGTGAGGATATATATAGGCTAAAAAATATTACAAAATATCCTAAATATCCTCAACTGTTCGCAGAGTGACGGCTTAGGCGATGGTTCACTGATCGCCGCAGTAGTGGAGGAGGCGGTGGATTCAGGGACCATCCTGCAGTTTCACTGCCTAGGCAGTGAATCCCACCGCTTAGGTGGTGAGTTTACAACATTTATAGATCCTTCTCTGTATTTTCACTACCGCGACGGCGGTTTGGACGCCGCGATGGTGGGCTTCTTTCAGAATATTGCCTCCTTACTTGTTTTTCGACCATTCTTGATCCGATTTGACCGTATAAGGACAGTTTTAGTCCCTTTTTACCCCATACCTGTTTTATAACGAAAAGAATATAAATGAATTAAAACATAATAAAACGTAATAAACATACTCAAAAACTAACAAGTTCGGTTTGGAAATAGATAGGTAATTTACACCTATAATTAGGTTATGATAATTGCGGTACTCAACGATAATATCAACCAATCTCTGTGGATATGACAACTCTTACTCTTCCCACTCTACTGAAACTTGACCTGTACACTTGCGGTGAAAGTAGCGACGTATCTACTTTCTACCACTCAACCAGATTCGGAATATTGGAGGTCCAGTCGAGCTGCATACTGGGGTAAAATCTCTTTTTATTACTGAAATCACAGACAAGCCAGTTCCATATCGATTTTCCAACCCCTAGTAGCCAAGTATGACGGGACCACCGACCTCATAGATCATCTTTCTATCTTTGTGTCCGACATTGATATGCATGCCGCCTCCAACACGGTGAGATGTAACTTTTTCTCGCTCGGCCTAACTGGTCCTGCTCTGACTTAGTTCAATGACCTAGATCCAACTTCAATCTCCATCTTTCTTTGGCTTGAGCAGCAATTCTTAGAAAGGTTCAACCGATCTCGGCGAAAGCCCAAGACCGTTACTCATATCCTCGCCCTTAGGCAGGAAGCAAATGAGAACTTGGGAAATTACATTAACAGATTCTGGATAGAGTCACTCACCTGTGAAGGGGTATCTAGCACCGTGGCCCTTAACGCCTTCATTGACAGATTAAGGCACTAGAGACTTTCTTACGATATAAGTTTAAGACCAGCCTTATGCCTACATGAAGCTTTGGATCTTGGTAACAGTTACTACGAGGCTGATATATTTGACAAGGTGAAAAGGGAGAGAGAAGGGCTCCAAAAGAAGAAAGGTTAATCTAATGAAGGGTCGAGTCGAGCTCAGGCCTCCTTAAGACTCCAATCTAAAGTCCAGAAGGGGCCTCTGCTCAGGGATAAGAGGCTACGTTTATCGAGCAAACGAAGCCAGAACTAGGAGAATAATCGCCGTGACAAATACCGTGGTCAGTGACTTAGAAGGAACAATAGCCAGCCTCCACCCTGCAATGATAACCTCGTAGACGATGCCGATCTTAGGACGGGCGGCGAGATTAACATCATCCACGGAGGGCTGGGTCTTGGTGGAAAAACATCCTCCTCTCGAAAAAAGTATGAAAGCAAAGGCGAGAGAAAGGCCGAGCAAGACGTGTATGAGGCCAGCAAGGTAGATGTTGCCTCACATAACGTCATCTCCTTTAGCAAAACAGACCTGAAAGGGCTATGCGTTCCGTATGATGACGCCTTGGTAATTTTCTCCTTGATCAATCACTAGAAGATAGCGAGGACTTTGGTTAATGGAAGAAGCTCAATCGACATCATCTTTAAGTGGGCTTTTGACAGAATGGGCGTGAACGCCGATGCTGTCCAGCCTGTAAAGTCTCATCTTGTTGGTTTTGGAGACGATGTTTTCAACTCCATCAGATGGGTCTCGCTGCCCGTCATGGTTGGGTCTAGGCTCAAAACGGCCATTGTCTGGTCAAAATTTCTTATCATGGATAGGCCATTTCCATACAACGCGATTATGGGTCAATCCATCGTAGCCGGCTTGAAGGCCGTTTGTTCGCCTTATCATCAGAAGATGAAGTTCCCTACTGGTTCTAGGGTGGGTGAGGTCCAAGGAGACCAAGAAACTTCCCGAGTCTGTGCAAGGAGATCCATGGAAAAGAAATAGTAATTACCATTTGGGCCCTAGCCTGGGGAGTCGCACTGACCTTTTCTCGAGCCCGTGGTCTAGGCCGGAAGAAGTGAGCCTGTCCCGATTGATGATCCCCTAGATAAAGAGCCTATTTCTAGACCTCATAAAGATCTATTCGAAGTTTTCGTTCACCCCCACCATCGCAGGAAGAACGATGAGGATAGGAGTCCGGCTCAACCCTGAACAACGAGTCGAGCTCACCGAGCAATTGAGAAAGAATTACGATGTCTTTGCCTGGTCCCATAATGAGATTTCCGAGATCGATCCCAGTATGGCAATGTACCAGCTTTATGCCTATTTACACCACTTGCTTGTTTACCAGAAAGAAGAAAGTTTCATCTGGACCGACAAAAGATAATTGAAGAAGAGATGGACAAGCTCGTCAGGTCGGATGTTGTAGAAAAGGTTAAGTTCCCAAATTGGCTAGCCAACGCTATGCTGGCCCCCAAGGCCAATAAGAAATGGTGACTTTGTGTGGACTTAAGGGATCTTAATAAGGCCTGTCTGAAAGACTTCTTCCTCTTTCTAAGGATTGATATCGTGATTGACGTGATGGCAGGGCATGAGCAAATCAACTTCCTCGATGCTTACGACAGCTATAATCAGATCCGCATGTATCTCCCAATAATAATAAGACCTCATTCATCATGGACAAAAGCACCTACTACTACAAGGTCATGCTTTTTGGCCTTCGTAGTGCCAGAGCGACCTATTAGAGGATTGTGAATAAGATGTTTAAAGAAGAGATTGGAGAGACAATAGAGGAATAAATTGATGATATGCTCGTAAAAATCATTCGGGTTCGAGACCACCTTGGTCACCTCCAAGCTTGCTTCGATAAACTCCGAGCTCACCGTATGATGTTGAATCCGAGCAAATGTATTTTCGGGGTGTTCGCTTGCAAGTTCCTTGGCTTCATGGTCTCGCAGCATGGTATTGATGCCAATCCTGACCAGATCAGCATGGTGCTCGGTATGGATTTCCTACAAAATAAGAAGGAGGTTCATATTCTTACAAGCCGCTTGGCCGCCCTAAACCGATTCATCTCCAGGTCGTCCGAGAAATGCCTCTCGTTTTTCAAAATCCTTAGAGGGAACAAGGAATTCGAATGAATCGAGGAGTGTGACAGTGTCTTCCAAGAGTTAAAGAAGTACTTTTCCTCGGCTCTACTACTCAGCACGATGCAGAAGGTGGAGGACCTACTTTTGTACGTGGCTGCCTCTACCAAGACGGTAAGCGCCGCAATGATTGATTGATATTTATCTATATATTTCTTTACGAATTTGGTAGTTTTCGAGTATTCCATTAGTGTTTTTAATTTTTTTATTTGTTTTTATGCAGATAAGATGTTTTGGGCCAAAACCGGTTGCAAATCAGGTCTGTCGGTGGAATTTCTGTAAAAAAAAATAAAATGATCTGGCCTTTATTTGTGTTTCTTCCAGCACGCTCCTTACGCACTGCAGTACGCACCTATTTACGTTCTGACCATTACCCGCTACAGTACATACCTATTTATTTTTCTCTTTCTGTTCTTTGCGCGCTGCAGCGTGCTTCTTCTATGATGCAGCACCGTTGTACCAGCTGGCAACACATTTTTAGCTATTTTTAGGGTTTTGGAAGAAATCTATAAATAGATGTTGATGGATCTTTTGTTCGGCACGTTTTTGGAAGCCTATTTTCAGACCAAACCAAGGAGATCACCGTTGGAGAGGAGGGAAGCGGCTTAGAGCGGATCTTGCGGAAATGGAATCATCCATACTTCACATTTGGATCTGTACTCTTTCAATCTCTCTTTCATTTTTAAATCTTGGTTTGTTGTTTTGATTATGTATTCCTTATTTGTTATTGGATATTTGTAGATAACAATGTGTAGCTAAATCTCTATTGTCTAGGGATTAATGTAGTTCATAAGTACTATTTGTGATTGAATTTATGTTTTTCTCATGGTTGTTCATCTCTATTCAATTGTGTTTATCATTTTATCACTTCCATTGTATGTTTGTATATGATATTGTGGTTGATTTGAGAATACGGGGTTTGACACTTGGGAGAGGTAACCCCAGATTCGAATTAAGATTAAACACAACACAAGTTCTAATATTTCGGGAGATTATTGTAACTTATACAATCCATAAGGTTGGGGCGAGATGCGTGTAATAATCTAAACTCTTGATAGGGATATCAGTTTTGAAGTGGTTACATATTTACTTACTTTACGCTTGGGAGAGGTAGTGAGTGAGTTTTAAAAATCTGGATTATTGAATAGGTTGGTAACCATTAGTGTAAGCAAAAATAAATCAAGCACATATGACTAAACGAAGTTAATCCCCAGATAATCCATTTCCATTGAATTAATTCCAAGTCTTGTAGTTTAAGTTGTCTTAATATTTCGAACACCTTTCAAATTATTAATCGTTTAGATAAAATTAAGTTATTCTAATTGTAGTACTTAGCTTGTTCTAACGGTAAATCCCAGTGGACGATACTTGATCTTCAGATCAGTTTATTACTTGGTCGACCTCGTGCACTTGTGAGTATTCCTAGCGCATAAATATATTGCATCACTACCCTGGTTAGAGAAGATGCCGGTGTGCAGAACCCAGTCTACTACTCGAGCAGGGTCTTCACCGATACCGAGATAAGATATACAAGGTTTAAAAAGATGGCCTACGCTTTGTTGATTGTCTTGAGAAAACACAGATAATATTTCTAGGCTCATACCATCGTGGTGTTGGCCGACCAGCCGTTAAGGCAAATCATTCACTCCCCTGATGTCTCTGGGCGATTGATGAAGTACAGCCTTGAACTGGGACAATTTCACATTGGGTATCGTCCCAGGACGACAGTAAAGGGACAGGTCTTGGCTGATTTCATAGCTGAGCTGACCTTCCTGGATGAGGAGCCCACCACTGAGCAACAAGCTGCCGAGAAGCCCTCTTTGTCAACCAGCCAGACCAGTAGATTCTCCAGCTTAGCTGGGGTGTACGCCAACTAGGGTTCCTATTCATGGAAACTCTTTATCGATGGGTCTTCAAACCAGAATGGCTTAGGTTCCGGGATGGTCTTCGTCGCCCCAAACAAAGAATAAATTGAATATAGCTCTCAAGCTCGGATTTCGAGCTACAATGAGACTGAGTACGAAGCCTTCTTGGCTACCCAAGAATTCAATGTAAATACCCTACAGGTCTTGTGAAACTCCCAGCTCGTGGTTAATCAACTCAACGATGAGTACCTCGCTAAGGATTCGAGCATAGTAGCCTACCTATAAAGGGTTAAGGCACAGACAAAAAACTTTGAGAAACTGCAAGTCAAGCAAATACCTCGAGAAAAGCATGTTGATGCGTTGGCTAACTTCATCTCGGCGGTGGAATATACTCTCAAAAGGACGATCCCTGTGGAGCATCTGGCCAAACCGAGCATTGTCTCATCGGACAAGGTTGCTACTATCTGCACCCTCAACTCCGATCCGACCTGGATGAATATAATTGTGAGCTATCTCGCCACACATCCTTATGCCTTGCCAACTGAGCTTGTGTCGATGACCAATCTCTAGTCCTTCGCCCAGTGGAGTATAGACCTCCTTGGCCCGTTCCCTCAGGGGACCGGCCAGAGAAAATTCCTAATTGTCACCATCGATTACTTCATAAAATGGGTAGAACTTGAGTCCTTCGCCAGAATCACCAAGGAAAGGATCTGAGACTTTGTCTGGAAGTACATGATATACTGATTTAGCATCCCTAAAGCTATCGTCTCGAACAACGGCAGGTAGCTCGACAATGACTTATTGGTTGAGCTCTACACTAGGCTGGGAATCAACACGCACTTCTCTTTCTCTGGTCATCCACAAAAATCTAATGATCAGGTTAGACAAATCCAAAGGGTTATGGGTAGAAGACCTGTACCCCGTACTGTGGGTTTATAACACGACAACTCAGACCTCCAAAAGTGAGACGTCCTTCCCCATGACCTTCGGCTTGAAGGCCGTAATCCCAGTTGAGATTGGCCTACCTTCGCCCGGACTACAGTTGCCTTCGACCGAGCTGAAAACAAAGCAGGTTTTTCACTCAGCCTTGATCTGCTAGAAAAAATTAGGGAAAGAGCTCAGGTTCATCAGGTTGCCTATCAGCAAAGAGCGACTCAGTACTACAATTATCGGGTCCGACCTTGATCTTTAGACGTCAGTGACCTCGTCCTGAGGAAGGTCACCTTGGCCACCAGAGACCAAAGTGCTGGCAAGGTTTCCCTGAGCTAGGAAAGACCTTACTGAGTCACTCGAATAACTCGGCTCGACACCTATAACTTGGAAACCGAAGAAGGGGTACCCCAAAGGCACCCCTGGAATACTGAGAACCTGAAGTATTACTATGCAAGAAAAGACCCATCTCCTTAGATTTTTCAAAGATTTTTTTTTTTTTTTTTTTTTTTATTTTGATCTTAGAAGCTTGTGATAGAGAATTTCAAATCAATCAGAAAAGGTGTTCGTTTAAAAAAGTTCTCTAAATTTGCCAACATTATCCACAACTGTAAAGGCAGAGACAAATATCCCTCTGTACCAACTAGGTCAGAGGTGAGCTGCCCTCTAACCGCTTCTCCATGCAAAGGCGAAGACTTGTCGTCAATCGTCGGGGGTGGAGACGAGTAATCCTCTGTGCCAACTAGGCCGGAGACGAGCCGCCTTCCAGTCCCTTCTCTACGCAGAGGTAGCCCTCCCACAGAATCTCCAACGTATCCTGGCAAAAGGCTAGTGATAGTTGTAAATTACCTATCTATTTCTAACCCGAATTTGTTAGTTTTTGAGTACGTTTATAGTTTTGTATTTTTATTTTTTTTATTTTTATGTTTTAATATATTTTTATTATTTTTGTATTAAAATAGGTACGTGGGGGTGAAAATGTATAAAATTGGAGTATAAACGATAAATTCGTATCGAGAACGGTGGAAAAATGAGCAAGGCAGCAAGATTCTGCAAAAAATCCCACCGCCGGTAAAGATGTAGAGAGTTGATTTCTTGCTGAATGTCCACTGCTGCAGTGCTGAGATCCACAGCCGCGGCGGTGAACCAGCAGAAACTTTTCCTAGTCCACTGCCTAGGCGAGCCTTAACAGACATACTTCACCACCACGACGGTGAATCCCACCGCCTTGGCGGTCAGCCTCTGAGCAGTGTTAGATATTTATTTAGATATTTTGTCTATTTATACCTATTTCCTCATTCCTCCTTTGCTCAAACCCAACCATTATAGTCCTTAAGGCTTAGGTTAGGATATAGAGAGAGTATGGGGAGTTCTCAAACATATCGAAAGGAGAAGATCAACACGCGGAGAAGGAGAATCGTTCGGTGGACGGTTTTATCGTCTAATCTTTGGATATCGGCTAAGTTCATCCGTTATTCCTTTTATTTCTTATCTTCTATATATCTTTGAGCATGTTTAGCCTAGTTTTAATTATATAAACGACTATGGTCATATTTTAAACGTGGATTATGTATGAGATTAATATCGTTTATAAAAACGTAGTTTTTATTGAGTTTTGTTTCTTTGATGATTGTTCTTCAATGTTTGAGTATGTTTATCATATTGTTTGTTTATTATGCTTAGTATGATAAATGGAGAATACGGGGTTTGACAAATCCCGGATTCGGATTAGAATAAACAAACGCCACAATCTAATAACCCGGTCGGGGTTAGGATTGTGGACAATTTATGATGTTGGTGCAAGACTCACGTGACCTAAAGTTATTAAGACGTTGAGGGGGACTTCTTCATTAATTCGAAGTCGCATATTCCCTTGTCTTACACTCGGGAGAGGTGGTAAGAGAGTTTTAGAACTGAGATTATCGATAGGGTAAACATAATGCACGAAATCAATGACGTTGGGACGAGACTCACGTGACCTAGAGTTGTTAAGGTGTTGAGGAAGACTTCTTCATTGACACGAAGTCATGTTATATCCCTCGTCTTACACTCGGGAGAGGTGGCGAGGGAGTTTATGAATTGAGGTTTTGTGTGTAATTAATGAGGTTGGGGCAAGACTCACGCAACCTAGGGTCGTTAAGATATTGAGGGGGACTTCTTTGTTGACACGAAGTTGCGTTATATCCCTCGTCTTACACTCGGGAAAGGTGGTGGATGAGTTTTAAATACTGAGATTGTCAAATAGGTCAAACACTATTATCGTAAACTAAACGAAATCAAAAGCGTTTAAGTAAATAGAGTTAATCCCTAGATAATCCATCCCATAACTATCTCGTATTAGTAATTAGTATAGTTAAAGTAGTATTTTATTATTAGTATTAATTAATTAAATTCCATTTTTGTGGCCTAGATAAAGTCGGGTTGTGACAATCACTGTACTCTATAGTAATCTCAACCAATCCCTGTGGATACGATACCCGACTGAAAGGTATATTATACTAAAACTTAATCCATACACTTGCGGTGAAAGTAGCAGCGCATTAATTGTGGCCACCAGCTAGCTGTCGCGTTGAGGAACAAGATCGATCTGTTAAAGAGGTTCGTGTTTTTAGCCCAAGGGTACCTGATGGCCCAAGAATTATCCAAGAGAGGGGTGAATTAGGTTTTAACAAATAATTCATTATTTAAAATCTACTCAATATAAACTAAGTGTTTATGTGATTAAGTGTACAACAAATATTAAAACAAGAGTAATAATGACAAACACAAATATATGCGAAAATATAAAGAGTAGAGTTAGAGAGAATGACACCGGTATTTTATAGTGGTTCGACAAACACCCTTTGCCTAGTCCACTTCCCGGAGCTCCTTCGAGAATTTCACTATCTTTGATCTTCTTATGGGTAAAGAACAAACTGTTTAAGTCGCCGTTTGAGAAGTACATATCTCAAGTCTTTACAATTTAGAGTGAATATATTTCACTCACAAATTTCTCATCTTGAGTAAAACCCTTACTCAAGATTTACAATGAAAATCTTACCGTCTCACAAAATGGAGCTTCAACACTCACAAGATATAGAACTCAAGAATCTATATGTGTGAAGAAAATACAACAAACACTTAAAAAATATGAATAAAAAAAGAGTATAAGTGTTGTTGGACAAATTTTAGCTTGGAAGCCTTTGATAGTATCTTTTTGATCTTTATAGGTTACTTGATTGATACTTTGATAGATTGATTTCCTCCAGCAATCTTCTCTCCTTTTATAGATGTAGAGAATGTAGGATGATATCACATTTGAAGAACTTGAGTGTCAAGTGACCGTTTGGAAATCCTCTTCAAATTGCATAGGCTCCTCTCCATTATCTCTACAGATTTGTCAAGATTCTTTTTCTTTTTTCAAACCTCATTTAATGCTTAGATAATATAATTAAATGTAAATGACCCATGGTCCATTCATGTCTTTGAGATAGTGGAAAATTACAGTCATATATCACATATGCAATGTATATAATTGAGTATGAGTGATAATAATGATTGTAGACAAAACATGATAGAGTTATTCAAAATTAGATATGAATCATTGAATGGTAGACTCCTCAACTTTGAAATGTGTAGCAAGTTTATTCAAGATAAGATTCCATTCACATTTGTGGAAAACAAGTTATGGGCTTGCATTAATTGAGTTACTCTACCACTAAGTTAATAATAATATATTTGTATTCCTACTTGGTTGTCTTGACAAATTCAAGATTTATATTTGTATATTTATATGATTATGAATTTGATTATTCATATAGATAATGTATAATATATATCATACATTTATACAATCCAATTAAGCACATACAAGCATTTAAAGCATTTGAACATTTAGAATTCATTTAGTATGATGAAAACAAAATTTTCATACCTTTTGAGCCAATTTATCAATTAATCATAGATGTAATGATAAATATATCAATTGATCATGCATATATCATGTAGACATTTTAAACTAACATCTCATGACATGATTTGAAAGTTTCGAACAAAATATGGTATGGAAATCCAAATTTGAGTTCATGACAAAATTCTGCATTTTGAGTTCTAAATTGTTTCATGATATTTTGATCAATTTCTTTTTAATTCAACATTATATTGATCAAATTGAATGATGAAAACATGTTATATAATCATTATAAGGCATATAAATCATCATACATTAATTAGAACAAGCATACAACGCCAAAACGCAAAGCTGAAAGAATAGCAAGAGAGAGAAAATATACTGCTTGGAAGTAGTCAACTACTGCAAACATAAGTAGTTGATTACTTATGCTGCAATTTCTGCGGCATGACGTTTTCGTTCGTTTTGGGTTTTTGGTTTTGGTTTATAATTGTTTATCAATATAAACACTTTGTAAAGCATGTAACAATTATTATCATGATGTTTATATGATTCAAAAACTCAATATACCTTATGATCATATTAAGAACATAAAATTCCAATTTCACATAATTATGATCAATAAGTGTTTTTTTCGATGTAGCATGTAATGATCAAACGCATACTTCACATTATGATATATAAGTATATTAGACATGATAAGATTAGTATATCACAATCACGAACACATACAGTGTGTGTGTGTTCTATAGAGCTCCGAGTTCAATATCCCGTGAGTATTGTCGAAATAAAAAATTGTTTTAATGTAAATCATACATTTTCATACCTTTTCGATTTGATTTCTCTTTCATGATATGTTTTGATGGTGTTTAGATATTCCATACTCAAAATTATTGTTAGTACATTTAAAACGTCAAATATGTGTGTTATCGTCAAAATCACTTTTATTCGGGAATCCTATGATTGAAACCGCATAGGCTAACAATATCCCCCTTTTTGATAATGATAACTCATTTGATGTTTTAATAGCAATAAATACTTTACTATCTTCCCCTAAGAATGAGATTGGTTTTGAAATGATTTTATCAATAAAGTTCAAATATTCATTCTTTCAAGATTAGTGCAGTTTATAATATAATAACTATAAATGACATAATCATAGTCACAATCATAATAACCATACATAATCATAGTCATAAACAACACAAGATAGAAATGCAAACATAACTAGTACCAAATCTCTAACACCAAATTTCTAACATCAAACATAACTAGTACCAAATCTCTAACATCAAATCTAGTTTTCTCCTCATTTGTCACATCAAAAAGATATTTAAAACTAGTCTTGAGGTGGTGGAGGTGGATAGTGTATATATAAATGATTAGTGAACTGAGTGAAGGATCCTATGAAGGTATCAAAATGCTCATCCACATGATGTGTATGGGTGTCAAAACAGTTTGAAAGATCATCTATTCTCAAAACGGTTTGAAAGATCATCCATTCTTCCTTTAAAGCGATTAGTCATATCATCCATTCTCCCTTCAAACCTTGTGCTCATGTTGTCCATACGAGTAACAAGATCATTATAGTTGAAGTTCAGAGCATTGGAGCCTTCTCCAACTTCAAAAGTTGAAGTTCCATCGGTTTGAGATGGTACGTCCTCTATTTTGCTATCTTCCTCTCTTCTTCTTCTTCTTCTTCTTCTTCTTCTTGTTCCACATTTTCAGCACTTCCTTGATAAGTATTGACATGCCTTAGTCCACCAGAATATTTGTGACTACAAAACCAACAACTTAGTGATCGTCTTGTCTATTCTATTTTTGAAAACGACCATTGACAAATTGATAACCCATTTTCAACACGGTTGAATGGTCAAGAATTTCATGATGAGTAATGATAGAAGACGAAATTTTATTTTGGAGTAGGACTTGGAAATGATTGAATATGGCGGTGATAGCGATTCCATAAGGCAAAGAGCCTTTGGTTTTGTTCTTTTGAGCCAACATAAATTTTCCAATGACAAATGCAAGATCAATGTTGGTGTTGTCAAGAAAGCTCTTTAGAAGGAAAAGAACGAAGAAAGTAAAATGCGCTCTACTTTCGGCTCCAGGCACAATAGAATAGTTGATTATAGAGTGAATCAAACGAAATTCTAGTGGTAGATTGGCTACGGAATTACAAACACCGGGATGGAAATGTGGTCCACAAAGAGTAGCCAAGACATTCCATTGATTGAAATTCAAGTGGTTTGACAACCAATTGTTATTGATATTGGGTTTAATATCTCCTCTAGGTAAATGAAATATACAAGCAAGAAGGTTATTACCAAAATAGATTTTAACACCATTCACATAGGAAGTGTAAACACTACGTTCATAAACAAGATTCGCATAGAATATTTGGACAAGAACATAATATAGTGGTGATGAAATACCAACAAAATAATCCCAACTGGCATGATTCAAATAGGTATGAATATGAATATTGTAATTTGAAAGAGATTCAAAATCAATAGGACAACCGAGGATTACCTTACAGTTAGAGAAATCGGAGCGGAATTGTTCTTCATGTTCGGGACGTGAGAAATGATAGCTGTCGAATGGAATAACCAGGGCTGCCTCTTGTTCCTGATTTCTCTTTGATCTCCTTGGTTCCATTGCTTGAACTTCTCAAGAATGCAAGAATTCAACCTAGGGTTTGGAAAATTTCTCAAATACTCTCAAGATATATCAAGGTTTGCCTATTTTTAAGGGTAGGAATGAAGTGATGTGAGAATACTTGTTTATATAGGCAAAGAATTCAGATAAAACAAACCCTAACCATTAAGATTTACAATAAATTTGAACAAACTATTTTCCACCCGTCAGGATAAGTAGTTGACTACTTATCCAGAAAGTAGTCAACTACTTTTGCTGTAACATTTTCAGTAGGTAGTCGACTTGATCTGCTTATTGTTTTATGCTCTAATTGGATGGATTTAATCAATATTTAGACTTTGTATAGTTTTTTGCAATATATATCAATCCTAATTGATTTAGAATTGATCAATATTACTCATAACCAAATTTCGTTTTTGCCTCAAGGATTCAATTCTATCAAAATTAGATTTTTGATCACTTTGAAGAACATGGTTTTGAAATCATTTTAAAAACATTTTAAACATATCAAATATATATAAGTATCAGTGAAAACCATTATAAATATTTTAAATCAAAATTGAAGTAATTTTTGACAATTTATAGCATATTTATTCTCAAGTAGAAATTTTGGAAAATTTCATCATTTCAAAGCATATTTTTGTCTCATCATATCTAAGCCACATAATATTTTTGAAAATTGTTTTCCCCCAAGAGGCTTAGTAAATATATCGGCTAGTTGATTATTAGTGTCAATGAATTCCAACGTGATATAACCCTTTTGAATGTGGTCACAAATGAAGTGGTGTCTTATTTCAATGTGCTTAGTTCCTGAATGTTGAGTAGGATCCTTACTAAAACAAATGGTGCTAGTGTTATCACATAAGATTGGAACATAACCAACGTTAATACCGAAATCTCTCAATTATTGTTTCATATATAATACTTGTGCACAACAATTTCCAGCCGCGATATATTCGGCTTTGTTCGTGGATAATGCAACTGAGTTTTGTTTCTTGCTTGACCAAGAAACCAATGCGTGTTCTCAAAAGTGAAAAGTACCACTAGTGCTTTTACGCTCGACTCTGCAACTGGAAAAATCAGCGTCAGAATAGCTAAGCATGTCAAAATAATCATTTTTAGGATACCACAAGCCTAAATCACATGTACTAAGCAAATATTGAAAAATACGTTTAACGACAGTTAAATGTGATTCTTTAGGACAACATTGAAAACGAGCACATAGACAAACATTAAATATGATATTTGGTCTACTTTCCGTAAGATAAAGGAGACTACCAATCATACCTCAGTATTCCTTCTCATTTACCTTCTTACCGTTTTCATCGGCGTCCAATTTGATTGAAGTACTCATTGGTGTATTATATACCTTTGAGTTTTTCATTTCGTATTTTTTGATTAAGTCTTTTGTTTACTTTGCCTGATTTATAAATATTCCATCCATTGATTGCTTAATTTGTAATTCAAGAAAGAATGTTAATTCTCCCATCATACTCATCTCGAATTCTTCCTGCATAAGCTTAGTAAACTTTTGGCACAAGATCTCATTAGTAGCTTCGGAAATGATATCGTCAACATAGATTTGTACTAGTAAGATATTATTTTCAGATTCTTTAATAAATAAATAATATCGGTTAAACTACGTTTAAAACCTTTTTCTAAGAGAAAACCACTTAACCTCTCATGCCAAGCTCTAGGAATTTGTTTGAGACCATAAAGTGCTTTGGATAGTTTGACAACATGATTTGGAAATTTTTCATCTTCAAAACCAGGAGGTTGTTCAACATAAATTTCTTCGGAAATGAAACCATTCAAAAATGCGCTTTTAACATCCATTTGAAAAAGTTTGAAATCATTAGCACAAGTAAAAGCAAGTAACATACGTATAGCTTCTAATCTAGCTACCGGTGCATATGTTTCATTATAATCTATCACTTCTTCTTGATTATAATCTTGTGCTACCAATCTTACTTTATTTCTAATAACAACACCCGACTCATCCTTTTTATTTCGAAAAACCCATTTTGTTCCAATTAAGGGATGGTCATTAGGTCTAGGAACTAGAGACCAAACGTTATTTCTCTCAAATTGATTTAACTCATCTTGTTTTGCAAGAATCCAAGATTCATCATCAATAGCTTCAAAAACATTTTTAGGTTCAATTTGAGATAGGAAAGCAAAATTGTTAACATAATTTCTCGACGAAGATCTAGTACTTACCCCGCGCTCAATGTCACCAATGATTTGATCGGATGGATGAATGTTAACCTTTTTCCACGCCTTAGGTAATGTGTTCTCGTAAGGTTGTGTTAGCCCAGTAGAATACCCAAGAGGGGGGGAGGTAAATTGGGAAATTAAAAAACTTATCAGAATAAAACTTGAATAAATTAAATAATTAATTTTAAACCTAAATTAATTATTATCTTTATAACATAGCGGAATAATATGATCAATCTATGTGCACACCCAAACAGTAAAAATAACAAAGTAGTAATGCAACACACAAATGATTTATACTGATTTACCAAGGTATTCTTAACTAATCTAGTCCCCCAAACTCCACGGAGGTCGTACCCACTAAAACTAAGATTCCTTTAAAGGTAGGAACCAAACCCACACATTGATTATTTTACAAGCTCAGAATCAACCTTTACAATGTCTTTTTCTCAGGCTAAGGAAGAACCTCTACTTTTTACAGGTTAAAGAATAGCCTAATTATTTTTAACACTAAGGCACAAGAATCAAAACCTCTCAAAACACTCCAACTATCCTTTTTATAGGTAAAGATAGAACATTTACAAATCACTCACAACACAATTCTTATTCAGGAAGAATCACTACCTCAATCTCTTTACAGGAAGAGACTGAAACCCGACTTCCCTTGATTAAATAACCCCAATGGTATTTAACCCGTCATAACTCACCAATACAAAAATTGATAAGAAGTAAATCTCACTCGGAGCTTCTACCACCCCAGATAAACAATAACTCAATTAATATCCCAACTAGTGATAGAAATACGTGAAATACAAAAATCTGATTTTAACAAGATATGGGTAGCAAATTGGAGCACATAATCAGATTCAAGAAATTGTTTGTAAAAAATATTCTCTTCAAAAATCAGAAATAATTTCTAAGATCAATTTCCAAGTATAGAATAATAAACAAACAATAAGCAATACAGAATTATCTCACCCGGAATCCACCGAAAGAAAATAGTATTGCAATGTAACTTCTAATCGGTAGCAGCAATAATCAGCAAATGATTCTCTTAGAAAAACTCACTCAATTCTCAATAAGATATCTCTTAGAAAAGCTCACTCAATTGATAAATTCTGATCTCTCTTGATAATAGATGGATTCTCTCTCTTAGAATGATTAGTTCTAAAATAAAATTCCCAGGTCTGTTTAAAAAAATATGTAATCAACCTTCTAACGGCTAGTTTACATGTGTCATAACAAATAAAAGCTCTTATAGACCCCTTATATCATAAGGACTTCATTTAGATTCAATTCCACTTAAAAACATCTTTCAAATCTCTCAATTAAACCCCCCAAAGTATTTTCCAATTTCAATTAATAAGAATAGAATCTATTTCAAGTACTAAATTGAGAAACATTAATATTTAATGAACCATAGTAATATGATTTAATTAGTAGATGAATCATATCTTAAATATAGACAATATCCCCTAAATCTCTCTCAAATCCCAACAAAAAATGGCTACTTTTGGATATAATCTCGAATCAAATAGTATCCTGAAACAGTGAGTTCGGTCGACTGCCAATTCAGGTTGTAGCCAAACTATCGCTGCTTCGTGTATAGGTCGACCACCTGGTCGACTTGTAGATTCAGAGAGTTCTTCCTTCTTTCACCGGTCGACCTATCAGTCCACCCCTTGATTTAGACAGTTTGACCTTCTTTCACTGGTCGACTTACCGGTCGACTGCTATCACTGGATCTCTTCTCTGAATACTTTTTTTTAACTCATTTTCTTTTTCGATTTCGCCCCTTTAACTATTTTCTTCTCTTGATTAGGTCCACAAATATTCTTATATTCCATTTCAGTCATTCAAAATTATTTCTTCTTATTTCACATAGGAGCAAATAATTTATCTTAATCAAAACACACATAAAAGATAAAATACATTTTATCCCATGTGTGTGTTCCTAAATGGGATATTAAGATTTAAGATTCACCTGAGTTATTTTCCCTAATTTCTTCAAACTCTTAATTCTTCTTCATCATCTTGACATCTTCATTTAGCATCCATTTAATTTGACGTCTTCATTATTGAAACTTTAAATCACTGAAACACTTCAATTAAACATTAGTTCCACCAAAATATCAATATTTAATTATTCATCAAAATCTTGGGATCAACAATCTCCCATTTTTTGATGATGACAATTAACTTTGATGTTTTCTTCAAAATAAAATATAACCACACCCCCTCTGAATCCGAGGACGGGTTCTTTAACTCTTTAAAACATCATAATGAAGATTTCAATAATGCATAAATTAAAAACACTCAGTAAAGTACAATTTTTTTTTTTAAATTCTCCTTATTACTAATTTCTCCCTTTATAAAAAAAATACTTGATTAAAACATAGTTTTAGAATACTCCTCATTAATAAAACAAACATCACTAAGTTCTCCCCATTTGTCATCTTCAAAAACGAATTTAGGGAGGGGGAACCCAATACAAGTAACTCACTCTAGGCAAATATCATTATGCCTAGTTATACCCAAACCGCGAATGATTTTCACAAACTGATCTTCCGCTAGTGGTTTGGTAAAAAAATCAGCAAGCTGGTCGGACGTATCAATATACTCAATAATAATATCCATTTTCTGAATGTGATAACGAATAAAATGATGTCTAATCTCTATGTGTTTAGTTCGTGAGTGTTGTGTAGGATTCTTACTTAGATATATAACACTTTTATTATTACAAAAGATCGGGATCTCCTCCATACAAACTCCAAAATCATTTAACTGTTGCTTAATATATAAAATTTGAGCACAACAGTTACCAGCTGCCATGTATTCAGCCTCAGTAGTGGATAAGGCTATTGAATTATGTTTCTTGCTTGACCAAGAAACCAAAGCATGTCCTAACAAATGATATGATCCACTTGTGCTTTTTCACTCAACTTTGCAACCGGCAAAATCAGCGTCGGAGTAACTTACCAATTTAAAATCATTCCCCCTAGGATACCATAATCCTAGGTCAGTCATCCCCTTTAAATAACAAAAAATTTGCTTAACCGCAGTCAAGTGCGATTCTTTAGGATAAGACTGAAATCTAGCATAAAGACAAACACTATACATAATGTCAGGTCTACTAGCAGTTAAATACAATAGGCTACCAATCATACCTAGATACATTTTTTCATTAACGCTTTTGCCCATATCGTCTTTTTCTATTTTTGTAGCCGTTGCTATGGGAGTTTTGTACTCTTTAGCGCCTTCCAAGCCATAGTTCTTTAGTAGCTCCTTGGTGTATTTAACTTGATTTATAAATATCTCTTCTTTGGTTTGCTTAATTTGCAATCCAAGAAAGAAATTCAACTCTCCCATCATGCTCATTTCAAATTCAACCTGCATTATCTTAGCAAACTCTTGGCAAAAATCCTCATTAGTAGATCCAAAAATAATATCATCAACATATACTTATACTAATAGGATATCAAAATCAGTTTGCTTTACAAATAGTGTAATATCACAAATACTCTTTTGAAAACTATTTTCGATCAAATATTGGCTAAGTCTCTAATACCAAGCTCTCGGAGCTTGTTTGAGCCCATACAAAACCTTGCGAAGTTTAAATACGTGATCTGGAAACCTATTACTTTCAAATCCCGAGGTTTGTTCCACATAAACTTCTTCAGCTGGAAATCCATTTATAAATGCATTCTTTACATCCATTTGATATAGCTTAAAATTATGTGAACATGTAAAGGCGAGTAACATTCTAATTGCTTCTAGTCTTGCAACAGAAGCATATGTTTCATCCTAATCAATTAATTCCTCTTGATTATATCCTTGTGCTACTAATCTTGCTTTATTTCTAATTATCATACCAGATACATCCTTTTTGTTTCTAAATACCCATTTAGTACCAATAACTGGATGAAAATTCAATCTCGGAATAAGACACCACACTTTGTTCCGCTCAAATTGAACTAATTCATCTTGCATTGCGGAAATCCAAGATTCATCAATTAACTCCTCATTTATATTTTTAGTCTCAATTTGAGATAGGAAAGCAAGATTAATTATATCCCTAAGAGAAGATCGAGTACTTACACTTTTTTTCGAAATTATTGATTATTTCTTTAATTGAATGCCCTGGAACTTTCTTTATAGCTCTTGGTAAAGTCGAATTCTTCTCCTTAGGTTCCTTCTCTTGTTGAGACTTCTTTGGTACATCATTACCTTCATTTTGGCTATTTAAGATACATGCATCATCATCATCCAAAACCTTTCTCGACAAGAATGGATCAGCTTCCTCATAAATAACATGCATTGTTTCTTCTACTACTAAAGTTCGTTTATTATAAACTCTATAAGTCTTACTGTTAGTAGCATATCCAAGAAAAATTCCATAATCAGATTTAGCATTAAATTTGCCAAGATTATCCTTGTCAATCAAAATGAAACATTTGCATCCAAAGACTTTAAAATAGGAAATATTAGGAGTCTTACTATTCCAGATTTCATATGGGATTTTGTTAAACCCTCTACGAATGGATACTCGGTTTACTACGTGACAAGCGGTACTTACTGCTTTGGCCCAAAAGTAGGTTGGTAAGCGATTTTCATTTAGCATCGTTCTGGCCATCTCTTGAAGTATTATGTTCTTCTTTTCCACTACACCATTTTGTTGCGGTGATCTTGGTGCAAAAAAATTGTGAGCATAATCATGCTCATCACAATAACTTACCACTTCATCAATTTTAAATTCTCTTTCTCTGTCACTACGAATGTTAATAATAGAGTATTGCTTCTCATTTTGAACATGTTTACAAACTTTAGCAAGAACCGAAACAATCTCTCTTTTCTTAGCAAGAAAATATACCCAGGTAAGTCTAGAATAATCATCAACTATGACAAATGCATAAAACTTACCACCAAAACTAGCAATAGAGTTAGGCCCAAACAAATCAAGATACAATAATTCAAGACATCTAGACGTGGACGTGTACATCTTTTTCTTAAATGATGATCTAACCTGCTTGCCTAATTGACATGCATCACATACTTTATCCTTCACATATTTCAAATCAGGTAAACCACGTACAAGACTCTTCTTGGATAAGTTAGAAATTAATTCCATACTAGCATGCCCAAGTCTTCTATGCCATAACCAATTATTTTCAGATAAAGCATTCAAATAAGATAAATTTTGAGAATTAAATTCATCAAAAGAGAAAGTATACACATTCTCAAAATGTGATTCAATTCGCAAGATACTACTATCATAACTATTCTTAATCATACACCTATCATGATCAAATATAACACTATAGCCCTTGTCACATAGTTGACTAATACTAAGCAAATTATGTTTAAGTCGATCAACTAGTAACATATCTTTAATCATAGTAGTACCATTACCGATATTACTTATACTGATAATTTTACCCTTTGCGTTGTCTCCGAAAGTCACATGACCTCCATCTTTAGGTGTCAAAGATGTTATACTGATAATTTGCAGCTTAAAGAAAGACTATCATCTTGTCTTTCCAAAACGAGTAACTTTTACCTGCAAACAAGAGTGGTCAGTGCATAGACTGTCCCTCAGCTAGTGTGCCTACTGTGTGTGCCATGTCATCTTTGTTAGCAAAAGAATTTGAGCTAAACCATCTCTGATACCAATTATTGGCCCAGTAGAATACCCAAGAGGGGGGTGAATTGGGTAATTAAAAAACTTATCAGAATAAAACTTGAATAAATCAAATAATTAATTTTAAGTCTAAATTAATTATTATCTTTATAACACAGCGGAATAATATGATCAATCTATGTGCACACCCAAACAACAAAAATAACAAAGTAGTAATGTAGCACACAAAAGATTTATACTGGTTCACCAAGCTACTCTTGGCTAATCCAGTCCCCCGAGCTCCATGGAGGTCTCACCCACTAAAACCAAGATTTCTTTAAAGGTAGGAGCCAAAATCTGCACACTGATTCTTTTACAGGCTCAGAATCAACCTTTACAATATTCTTTTCTCAAGCTAAGGAAGAACCTCTACTTTTTACAAAGTAAATAATAACCTAATTATTTTTAACATTAAGGCACAAGAATCAAAACCCTTCAAAACACTCCAACTATCCTTTTCACTGGTAAGGATGGAACCTTTACAAATAACTCACAACACAATTCTTATTCAGGAAGAATCACTACCTCAATCTCTTTATAGGAAGAGACTGAAATCCGACTACCCTTGATTAAATACCCCCAATGGTATTTAACCAATCACAACTCAACAATACAAAAATTAATAAGAAGTAAATCTCACTCGGAGCTTCTACCACCCCAGATAAACAATAACTCAATTAATATCCTAACTAGTGATAGAAATACGTGAGATACAAAAATCTGATTTCAACATAATATGGGTAGCAAATTGTAGCACGTAATCAGATTCAATAAATTATTTGTAAAAAATATTATCTTAAAAAATCACAAACAATTTCTAAGATTAATTTCTAAGTATAGAATAATAAATAAACAATAAGCAATACGGAATTATCTCACCCAGAATCCATCGGAAGAAAATAGTATTGCAATGTAACTTCAAATCAGTAGCAACAATGATCAGTAAATGATTCTCTTAGAAAAACTCACTCAATTCTCAATAAGATATCTCTTAGAAAAGTTCACTCAATTGATAAATTCTGATCTCTCAGGACAAAATATGGATTCTCTCTCTTAGAATGATTAGTTCTATAATAGAATTCGCAGGTCTATTTAAAAGAATATGTAATCAACCTTCTAATGGTTAGTTTACATGTGTCATGACAAATAAAAGCTCTTATAAACTCCTTATATCATAAGGACTTCATTTATATTCAATTCCACTTAAAAACATATTTTAAATCTTTCAATTAACCCCTCCAAAGTATTTCCTAATTTCAATTAATAAGAATAGAATCTATTTCAAGTACTAAATTGAGAAACAATAATATTTAATGAACCATATTAATATGATTTAATTAGTATATAAACCATGTCTTAAATATAGATAATATCCCCTAAATATCTCTCGAATCCCAACCAAAAATGGCTACTTTTGGATATAATCTTGGATCAAACAATATCCTGAAACAGTAAGTTCGGTTGACTGCCCGGTCGACTGCTCAATTCAGGTTGTAGCCAAGCTATCGCTGCTGCGTTCATAGGTCGACCGCCCGGTCGACTTGTAGATTCAGAGAGTTCTTCCTTCTTTCACTGGTCGACCTATCAATCGACACCTTAATTTAGAGAGTTCAGCCTTCTTTCATCAGCCGACTCACCAGTCGACTACTGTCACTGGATCTTTTCTCTGAATACGTTTTTAACTCATTTTCTTTTACGATTTTGCCTCTTTAACCATTTTCTTTTCTTAATTAGCTCCATTAATATTCTTATATTCTATTTTAGTCATTCAAAATTATTTCTTCTTATTTCACATTGGAACAAATAATTTAACTTAATCAAAACACACAAAAGATAAAATACATTTTATGCCATGTATGTATTCCTAAATAGGATATTAAGAGTTAAGATTCACCGGAGTTGTTTTCCCTAATTTCTTTAAACTCTTAATTCTTCTTCATCATATTAACATCTTCATTTAACATCTATTTAATTTGACGTCTTCATTATTGGAACTTTAAATCACTGAAACACTTCAATTAAACATTAGTTCCACAAAAACATCAATATTTAATTGTTTATCAAAATCTTGGGATCATCATATTGTACTTCCATTGAGTCATTATCAACGGGCCTTAAATCAGTGTTTTCAGCTTCTTTCGTTGATTTTTCTATCAAATCTATATTTTCTTAATCTATATCATTTCTTGGTAAAAATGGGTTAGATTGCTCAAAAACAACATGCATTAATTCTTCAACTACAAGTGTACGTTTGTTATATACTCTATAAGCCTTACTATTAGTTGAATAACCAAGAAAAATAACTTCATTGCTTAAATCATCAACTTGATTTTTTAAAGAAATATTTTTCTTTTCAAGATCACATTTCTTTAAAGAATCATTTTCTTGTTTTAAAGAATTAATTTCAGATTTTGTTTTTTCTAATTCTTTTGAAAGAGTAGCTTTTTTTTTTTTGTTAAGATTTATCATTTTTGAAAAACAATTTTTAAGCCAATCTTTTAATTCTTCATATGCATCGAGTAACTTATCATATTCATCTAATGAATAAGTTCTGGAAGTAGGAGTTACCTCATCTTCTTTTGCCATGAGTGCAAGTAAGTTGGCATTCTCACCAATACTTTCACTTTCCGAGTCACTTGAGTTGGTGTCATCCCAAGTTGCTTTGAAAGCTCTCTTCTTGCTTTTGTAATGATGTTTCTTTGGCTTTTTGTTATCCTTCTTGAGTTGAGGACATTAGGTTTTGTAGTGACAGAACTTGTGAGATTTATAGCATTCAACTTTGCTTATATCGGTTTTGTTGAATTTTGTCTTTTTGAAGAATCTTCGGTTGAACCGATTGAGTCGTCTTGCCAAGATAGCCATTTCACTTTCGGGTTCACTCCCGATGCTATCATCATCGTCATCATCATCATGTTCTTTCGGTTTCTACAATCTTCTTCGTAGCCTTTGAGTGACGGCTCATGAGTCATCAAGTTACCAATGAGTTTATCAATGGAATATTTGTTTATATCTGTGGATTCTGAGATGGCCGTTGCCTTTGGTTCCCACATTTTGGGAAGAGCTCTAAGGATCTTTCGTACTCGTTCGGACATTGAGTATGGCTTTCAGAGTGCATTCAAGCTATTACAAATATTTGTAAAGCGAGTATACATCTCCATGATCGATTCTCCATCCTCCATCTTGAATAGTTCGTATTGGTGCACGAGAATGTCGATATTGGATTCTTTGACTTGGTTTGTACCCTCATGAGTAATCATAAGAGTATCCCAAATCTCCTTAGCCGATAAGCATCCGAAAATTCTATTATATTCATGAACATCTAAACTACAATAAAGAAGGTTAATAGCTTGGGCATTTATAGAAATTAATTTGATGTCCCTATCATCAAATTTCGATTCTACCGTAAGTGTAGTAGATCCATCAAGATTAGTTTTGATAGGAGTATGTGGACCATTTTTAATAACTTTCAAGGTTCATAATTTGTAGCTTATAAAAATGCTATCATTCTAACCTTCCAAAACACATAATTGTTACCATTAAACAAATGAGGTCTATGCATGGATTGAACTTTGGGAATGGTAGTTGCAAAATTTGCCATGATCAATTTGCTAGGATTTTAAGCCTATTAAGCAAGTATAGCTCTGATGCCAATTGATGGCCCAAGAATTACCTAAGATGGGGGTGAATTGGGTTTTGGAAAATAATTCATTATTTAAAATCTACTCAATATAACTAAGTGTTTATGTGATTAAGTGCACAACGAATATTCAAACAAGAGTAATAATCACAAACACAAATATATGCGAAAATGTAAAAGTAGAGTTAGAGAGATTGATACTGGTATTTTATAGTGGTTCGACAAACACCCTTTGCCTAATCCACTATCCCGAGCTCCTTCGAGGATTTTACTATCTTTGATCTTCTTACGGGTGAAGAACAAACCGTTTAAATCGCCGCTTGAGAAGTACGTATCTCAAGTCTTTACAATTTAGAGTGAATATATTCCACTAACAAATCTCTCATCTTGAGTAAAACCCTTACTTAAGATTTACAATGAAAATCTCACCGTCTCACAAAATGGAGCTTCAACACTCACAAGAAATAAAACTCAAGAATCTATGTGTGTGAAACAAATACAACAAACACTCAAGCACTATGAATCAAGAAAGAGTATAAGTGTTATTGGACAGATTTTAGCTTGGAAGCCTTTGGTAGTATCTCTTTGATTTTTGTAGTTCACTTGATTGATACTTTGATAGCTTGATTTCCTCTAGCAATATTCTTTCCTTTTATAGATGTGGATAATGTAGGAGGATATCACATTTGAAGAACTTGAGTGCTAAGTGACCATTTGGAAATCCTCTTCAAATTGCATAGGCTCCTCTCCATTATTTCTGCAGATTTGTCAAGATTCTTTTTTCTTTTTCAAACCTCATTTAATGCTTCGATAGTATAATTAAATGTAAAGGACCCATGGTCCATTCATGTCTTTGAGGTAGTGAAAAATTATAGTCATATATCACATATGCAATGTATATAATTGAGTATGAGTGGTAATAATAATTGTAGACAAAACATGATAGAGTTATTCAAAGTTGGATATGAATAATTGAATGTTAGGCTCCTCAACTTTGAAATATGCAGCAAGTTTATTCAAGATAAGTTGCCATTCACATTTGTAGAAGATAAGGTATGGGCTTACATTAATTAAGTTACCCTACCATTAAGTCAATAATGATATCTTTGTATTCCTACTTGGTTGTCTTGACAAATTCAAGATTTATATTTGTATATTTATGTGAATATGAATTTGATCATTCATATAGATAATGTATAATGTATATTATACACTTATACAATCCAATTAAGCACATACAAACATTTAAAGTATTTGAACATTTAGAATTCATTTAGCACGATGAAAATAGAATTTTTCATACCCTTTGAGCCAATTTGTCAATTAATCATAGATATAATGATAAACATATCAATTGATCATGCATATATCATGTAAATATGTTAAACTAACATCTCATGACATGATTTGAACGTTCCGAATAAAATATGATATGCAAATCCAAATTTGAGTTCATGACAAAATTTTCCATTTTGAGTTCTAAATATTTCAAGATGTTTTGATCAATTCTTTTTTAATTTAACATTGTATGGATCAAATTGAATGATGAAAACATGTTATATAATCATTATAAGGCATATGAATCATTATATATTAATTAGAACAAGCATACAATGCCAAAATGCAAAGCTAAAAACAGAGCATAAGAGAGAAAGCATACTACTTGGAAGTAGTCGACTACTTCCAGCATAAGTAGTCGACTACTTACGCTACAATTCCTGCGGCAATGAAGTTTTCGTCCGTTTTGGGTTTTTGTTCTTGGTTTATGATCATTTATCATTATAAACAATTTATAAAGTATGTTACAATTATTATTATGATGTTTATATAATTCAAAAACTCAATGTACCTTATGATCATATTAAGAATATAAAATTCCGATTTCGTATAATTATGATCAATAGGTGTTTTTTCCGATATAGCATGTAATGATCAAACGCATATTTCACATTATGATATATAAGTATATTCGACATGATAAAATCAGTATATCACAATTACGAACACATACGATGTGTGTGTGTCCTATAAAGTTCCGAGTTCAATATCCCGCGAGTATTGTTGAAACGAAAAATTGCTTTAATGTAAATCATACATTTTTGACTTGATTTCACTTTCATGATAGGTTTTGATGGTGTTTAGATATTCTATACTCAAAATTATTGTTAGTACATTTAAAACGTTAAATATGTGTGTTATTATCAAAATCACTTTCATTCGGGAATCCTATGATTGAAACCGCTTGGGCTAATAGTACCGATTAGTTGTTGCTCTCTAAGGGAATTATGCCAATCAAAAGCGGGGACCTATTGGCTAGCCCCTGATTCCTCGCCGCTGAGCTGAGCTCAAGCTACCTAAAGGGATCGTGTTTCTGTAGGGGGTATTGAGATAACCCAAAAAGGCTTGGAAGTGGGCCTGACTGCAAATAACTCACCTCAGGTCGGTCTCCCTCCTGTAAGACAACCATAAAAGCCCGACAAATTGGGCTCCTATGGTCGCCTGAGGGGTAGAACGGAAAGAACTGGGAAATGTTTTGGGCTAAAAAACACGATTGTTTGGTGTCTCAGTTATATTGATTACGTTGCATCGGAAACCAGAAATGTTAGCGTGTAATTAGACGGCTAACGACGCCTCTCCTGCCTGGGCAACAAGTTTCCAAAATTTATCGAAAAGAATTGTGAAGTGGCCAAAAATCGCCGGCCTGAAGGCAGATGCCGGGTCCGCAGTTTACGAGTCTTGTGTGATTGATCCTTCGTGATGGCTGGGTTGTTAAAGGTCATCCCGATTATTGAACTAGACGATTTAAGGTCAGTTACTTCCGTTAAGTTATAATAATTTCTAGAGCTTGTTTTGCTAGAGCTTATTTGTGCAAGTATGCAACGGTAACCAGCCAAGATCGAAAGGTTAAGAAAACTTCTTCTATTGATAAAAAAAAATATAGTTACAAAAGTGTGGCTACCGCCCTTAATTACAAGCCCACTCATTGGCTGGGCTGAAATAAAAAAGAAAAGAAGAAAAAAGAAAAAAAAAATGGTGTTGTTCTGATGGTTGACTGGGCTGATGAAGAACTTGGAGGGGGCAGAACTGACCTGAGCATCGCTTCCAGTTGGAGGGCCTGCCTAATTTCTTGGGTTTGTGCTCGGCCTGGCGTCCTACGCGGCCGGGGCCTCTTAGATTTCTTCAGGGCTTAGCTCAACCCGGATCTTCATGCAGTCGGCGTTAGGTAATTAGCGCTGAACATAATTGGCTGCTCCTTTGAACCCCAGCATCATTACATCCATCTCGATCCGGTTCCGGAAGGCGATGAATTCTTAGCTTCTTTTCCACTTCGCCACCACTTTAGCCCGGGCCTACTCCAATGCAGCAGCCTGGCCACTTCCTATCACCTCGAGTTTAAAGTTGGCATACCTAATTGCTCTGCTTGCTCGTTCTGAGCTATCCTCAACCTCCTTAGCCAGGTCCTCATTCTTCTTCATCAATTATTCGTTCTCAGCTCGAAGCTTCTCCAGCCCTGCCTGGTACTCATTCACCGTATTAATCAACTTGATCCTCCTGGTCTCCAACTTATCAAATCTCTTACTAGCAGTATGGTGGTGTAGTCCCAACTCAGAGGGGGAGTAGAGGGCTTGCAAGGGCGAAAGGATTAAAACGTATGAAGCATAGCAAAAACTACAAGTCTGAAAAATCGCCAAGGTAAAAACTTACTGACAACAAGTACCAGTAGAGGTCGGAGGCAAGCCTACCGTTGGATTTTTTGGCAAACATGGACCGGTCTGCTGAGGGAATGATTTGACAAATGAAGGTCAGGAGGATGGTCAGTGTTTTTAGGATGCTATAATTACCCTAGAGGCTGGTAGTGACGACAAAAGGTCTCACTCGCTCCTGTTGGACCTTTTCATGACCTCTACACGGCTCATCTTCTGATGCCTGGCCGTTGCCTCCAGTGTGCTCGCTTCTTGCTTTCATTTATCTCTTTTCTCCACAGGGGCTGGGCTCACCGTGCCCATTGGTACCACCGTCGGTTGGTTCTCACCTATATTAGAAAAAAAAAAATGAAAAGAAAAAAATTGTTGTTTTGGGGTGTTTTGTGAATAATACATTGTGAGATTGATTGAAAGAAGATATTTGATGAAAGGGGGAGTTGGTGAAACTTTTTCTAGGAAATCGTGCAAGATCCATGAGTTGTGATACATGCCTAGGGTGATTCTATTCTAAACATGCCATTGTCATCTACCTTTTCCCCCAGCCATATATTACAACTCGCAAAGTCCTTTGATCTCCAATAACATATGCAAGTGGAGAGTGACACAAAAAATGGGCTTATGGTTATTCTTGCATTCTTTATCTAGAGATTGATCAATGTCGTCTTAGCAAAAAAAAATATTTGAGACTCGTTTGGTTGGGAGAGAGTGATTGTGCATGCACGGACACATCTAGAGTCTTGAGTAGATTGAAATTGATACCTAAAGTCGAAAATCTAGATAATCTCAATGTGTGCATTTATTTTGAGCTTGGAGCATTTAGTGCCGTCAGAGATTCTTGCACGGTCATCGATTCGATATAAAACTCACATTTTATTTGTAGTGTTTTAGTACTTGATTGGTGGTTTTCTTTCTTTTCTTTTCTTTTGCTTGAGGACAAGCAAACGTTTGAGTTTGGGGGTATTTGTTTAGTGGTTTATTTACCAACAAAACAAGTATTTTTAGATTCAAATATTTATGTGTTTTCAAGTATTTTTATTAGTTTAATGTGTTTTTGTGTTGTTATGTAGGTTTATAAATAAATGAAAAAAATATATGGAAAATTGGTTTTGATGTAGTAACTCTAAGGACCTTTTTGATAATGATTCAATTCGATTTTAGAAAATCTCAAAATATGGAAGTTGTAAATCTACGTCTTAACTGTCCATAGATTTTTGAATTACCTCAATCGGAGTTTGGACAAGAAAGTTACGGCAAAAATACGAACTAGATGTCAACACTGCCTTGAGCTCACTGCAGCGAGTTTTTGCTCGCTGTAGCGCTCAAATGGCAGTGTTTCTGTCCTTAGCTCGCTGCAGTGAGCTTCTACTCGCTACGACACCGACGATCAGATCTGTCACATTAAACAGATATTTTAAGGTTCATTTTGAAGAGAGGAGAGAGAGAAACAAGAGAAGAGGCGATTTTGGAGCTAATTGAGGCGATTTTGAAGGCGAAAACACCGGGTGATGGCGTTTTGATGCGAGATTGAAGAAGAAAATATCATTTGTGGCATGTATAGTTGAAGATCCGGAGCCCAAACCCACAATAAACTTTTCTTTTCATTTCTCTCTCCCTATTCTTGTGTTTTGAGTTTGTATTTGTAATTTTGTGTCGAATATTCTTACATATATGAATTTATTGAGAAGATTAGCTATGGATTTGTCTATGTTGTGTTCATAATTTAAATCTAGGCCTTGACGTAGTCTCGTTTGAACTGTGTTGTGAATATTTTTTCTATTGTTAGACTTAATTCCATTTTATGCACTGCCTAGGCCTAATGTGTTTGATTCATGTGGCCAATGATTTAGACAATTTTAGGTTGCAAATTTTATACTTGGGAGACGTTGAATTCGTAACCAGATTTGGGAGTACATAACATAGGTTGTTGTGAATCGGGGTGAAAATCAACACCTAATTATTCGAGTTGAGAATTTAGGATCTCATGAGACCCGGAGATAATCGAGTTCTAAATTGATCAATTAGAATCATCATTTAATTGTGTTTATCTTTTTTATTACTTTCATTGTATGCTTGTATATGATATTATGGTTGATTTGAGAATACGGGGTTTGACACTCGGAAAAGGTAATCCTGGATTCGAACTAAGATGAAACACAACACAAGTTCTAATGTTTCAGGAGATTATTAGAACTTGTGCAATCCATAAAGTTGTGGCAAGACACATGTAATCATCTAAACTCTCGATAGGGATATCGATTTTGACATGGTTACATATTCACTCACTTTACACTTGGGAGAAGTAGTGAGTGAGTTTCAAAGATCTCGATTGTTGAATGAATAGAATTAACTAATAATTTCTTAATAGGATAACATGGAAATAACGAGATGAAATTAAGCCCCTAGAACATTATTGCATAGAAAATCCATATTATATTTTATTTTACTTTTGTATTTGTATTTATTTTAGTTTTAAAAACCCAAAATTCGATCACCTAAATAAAGTTAAGTTACAATAATTACGGTACTTAACGACAATTTAAACCAATCTCTATGGATATGATAACCCTACTATTCCTATACTATCAAAACTTGACCCGTACACTTGGGGTATCGTTGCGATGAAAAACACAATTGAATGGAGATTCTAATTGATCAATTTAGAACTCAATTACCTCCTGGTCTCATGAGATCCTAAATTCCCAACTCGAGTACTTAGGTGTTGATTTACTCCTGGATTCACAACAACCTACGTTATGCACTCTTAAATTCAGTTACGAATTCAATATCTCCCGAGTATAAAATTCGTAACCTAACATTGTCTAAATCATTAGCCACATGAATCAAACACATTAGGCCTAAGGAGTTCACACAATAGAATTAAGTTTAACAATAGACAAAATATTCACAACACGGTTGGAATTTTGCTAGTCCTCGAGCAAAATACCCACACAATACAAGAAAATACAACTAAAATAAATAACATAAACAACCTAATCACAAACAATCTAAATATAACGATATGCGAGTTTTGAATTCTTCTATCGACTAATTAATTTTCCCTCAACAACTCCCAATCATATCGAGTTCAGGTGATAGAATGCACAATGTGGTGTTCTAGAATTTTGACATTCAATAATGGTAAACGCCATTCTAGATCCTATCAACGTGTGTGTGGGAGACTCAATAATATAACTATCCAAAGCTCGGATTGAATTATCCACCAACGAAACTCATGACTTAGACCATAAAGGACTAGGATATCCATATGCCTGATTGGGTTCCACTGTCCACTAATGTAGGCTAAGCAGTTCATAAAGATCAAAAGGACTTGGTTCGGTTTTGGGAAAATGGCCAAGGGTATATTGGGAATGTAAAATTGGTTAACATTGTTAACCTAATGTTACCCAAGGCACAACGCTTGGCACAAAATCACTCTCGAAACCCCATAGATAAATTGGAAATAATTCTAAAAATACATTTAAGACCGATGTACTCAAGGCAGTAGGCTGCAGGTTCTGAATTTTGCCCTTTTGCTTGTTTCCACATCGTTCTTCCATCGCTCTTGATCCGATTTGGTTGTTTATGATCCATTTTCATCCCTTTTCACTCCACACATCTGATTTATGACAAAAATAATAAAAATGTATTAAAGCGTAATAAACATACTCGAAAACTAACAGGTTCGGTTTGAAAATAGATAGGTAAATTACACCTATCAACAGTTTAAACGAGACTACATAAAGCCCTAGATCTAAATTACGAACACAACATAGACAAATCCATAGCTAATATTTTCAATAAATTTATATTTGTAAGAATGTTCAACACAAAATTACAAATACAAACTCAAAACACAAGATTAGAGAGAGAGAAAAGAAGAGAAAAGATTATTGTGGGTTTGAGCTCTGGATCTTCAACTATACGTGCCACAAATGATGTTTTCTTTGTCGATCTCGTATCAAAATGCCATCACCCGGTGTTTTCGTCTTCAAAATTGCCTCAATTAGCTCTAAAATAATTTTGTCTCATGTTCTTCTCTCTCATTTTTTGAAAATGAACCTTAAAATATCTATTTAATGTGTCAAATCTGACCGTCAATGTTGCAGCGAGCTAAGGGCAGAAATACTGCCATTTGCGCGCTACAATGAGTAAAAACTCGCTGCAACGAGCTCAAGGCAATGTTGACGTTTGGTTTGTATTTTTCCCATAACTTTCCTATCCAAACTCTGATTGAGGTGATTTGAAAACCTATACAAATTCTAAGACGTAGATCTACAACTTAAATGTTTTGAGATTTTTTAAAATCGGATTGCATCATTATCCAAAAGGGCCTTGAAGTTACTGTACGTGAACCGATTTTACATTTTTTTTCATTTATTTATAAACATACAAAATAACAAAAAAACACATTAAATTAACAAAAATACTTGAAAACACACACAAATATTTGAATCTAAAAGTATTTTGATTTGTTGGTAAATAAACCACTCATTACCGGCCTGGCTTGGGAGGGTCCCTGGTCTCCTAGGTACTGCTGCCCTGCCCGTTGTCGCTGACTTGGCAGGGGCTGCCTGAGATGTAACCCGAGGAGACGAGTTGATAGGGGATGACTGACAGATCTTGCCTGAGTCGCAGATCCCTATTCGGTTCGCTGAAGGGCCTCCCTTCCAACCATCTTCTCGACCTCCTACGCCATCATTCTCGCCAGCTTCTCAATGTCCATGAATGAAAAGAAACGAATTTAGTTAACAAAAGAAAATGAAAGTGTAAACAATTTGAGGAGCATGGGGGAATTGACTTATTGTTCTCAGAATCCCGTTTCAAGGTCGGTGGCAATGAGGAAGGATCACTCCAGAAGTAAAGGTCGTACAAACACGATGTAACAATAGCCCTGACGTGAGTTAACAGCTTGCTGATGATCCAATCTCTCAGCAGTAGAATCTCAAGGCTCGGCTTGGATTTCTTTGGGACTGAAAAAACTAGAAAAATGAGACAAAGTCAGGAAAATCGACCAGGGTGGGGAACGTAATTTATGCCGGGCTGAAAAGCTTACCCACGATCCTTAGTGCTTCTGGACTGGGTATTCCCACTTATTTGTTTATGGGGCAACCTCTCATTCGGTCCAACTAAGGAAGAAGAAGCTTGGTTTCCAATGTTTGATAGATTGGGCGTAGCCAGTGAGGAATTTATACCAGGCCAAGATATAACACTAACCCTTCCCCCTGGGCATGGACTTGACCAAAAAGATAGCATGAAAGAGCTCGAGAGTCGGTACAATACCCTCAGCTAGGTAGATCATATGGAAGGCCACCACCATTCGCATACTGTTGGGGGTGAGCAGTGATAGACACAACCCAAGATCCCAACAAACCTTTATCACCTAAGGGTCAGGGAAAAGTACAGATCGCCTTGCAGTTGCTGATCGTAGACCATTATGAACCCATTTGGTGGGGGCACAAACCCCGATTATGTTCTCTAGGAACACGCATCTCCACCGTCCAATGGAATGCATACTTGGAACGAAGGTCCCGAACAGCCTTCTCCAATAGGTCGGTTTGCACTCGCCAGACCAGGGCATCCTAAGGGACATCGTAGACCAGCTGATAAGTGGCTGGGCCAGCCGTCGAGGCCCGAACCAACGTAGACGGCTGGATTTCCACCTACGGGAAGGAAAGACCCTCGGTGTCAAGCTCCACAATTAGGCCCATGCCCAGCTCCACACTGGGCCCCCCCAGACCAGCCCATTTTGCTTCTCAACCTTATCTGCCGAGGCCCGCTGGTCATGTCAGGAGACCGGGAGGTCCCCGCTCTGATCGCCCTTCGGACCCTTTCAGAAGAAGAAGTCGTCCATTCAACGACCGACTCCGCCTCAACAATCGTCTTGGATGTGGAGATCACCTTCGGTTCATCGAATTTAGTCGCAGACGAGCTAAGCTCGATCTGCTCAATGTGGGGTTTAACCACAGTCTTTTCAAATTCAGAAGGGTTGTACCTCAATGAGTAAGACTAAGACACTGAAGACATGAAGGAAAGAAGAAAAGAGAATCATTATCGTATTTGGTAATATTTGTTGGTAATATTTGTATAAAAAAAATCGTCACTGTTGTAGGATGCCAAAATGAAGATTTAGGATAAAATGTACAACAATAATAATAATCATAGTCAAATATCATAATCCTTAAATAAATAATATGTTTATGGGTTGATATCCAAGTTACACCATAATATTATATATTTTGATACTTGATAATTTATTGGTTGATATCCAAGTTATATTATATATTATATATTTGAAATGTTATTTGAATTTCTATTTGTAAAAATTATTTTTATTATTTACCGTTGTAAAATCGATTCGAAAAAAAATAATAATCAATAATTAGAATTATTATCGTATTTGGTAAAATCCCTTAAATATTTGTGGAACAAAATATTGGTCGCACGGTGTTAGCGGTAATTCTCGTAGAGGAGAAATCGCGTGGAGGCCCTAGGAAATCGGGCTATTACCAGTGGTATCGGAATGGGTTTGCGAGTACCCTAGGCTTGGGTTATGGTACCCATTACTCATAATAAGTGAAGTAATACTTAAAACAACAACAACAACAACAACAATAATAATAATAATAATAATAATAATAATAATAATAATAATAATAATAATAATAATAATAATAATAATAATAATAATAATAATTTTAGTATAATTAATTAATTCAAAAAAAATGTGCCTCTGAAGCAAAACCATAATACCGGTAGTGAATGGCCATAATCATTGTTCTACAACTCAAATATTAACAAAGACTCAAAATTAAATTGACGGCTCCAATCTGGAACAACTCTCCGAACCCATTGTGGACCACTGAAATCAATTTAGAGATAAATAAAATAGAAAAATCGAGAAGTTGGCTTACAAGAAAAAAAAAAGAGGGGGGGGGGGGGGGGGCTATGATGATTTTTGCACTAATTTGTTTCTATACTATTGGGGCTTGTATAGTTGTTATTCAGGACTCAATGGTTTGACACTTTGTACCCATGTGTTGTTACTAGTATTTTACTTTGGTCCCTACAGTTTCAGTTTGAACACATTAACGTTTAGGGTGACGTTTGATTAATACAATTTACCAATAGTGATTCAAATAAGCCTTGGTGAGTGTTGTGTTAGTCGTGGAACATAGGATAAGTTATTGAAATGACCAATTTAAAAGTAATTACTGTTTTCGATATAAATTGTGAAATTATATTTTCGTATTAAATTGTGGGAAAAAAATTGTTGATGAAATAGATAGTTTTACGATGATTAATGGATCAAGAAATTTTCTTTTAAAAAAGGTGGAGATTGATTTTTATTATCCTGCTATGCCATAATTATCTATCTAGCAAGTCCTGCATGGTGGATATATGTTGTTACCTGTAAGCAAATTCTGTAGGGTGGATATATGTTGTTACCTGTCAGGCAAGTCTTGTAGGGTGAATATATTATGTATGTTGTTACCTGTCAAGGAAGTCCTGTACGGTAAATATATTGTTACTTGTCAATGAAGTCCTGCAGGATGAATATATATTGTTATCTGTTAGACAAGTCTTGCAGGGTGGATATAATAACTCCTGATCGTGAGGTAAAACGATCCTATGACTAGCAAAGAAATATAGTATTTTATTATATAAGTGTACATTGACAAGTTGATTTAAATTCATTTGTTTTATCATGATAATATTTTGTTAAAATATTATACTGACAAGTGAGTGGTTATATTTTGCAAAAAAATGGGTTTTGATAAAAACATTTGATCCATAAAATGGTCTTCGTATTATGAAGATAATATACCGACAAAATATTTAGATAAATATTGGTCAACTACTAGCGATAGGTAGGGTTGGGCACTTGGGTGATTATTAAGACTATTGAAGGTAGTTATTAACAATATAGGAAGTTGTGTTTTTTATAATAGGAAAGTGTATACATAAATTTAGTATAATTTGATTAACCAAATATGATTAATCTTACAATTTATTTGTGGATTATAAATATAGAGATAATTGCTATTTTTATCAGAATAATGTAGCGGAAGCGTGATGGTAACTTTCAGTTATTATTGTTTAACCGAGAGTGATTAACATGACAATACGGTGCGATTCTAAATTATTATTTTTTTGAACAAAATTACAAAGACGAAATTTAATTAAGGTAGGTAGATTATAATACCCCCAAAATTTATATTTTTGAAAATATTATTTATAAATTTAATATTTTTGTATTGACGTGTATATTGTGAAAATTTATAATAAATATTTGATAATTTTAGGTAGGAAAGTGTAATTATTGGGTGTAACATGAATTACTTTATAACTACAGAGTGTTAAATATAATTGTTGAATCCTAAGGGTTATGGAAGGGCTTTGTGACCATGAAAAAAAAAGAAGGAAAAGAATTGGCCAAAAGAGTGTCTTTCACAAGTGAGGTACATGTGTTAGGTGTATGTGTTTGAGATTAATTATAATAATAATAATAAAATAATAATAACAATAATAAGAAGAGGTCTTGATCCTGTTTCGCTACAAATATATAAAAACATATATTATATGTTGAGTTGTTGGTGGCTCTGGACGGAAGGAAAAAAAAAAAAAGAATTAAAAATATTTTGAGTGAGAAAAATTATTCCGGTTCGGATTTCGGCTTTGGATTTCAGGTAAAATTTCTAACTCTTTTAATATTTGTATTTAATCTCATTTTGTGATTCATGTGAAAGTTGTTGTTAATTTTAGTTGTTAGTTTTCGTGAAATATTTAGGATTATTATGTGAAATTTATGTGAAAAACATGTTTATGTGTTTTACTTAGGATTTGATTAAATGCACGTATTAGAGGGGTTAGAATTTTATTAAGTGTTGGCTCACAATCCCATAATTTTGGTTGCAGGGCCGATGAGAACGAAACGGTGATAGAAATTTTAGTTGAATTTCAATTAAATTTGTAATAGTTGCATTTATTATTTACAATTAAAAAGTTGGTGCGATAAATCGATTATTGGAACTATCATTGTTTATTTTGTTGGCAATATTTGAATAAAAATCGTTAATATTGTAGAATGCCAAAATGAAGATTTGGGATAAAATGTACAGCAATAATAGTAAGCACCGTCAAATATCATAATCCTTAAATAAATAATATGTTTATCGGTTGATATTCAAGTTACATCATCCTTAAATAAATAATATGTTTATCGGTTGATATTCAAGTTACATCATAATATTATATATTTTGATACTTGATAATTTATTGGTTGATATCCAAGTTATATTATAAATTATATATTTGAAATTTTATTTGAATTTCTATTTGTAAAAATTGTTTTTATTATTTACCATTGTAAAATCGACTCAATTTTTTTTTTTTTTTTGATAATTAGAATTATCGTCGTAGTTGGTAAAATCTCTCAAATTTTTGTGGGACAAAATATTGGTTACATTGTGTTAGAGGTAATTCTCTGAGGGGAGAAACCGCGTGGCAGCCTTGGAAAACTAGGCTGTTATATCTCATGTTCCATCTCCCCGCTAAGGCTTGGGGGGCAACTGATGTGGGTATAATCCAGCCACCTCCACGTGTCTGCCACCTAGATCAAAGTAGCCACGTCACTAGGGCCACTTCACCAAATGGCCATGAGAGCCTGGTCAATAGACAGCCCGGACAGCTGCTCAGGTCAGTAAAAGCGAAGGACGTCACCAAATCTCCAAGCTAGAATCTACTCTAAATATCTCCTAGGAAGGTTAGGTCGGTGCATGCAATATGACCTTCACCTCGGTGCCCGAGCCAGCCTATTACTCTTAGCAGGTTTGGTCCTTGGACTTTTCCGTTAGCAAACAAAGGGTCCAAGGCCCAAGCACATATCTCTAATCTGTCGTGTTCCTCATGCGCCTAACTGATTAATGGATAACCGAGCTTAAGGCCCTAATTTTCGGAGTGCTAATCGCAGCTCGCCTATAACTAAGAGGCTTCACCAACACAATTCCATACGCAAGAACACGCATAAAGGTCTAGGTAATAGCTTTATCTTTCCAAACGACCTACTTCTTGTTCCCCCAAGCTCTTCCTCTCATGCTGGAAGGGACACGCCGGGAATACCCCGGCCTGTCCTATGTGCAGGTGACAGGTCGAAGCTCAGGCCAAAACACACGTGTCCAGCCCAAATTAAAGACTCCAACTACGATAAAAGTCATCTCCAGATCAGTTGCAGCTCTCCATGCAAAGAGTGACCGAACCATACTGCTGGTTGGTTCATTTTCTGACACCAACTGGTTCCCTTTCATTGTCATCTTCCTCTTCTTCGTTTTCTACCTTATCTCCTATAAAACCCTTCTTCTGTAAGGATTAAATCTAAAAAAATACCCAGATTAGCCAATTGTAAAAAATTGTGGTTTTTTCTCTCAAGGTTGGAGAATAGTTTTTTCATCATTTTCACAGCTATTTTCATTTCATGACTAGTTGCAGACTTGTCAAATAGACATGGGTCCTCAGATCTTTTATTTTCTTCCTCCTCAAAAAGACCTTTTTTGTTCACTTTCACAATCACCCTTCTCACTGGTTGCAAAATGTTTTACACAAAAGCAACCATTCATGATACACTTTAGACAGTCCTCATTGATATTATTTTCCATCATCAATTGTTTCAGATGAGTGTGAAAATGGCCACTCCAATGCAACCAATTGAAGACTACCACGTGTCTACAACTCTCCACCAAGGTCAACTCCTACCGGGAATTAAGTATGAAGATTGTGTCGGGTAAAGGCACACCCTAGCCAATGTCAGCTACTCCAAAAACAGCTAGCAACACTATTCGGGATGAGAGGGCGAGCCGTCGCCAGGATGTGGAATCCTTCCCCATCTCGGTATTCTCCACAACATCATTGCCCATTTTAGAAATTAACTCCACAACCTCCTCAACATAACTCTATCTTCCCTTCTCCAGCTATCTGGGAAGAGCAGGGTAGGAGGCTTCATATAACTCCCCCTTCCCGTTTCCGGCTATTCGGGAAGAGCAGAGATCAAATTCCTCATCTTGGGTATAGTTGTAAAGTGTTCTTCTCAAATCATGGGCTGGGTCAGTCCTCCAATTATAAATATGTTCTGCCATGGGCTTCAACAACAGTGCTAAAAATCCTATGACCGACATAAATATACCCTCATGTCTTCCTCTCATTGGCCACATGTCGAGATTGGACGTTGATGGGACTTTGAAGGGACACTAATACTTAGTTAAACCCTTATACTAATCCACTCCATGCCTATATATAAGAGGGCATAATAATGCCCAAAGGTACATGAAAATTGCTTACTATTCTCGATAGCACTTTATAACTCTTTCCCTGAGCGCTGATTCATTTGCCAGAGGGGACATGTCGAGACCATCCCAGCAAGTCCTTTGTGTAGGTGTCAAGGTGCTACCCATCCCAACTTGGATTTATCCTTGCTTAAATCAAAAGACTCTCCACAAATTAGAAGACTCCTGGATAGCTTCCATACTCAGGACCCATTCTCGGTCACTCCACCCCTGCCCATCTTGGGTCAGACGGACTGATTTCGGACTTGTCCATATTCATTCTAGTAAAGAAGCACATATTCTCCATCAAGAAGTGATCAGACCATACCCTTGATGTTATCCAAAATCCAACATCAACAGTTTGTTGCCGTTTGCGGGAAACAGACCTAAAAGTTTTCTTCGAACCATCAGCTCCTATCTCGGCTTGAAGCTTGATGATTACAAGGTCTGGTCACACTACATGGTTGAAAGACCCAAATATCATGATATATAGCAACCCGGCTAGAGGTATGTTAAAAATCCCCAAACCAGAAGTAAGGACCTTAGTCTTTATTCCAGAAGAAGAAAAAATTGTACCCTCAACTAACCAAGTAGGTCCATCGGTTCCTCCTCTAAGAGTTCACATTAGACTAGACACTAGAGTTGCAGATATGGTACGTATTGGAACGCTAGTTGGATCAATTCCAGTCTTGCCTCAACATTATCCTTTTCCGCCTGACACCGGCCACACCTTAAGAAGGACCAGTTCTCCAAAATATAGGGGGAGAAGCAACACCAAGAATTAGATTGTGTGATCTATTCTAAAGGGCATGTCTCGAGAGACCAACCTTATCGTCATGAGTGACCGGTTCGAGAACAGGATCTTGCCCCTCCAGCTGTGTCGGATTTCGTGTTCCTACCCTCTTAAGGTCGTTAAGCAAAGGATCGTCGTGAGTCTCGACCTAGAAGAACCTACAACAATGTACCTTGTTCCGAGCATAGGATTCTCCATACCCGAGAGAAAGATTCCCATTCCCCTCTAGCCGAGAGGCAGGGATCCAAAGTGGCTCAAATCTAAATTGCAGCACCACCCAGGGGAGATGGCGCTCTAGAAATGTGCATAGCCGAGAAAAAAATTAGGGGGTGGGAATGGCCGGCGTGGTGGATGGTGGATGGTTGATGGTGGTGGGTAATGAAGGAAGATGGGTAATCGGTTTTATTTTTGGTTTGTTGAGGATGAAGAGAGATGGGTAATGGGTTGGTTTTGGTTAATTTACAGAAAAGAAAGTGATGGTGATGATGGTAATTATATTTTGCACCCTTAAGTTTTAGATATAAAATAAAATGCCCCTTATTAAAAATTTTAAAGGGTATAAATGTAATTTAACTGTAATTAACAGAAGGGCCAATTTGGAACGAAAATAAAATATTAAGGACCCAATCTGTCGACTTCCAAATACCCAGGACCATTTGAACACTTGAGCTATTTGTCATGGACCAAAAAGGTAATTTTCCCTTTTGTTAAAGCCCATTTTATTTTTTATATTTGATGGATTTTATCAAAATTATGGAAGGCCCATATATGATTTCACATATTTTATAAGAAATTTTGTTATTTAATCCTCAAAAATAATAAATTCTATAAAGAAATCAATGGCTCAATAGAAGTTTTTAGTCCTCGAATAATATTTATTAAATAGTCTCATCTTTCCTTAAATCATTGTCTCTAGATGTCGTTTATATTACAACTGTAAAAAATAGTCAAACATCATTAATGACCCACAAAAAATAAAAATCACTAAAAAAAATTCTTTTTGTGAACATTCATGGTGGATTAAACTCTTTTCTCTATGACCCTACTCGATCCATCCGGTTAGTAAGTCGACTAAGTCGTTTACTTCAGATTTTTTACCTAGACTCTAGTAAATAGTCCAAACCCCAATCCTTCTTCAGTGGATCTGTCATGGACTTGCCTATTTCTAATCTATAGTTTATTATCTTGATTGTAATATTTATATTTATTATTTTTTTGTGAATGAGCAACTAATACACGATTGCACACATAGACGTCATTTTGAAAAATAGAGTTGGTTTGTACCTTCTTCAACTCAATGCATTCACGAGAAAAAGTGACCAAGTTTATCACAGTTATAACATTTATGTCTAGTCTTGTCCATTTTTCTTCCACGCTTGCCTTTATGATACTTTCTACCATTTCTGTTTTATGAACAAATCCACCTATTCCTCCTTGTTGTACTTTGTCCTGCAACTTTTGTTAGACTCAAATGCCTAGCGATGGATAGACTCAGTGACAAACATAGGAGTAATGTATTTTACCTCCATCATTTCTGCCTCCAATTCCAAATGAAGCTGTAATTGGGTAAAAGTTTAGATAGTGTTACCATGCATCATTGTGAGCTTCATTTACTCCCAAAAATCAGGCAAATAATGAAGTACTAAAAGGATTTATTGCTTAGTAGATAAGTTGCCTCTTATTTTGATCCACACAAATAATTAATTTTTTTTTTTTTTAAATATCTTATAAAATATTTCCCCCCCCCCCCCCCACACCCATATCACAAATAAGCTTATTTGAAAAATACGAAGTATCAGTCGCCCTAACAAAATTAACATATTTAGATTTCAGAAAATTTGACATACATGGCAGTTTGTGTGTATATCTTTGGTGGACTTTCAATTTCAAGCTTGTCGTCATTTGAATCCGCCATTTTTTCTTTTGCTTGATTTACATTTTGATTTATTCCTTACACACAACGGCTTTCTTTTGAATTGGTTCAGTGATAATCTTCTTGCCTTTATAAGGTGCTTTGGGTTATTTTTCCTCGTTGTAATTTACCACCACCTTATACGTTGTCTTTTTCTAATAATATTGATTTCTCGCCATCCTTTGAGGATAAACATCAATTGATTCCCTATACTGAACTTGTTGCTTTCTAAACTTTCTATTTCGCATATTTTGATTCATCCTCATTGGTGCATTGAATCCATAATCCTTTCTTGCACCTGTATAAAAAATTTCTCTTCTTAGCATCTAGTTATTTCTAGATCCAACCTAGTAACCATGCAACAAATAGCATATTTTCTCAAAATGACCATGCTTTCCACTATAAAAATATCTAGCATTGTTAACATGGTTCTTAGGATAATCATTATTTCGTACGGGAGAATGATATTGATGGTGATATTAAAGAGATGCTTTAGTAACCATTACTTTTTTAATAAGTTTAGTTCTCTCAATATCCTTGAATTTATCAGTTATTTCATTAAGCTCCTTTTGAGTCTTTTCAAGTGATCACTCCAATAAACTAACATTCACTTGTATACCAAAAATTCTTTTTATGCATAAATTCAAGATCCTTCTTATGAATTTGAAAATCATTTTCAACAGAATGAATTTTTAAACGAGCTCTATCAAGCTTACACCTTGTATTATCCAACTCGATATTCAAGGCCTCATTTAAAGTTTCAAGATTTCTTTTTAAAATTACTTTGTTGAAAATCATAAATATTATTTTTCAAAACTTTGTTTTCTTCTTCAAGAGAATTGATTTTCTCAAGCAACTTACCGATTTCAGATAAAAAATTTAAAAATTCAGCAGTTTCAAAATACTTGTTAAAATTCTTTTCCTTAACAGATTTAGTGGTACTAAATTTTTTATTTTCAAGAATCGCAATATTTTGCCCAAGTTTGAAAATCTCTTCTTCAAAAGCATAATTAAAGGTAATCAACATCTCAATAGCTTTATCTGCAGCATCATTATCACAATTTTTATCATTCTCACCAATGGAACCCTGATTATCAGAGCAAGCAAGAGATTCACTGATAGTATCAAGACATACAGGTGATTCACATACAATGTTATTATTAATGCAATCCAGGTGATTATGTTTATCTAGGATATTAAGTCTAATCGAGCTAAAATCAGGTCTGATACCAATTGTTAGCCCAAAGAGCTACCAAAGATGGAGTGAATTGGATAGTTATAAAAATTTAATAATCAAACACTTAAACACAAATGATTAATTTTCCAAAATCAATTATGATCTTTATACGCAGCGGATATGTGTTTAATACTAAGTGTACAACTAATCACAACATGAATGATAAATTAATACAGCACACAAGAATTTATCCTAGTATGGTCAAGCTAATCTTGTGACGCTCCCCAATTTTTTGAAAGGAAAAAGGATACGAAATAATAAAGAGCGTAAAGGAGAAGGGTTTTTCGAAGCGCCGATTTTCTCAAAAACCTACTTAGGCTATTTTAGAAATAAGGATTCGCCACCTAGCATGAGTTTTAAATGGTGTGCTAGGTCACCGACTTTTTGGAAAAAAATAATTTGAAAAAGGTCTAAGTAAAGATTGATTCCAAAAAAACACGGTCGAAACAAAATTTTTTATTTAAGAGCTACGCTCAGGGAATGTGTTAGGTACCCCAAGATGCCCGTCCGAAAATGCTACCTTATATCTAATTAAGCCCAATTAGTTTAATCCAAACATTTAATTTTATTTTGAAATATTTTCCTTCTTATAAATTTTTTTTGGCATTTTCAAAAATAAGATGGGACAATTTTTTGTATTTTCAGAATGTTCCCTTTGGTATAACCTCTTATCGAATATTAAGGATTCAGTAAGGATGATCCCCCATGGGGGTTTATATATGTTTTCGAGAGATTTTTTTAATTTAAATGGGCAAACTATAATAAGTGAATAAGTATGAAAATATGAATGAAAAAATTAACATGATATTAATTTTATTTTATTTACGCAAAAATGAACTAAAAAAACTACTTACGTGATTTTTATGTAAGAAAGGTTTTAACTTAAACATTCCAATGTAAAATAATATGAATATGAGAATTAATTAGGGAACGCTACATGAATTAACATGATTATGCATGACAATGATTTTATTATTTAATATATATGAAAAAGTGCAAGTATTGTCTGTGTTGTGACTAAATGAGAAGAAGTGGCATGGATTATGAATTCTAAAAAACCTTTTTGTGCAAAATATAAAAGGTGTAAGTGGTGAAAGTGTCATTAACATGCCATCTAAATAATATAAGAAATAAATATGGATTATGATGTCTACAATGAAAAAGTGTAAGTGGTGAAAATATCTTAAACATGTAGTGTAAAACATAAATATGGATTATAAAATCTAAAAGGACTTATATGTAATGAAATATAAAAATGGCGTAAGTGGTCAAAGTGTCCTAAGCAAGCTGTCTAAATATTACAAATGATGTCTATTTTAAGCATGCCCAATTAATTTGAAGAAATCTCAATTTGAAAAATTCCCTCAAATTCTATAGAAATGAGAATCAAGGGAAGATCGTGGAAACAAAGTTTGTCAAAATTGATCTTTCCGAAACTTAAGTGGAATCCCACGAAAAGGTTTACCGACAGAAGAGATTTCTTAGAACCAAACGTTTCTAAATTTCACTCTAGATAGAAAATTAAAACGGGGTCATAGAAAACTCTATCACGATTTATCGAATCATCGAATTCATCCCAAGGTTCATAAGGATTAATTCCCACAAACTAAGATTTTATTATTTTTTTGGATTTTTTATTTTTTTTATTTTTTGGGGTTTTGTTATAATAGGAAAAAAATAAAAAAAATAAACAGAAAAAATAAAGAATGAAAATATCGTTCACCTAATGCTTTAAGCACGCGAAATCCATCCTGGCGTTTTCATCGAATCATCGGACGACTTTTTATTTATTTATTTATTTTGATTTATGAATTGAAAAAAAAATCAAAAAAAAAAAAAAAAAAAAGGAGCAAGAATCCCGTCTAAATGCTCAAAAGTTCAGATTGAGAATGAGTAACCTCATCCCCTCGTTTTCATCAAATCATCGGACAATTAAAAGAAATAAATTAGGAATTTAAATTTCAAGAAAAATGAGTAAGATGAAAAGAAAAAAAACACACACACACACACAAAAAAAAAAAAAAAAACATACTTGTTCTAGGCCAATAATCCCGATGCTCGGGTTTTTCATCTCTTGCAGACAGCTTCCCGAAAGAGCTTTTGATAAGAATATCTCTTCTAGGGATTATTCCTCTCAATTTTTGAATGAATAAATTAGAAGGAGGAGTATCCTATTTATAGGGAAAGATGGAGCGTCAAAATCACTTAGGAAACCCTAAAAATTATGTTTGGTTGCCTAAACCCATTCCAAGTTAGACTGGGAAAGGATAAAATTGGAGAAACAATGCAAAATATAAAAACCGTCACGGAGAGGCAAAATGCAAAACATTAAAAATCCTTCATAGAGAAACAATATGCAAAATGAAAAGCCATCATGAAGAGGCAAAATGTAAAATGAAAAACAGTCATGGAGAGACATAATGCAAAATGAAAAGTCAGCACGGAGAGGCAAAATATACAAAGGAAAAGCTATCATAGAGAGGCAAAATGCAAAATGAAAGGCCCTCACAGAGAGGCCAAATGCAACATAAAATGCTATCACAGAGAGACAAATGCAACATCAAAAAATTATCACGACGAGGTAGATTACAACATGAAATGCCATCACGGAGAGACAAAAAATAAAAGAAAAATTCATCACGGAGAGGCAAAAATGCAAAAGAAAAACCATCATGGAGAGACAAAATGCAACATGATATGTCACGGAGAGGCAAATACGACATAAAAAGCCATCACGGGGACAAAGAATGCAAAATTAAATGTCATCACAGAGAGGTAAATAAAAAAATAAGAAGTCGTCACGGGGCGACAAATGTAAATAATGGCATGATATAAAATGTGTCCCAGCCTCTGGCTGGGGCTGCTAAACCCAAAAACTCCTTATATACGGAAATAGAGAAATTTCATATAATGTGCCCCAGCTTGGGGCTGAGGCGAAATTGACACTTCAATTACCAAACTTCTATAGGCTGCCTACGTACCTTAGCATTATACCGAGGATCAGGTTTAACGTAGTTCACATGGATGCCCTTTTAGGTAAAACACATACCTAGATGTTCACTTAGAGCTTTTGAATTTTCAGCAATAAGAGTTTCCAATCCGAGTTGGCAAGAAGGTAAGAGGTCCTAGTAATAAGGAAATCTATGCTCCCAACCCTTTGAGATCCCTATAAGATAACACTTACAAAACAGAAATCTTAGTCTGAAAAAATTGGTTACCTTTGATTACTCGCAATTTTATTCCCCCATTTTGGTCGTAATCGCTGGTTGATAGTGCTTGGATCAGAGTAGTATCGAGAGATTGTTTCGTCTCATTCTTCTTTCAATTCTAGAGGTGCACCTTGTGGAGATATTCTTTGGGTTATTAGCGAGGTCCAGCATCGAATGATATCCCCATCGACTTTATTTTTTTACGCCTGTTGATTCTCATTTCTTTCTTTCTGCTAGGCGTCTTCAGTATTTGAGGGATCATGTACTCCTACTTACTATGTATTTCTTAAATCCTGCAAGGCTAGTTTAGCCAAAATATGGAAAATTTTATAAAATCTTACTAAAAACAAGTACTTTTATTACTAGATATGACTGTTACGAGATTCCAAGTTGAACTATCTGACATGTACGATTTCAATGCAAATCTAAACCAAACCCGATGTTCCTTTTCTCAGTTTCAAACTCCTTCCAAATCCATCAAATTTTGAACATGGAAATCTCCACGGTCAATGAAAGTCAACCTTAGTAGAATTCTGAAAAGGGACCCTAGGCGATCTACCTGTCCCTTTTTTTTTTTGCTACGATCCTCACATTTTTTTAATGGTGCTCATTCAAGTTTTCACCACGTTCAAACCACACTTATTATTATTATTATTATTATTATTATTATTATTATTATTATTATTATTATTATTATTATTATTATTATTATTATTATTTATTTATTTATTTAGGAGACAGATAATCACGAATTAAAACAACTTACTTGGAAAACAAATGTCTTTATCAGGTAAAGTATTTCTTTATAGATCCAAGTTCAAAGGCTCAGGAAATACATCGCCATCTATTTCTTGGAAAATCAACGCTCCATCGCTCAAGGCTTTGTAAATAACAAAAAGACCTTCCTAGTTTAGGGCGAACTTTCCATTGGCTTCATCTTAGAAAGGGAAGATTTTCTTTAGTACCAACTCACCGACCTTGAAGACTGTGAGGCGGACCCACTTATCAGAGCTCTGACAATTCTCTGTCTATAACATTATCTGTGGCATATCACTGTCAATCGCTTTTCGTCAATTAAGCAAAGTTGTTCGAACCTCTGTTGCACCCATTCAGTTTCATCGAGTTGGGCCTCCATGAGCACTTGTAGAGATGGAATTTCCACTTTGATCGGTATCACCTCTTCCGTGCCATAATCCAGGGAGTAGGGGGTTGCCTCTGTCTAGGTTCGGACTGAAGTCCGGTAAGCCATCAAAGTATATGGCAGCATATCATCCCACTCTTTATAGTTATTGATCATCTTCAGGAGGATTTTTTTATATTCTTATTGACGGTTCCACTGCTCCATTCATCTTCGGATGGTAAGGCACCGTGTTTCTGTGCTCAAAAATGAACTGTTGATATATTTCTTGTATTTTCGATCCCATTAGGTTTTTGGCGTTGTTGGTTATCAGTGCTTGCGGCAAACTGTATCTCGACATGATATTTTCTCCAATGACATCCATACCCCACATTGAGAAAGTGTATGGGGCCGCCAAGCAATGAAGTTACAAAGGTGGGATATGGATTTCATCGCCATGAATCTGACACTTATGACATCTTCGAACAAATTGTACACAATCATTTTTCATCGTCAGCCAAAAATGTACAGTCCTTAGGATATTTTTTACGAGCATGAAGCTACTTATGTGAGGTCCACATATGCCATCATGGATTTTTTTTCATCAACTGGATGGCCTCGTCAACTCCAACACATCTCAATAGACCGATGTCTGGTGAGCGGTTGTACAGAGTCTCCGCGCTTAGGAAGAATTGTCCTGCTAATCTTTGGAGGTCTTCTAATCAATACTCGATGCTCTATTTAGATAATCCTAATTTTTTTAGGAAGTTCTTTATATCATGGCACCACAGGTCTTTGGAAAGTTTGACTTCGAGCTGGCAACAGTGGGCCAATCAGCGTTGAACTTGGATTGCCATCGGAATGATATCATTTTCCTTTCGGGTGATAGAGATCGTAGATGCCAAGGTAGCTAAAGTATTTACAAAGCGATTCTTGAGCCTCTATATGCTTTCAAATTCAATCATCATAAACTGCTCACACAACTTTAGGAGGTGATTATTATAAGCTACCAAGATCGGATTTCTCAAGGCATACTTATCCGTTACCTAATTGATTATTAACTTAGAATCCTCAAACACTAGCAACTCTTTGATCTTCATGTCAATGGCTAAGTAGATCCCCAAAATACATGCTTTGTACTTAGATCGGTTATTGGTGTTCTGGAATTTCAACTTGGAAGCCATCGGATAATGCTACTTGCTTGGAGAAACAAGAGCGACTTCGATTTTGGCTTCTCGAGAGTTAACGGCTCCATCGAAATACATTTCCCAGACGATTTCCTCCTCTTTTTTCTCCACTGCATGAATCGACTCGTCAGGAAATAGAGTCTCAAGAGGCTGGTAATCCATTTGGGCTGGACAACAAGCTAATTGATCTGCTATCGTCTAACCCTTCACTAACTTTTGGGTCTTATAAACGATGTTGAACTCTGTTAACAACATCTGCCATTTCGCAACTTTTCCCAACAGAATTGACTTCTTTAATATATAGTTTAAGGATACATCCTAGCTATCAAATAAGTAGTCAACGAGAGCACATACTAGCTCAGTCTCTGAGCAGACCAGGCTAATGCACAACAAGTTCTCTCTAGTAAGGTTTTATTTTTTATCATACTTGGTGAAGTGTTTGCTGAGGTAGTAGATGGGTTGTTTTTTCTTTTCTGGATTCATCGAGCTATCCAAGAATGGCTCCCATGGAAGTGTCGATAACAGACAGATATAGCAACAAAGGAACTCCCTCCCGAAATAGAACCAAAACTAGACGATTGGTAAAATGGGCTTTAATCTTCTCCAAGACATTCTAACAATGGACATTCTATCGCTCGTCACTCTCATTTTGAAGTAGCTTGAAGATCGGCTCACAAGTGGCAGTGAGCTGAAAAATTAACCAGGTTATAAAATTCAATCGGCCCACAAAATCTTGGACCTCCTTCTCATTTTTCGGTGGCGGCATATTATGAATGGCCTTATTCTTTGTAGGATCAATCTTAATTCTGTGGTGATTTACAATGAAAGCAAGAAGCTTTCCCAAAGTTACCCTGAAAGCACATTTGGCTGGGTTGAGCTTGAGCTGATATTTACAAAGTTTGTTGAACGTTTTCAAATGACAGATATGGTCCTTATTCTCCTGCGATTTAATCGACATTCCATCACTCTTTGGTATGTTGCCCTATTATTTTTGAGACCGAAAGGCATCGCCCTGTAGCAGAAAACTCCTAATGGTATGGTAAAGACAATTTTTTCTTGATTTTCCTCATCCATTAGAAACTGATTATGGCTGGAGAATCTATCGATGAAGGAATAGAGATTTTTTCCTACGGTATTGTCGATGATGATATGAATGTTTGGCAACGGAAAATCATCTTTCAAACTTGCCCAGTTGAGATCACGATAATCCACACAGACTCTAATTTTTCTCAAGGACTTTGGGACTGGAATGACATTAAAGAACCTTTTACTGTAGTTACAGACTTCAATGATTCGGGCATTGAACTTCTTAACAATTTCCTCCTTAACCTTGAGGCTGATAACAGGCCTTGATTTTCTCAACTATTGCTTGACTGGTACACTTCCAGGCTTTAGCGACAGCTTATGGGTCGCGATACCTTTGTCCATCTCTACCATGTCATAGTAGGACCAGACAAATATGTCTTGGTAGGCAACTAAGAGTATTGTTAACTTTTTCTTTTCCAGAACATTAAGGGATTATCCAATCTTTACTTCCTTAAACTCTTTTGTGGTCCCCAATTTTATCAACTCAGTCTCGTCAGTATTGGGAATTGGCTTATTCTCAAATTTTGTAAAGGCTCTTCAGATCTCACCATCGTCTAGTCGATAAAAGTAATTTTCTATTTCCACTCTGGTGGCGGAATATTATGTTGCCACTTTCTCCGCAAGTGTAGGAGTCAAGTTTTAGTATAGATGGGGAGAAGTAGGGGTTGTCATATCCAGAGGGACTGGTTGAGATTATTATTGAGTACCGTAATTATCATAACCTAATTTTATTTAGGCGATAAAAAATGAAGTTTATACTTAATTAATACTAATACTAAAATACTAATTTATCTAATTTATACTATATATACTATATTGAGATGTTTAGGGGGAAATATTATTAAGGGATTAACTTCATTTACAAAAATGTGTTTAATCTCGTTTAGTTATCAATAACAGTATTCGACCTATCTGATAATCTCTGTATTGTAAACTCACTCACCACCTCCCCCAAGTGTAAGATGAGTGAATGTGCGACTTTGTGTCAATGAAGAAGTCCTCCTCAATGTCTTAACGACATTAGGTCACATGAGTCTTGCCCCAACGTCATAGATTGCACACTTTCTAACTCCCTTCTGGGTTATTAGATCGTCGCGTTATGTTTACCCTAGTCCAAATTCGGGGTTATCTTTCCCTAGTGTCAAACCCTGTATTCTCTATATATCTAAACAAGCATATAGTCAAAGAATAATAGTAAACACAATCGAAATAGTGAAGAACAACCATTAACGAAACACAACTCAAACAAAAAACGATTTCATAAATATTATTAATCCCTAGATAAAATCCGTTTAGCTCATGGTCATAACCATTTATATAATGATAAATGAGCGAAATATGCTCAATAAACTACCGAAGTTAAGAAAATAAAAAAGAAACGGAAGAACTTAGTCGTAGTCCAAAGATTTATTGCTAAAACTATTCAACGATCACTTCTCCTTATTCGCAACGTGTTCTTCTCATTTGGATTAGGTTGAGCACTCCCCATAACACTCTCAAAATATTATAAACCCTAAGGGGTCTCTTTTGGGATCTCTTTTTTGAAAGGAGAGGAGAGGGGGAGATATAGGGCTCAAAAATATCTAAATAAACATCTAAACTATGTGCAGAGTGACCGCGGCGGCAGTAAGTTTCATCGCCACGGTGGTGCGCATGTCGGTTGGGTCACGGCCTCGACGGTGGACGCAGTGGTGGGTGCAGAGTCTTTTTGTTATTTTAGTACTGCGGCAGTGGATTTTCAGTAAGAAAAGACCTTGACCGCTGCGACGGTGGGCTGCAGTTCTTAATTTTGCCCTTATGCTTGTTTTTCCACCGTTCTTGATCTGATTTAATTGTTTATGATCCATTTTCATCCCTTTTTACCCCATACACCTGATTTACACCAAGAAGAATAAAAATGTATTAAAACGTAATAAACATACTTGAAAACTAATAAGTTCAATTTGGAAATAGATAGGTAAATTACACCTATCAAATACCCCCAAACTTTCAATTTTGCTAGTCCTCGAGCAAAACACCCACAGAATACGAGAAAATACAACGACTAATTACAAAATTAAAAACTAAAAGCGAAAAATACTAAAAAAAATAATGTGAAAGTTTTGAATATCATCTACCAGCTAAACGATTTTTCCCTCATCGGCCCCCAATCCTATCAAGTTCGAGAATAAAACACACCATGTGGTGTTTGAGAATTTCAACATTCAGTAATAGTAAGCATCATTTTAGATCCTGTTAAAGTGTGTGTGATAAAACTCAATTATACAACTATCTGTCGATCGGATTGGATTATCTATCCATAAAGCTCATGACTAAAACCAAAAAGGTATAGGAAATCCATAAGCCTAACCGGGTTCTATTCTCTACTAATGTAGGCTAAGCAATTCGAAAAGATCAGTAGGACTTGGTTCATTTTTGGAAATTGGCCAAGGGCATACCGAAAATAGAAAACAGGTTCACGTCGTTAACTTGATAATACCGGAGGTGCATGCTTGGCACTCTCATACTCGAACCCCCATAGATAAATTTGAAACAACCCTGAATATATATTTATGAATTTCGTGCTCACTTGTCAAAAGAAACAGAAAATAAAACTATGTATACATGTTTGTTTTTTAATGAACCACACCCCTAAACTTATTTGATTATTACAATTTCACAGGTGTGGTTAAAACCAAAGAAAAAAATACAAGTTAGTCCTCGAATACCGAAACAATTTAAAAGTTCACCCTAAACCCAACCGCTCACATGAAGTAGCATACACAATTGCTAACTTGATTTACTCAAATTTGTGCCTTCGGTTCAGCGATATAGGTTTGAAAAGAATTCAATTCTCCATAGTAATAGTTAAGTGTTCAGAATTGAAGCGACTTTCCGGCTTCGACAGGGTAACGAAGGATAAACATTAACAAGGTAAGCTTCAAAGGCTCAAGCGATCAAATGCATGCCTAAATCATATATCCCAAACTGCCACGCCTAGGATTTCGCCTCAAAGTTTCCCCAAATCAAGTTCTAGAATCCCTATTGTCATGAATTTGGGTGACAAATAATCATTTTTAAATCAATTAGATAGTTATACAATGAGTTTACGTTCTCGTGCAAGTAGGATCTACAATAACTTTTACTAAAACAATGCGTCAAGCACACAAAACACATGAATGAGCTTTACGCTCAACCTCAATAAACAATCAAGGGATAGACTCATCATCGGGTAATAGCCTAAATGAAGTCAAAACTCAGCACACAATAACAACTAACATAAACAAACATGCACATAATAAAAACAAAACAACATAAACTAAGAATACTAACACATACTAAACATACTACACATCACCACCGACTTAAAATGGACAATGTCCACAATGACCCATCAGCAATCCCAATGATAGCATAAAGCATTATAATGAAGACAGGGGTTTAGAACACGTACCTGGAAGGGAAGGGAATCTCACCTCTGAATCAAGTCGACAAAGATGGATCTAACTAATTTTTGCCTTGGGTTGCCTCCCAAGAAGTGCCTGATTTAAGGTCGTCGGCTTAACACGACGAAGAGCTCATGAAAGTGTGGCTTCCGCCCATAGTACGTGTCATACAACACTACGTACGGGTCTTGATTTTGAACGCCCTCAAGACTGGCAAGATTTAGCTTTAATCAACTTGGGCTTTCAACTCAATTCTGCTCCAGATCATGTGCTTGGAGAGCTTGAATGTATGGAGCTAGAAACGGGGTATGATAGGTGAGCCACATCGGATCCTCGTAGATATGATCGTCTTGGATAGAGTGTGACATCTCCAACTGGAATTCAAACCGTAAAAACTCACAACAATTAATATGTGAATCTCCATTGCTAATCCACACTTTGGTTATCTCCTAATTAGCTTGATCATCTTCGATCTCACCCAAGTGCCTTCCATTTGCATTCGGTTCCTAATGGTGGCTTTCACATTTGGATGTGACATGCTCGTCTCTTAGTGCCACCCCGTCTGGCTCGGACTCAACATAGCAAAGAAGGTGACCGATTTGCGTTTGCAAATACGTTACGATCGCATCGATGTCAGCGCAGACCGTCTTAATATAATCAAGACGATCCACATGCTCGTTGATCCGATCATTCGTCTCCCTCAAGAATCTTTGAGTTTCCCCCATAACTGTAGTGAACACGTCTTCTAAGGTAGGGGAAGACTCCTAATCTTGAGCCAGAGTGTCAATCCATGGCGCCGTAGTGTTGGAACAATCCCCCAAGCTTTAGTGACTTGGTGAATTATTCCAATTCTCATAATCAAGGGCCGTCAATTCCTCCAAGGACCAAAGGGCTTCGTCCGTGGTTAGGTCGTAGAAAGAAGAGGTACCATTTCCTCCTTCCACCCATGTTCTGGTTGTGGCTTGTAACTTGTCGATGAAATTTAGAAGTTGACACTCCCTTAGGAACCCATGATTTGGAAACCGAAATAACAACTCATTGTAACGTTCCCAAGCATAATAAAATGGCTTGGAATCTTGTTGAAATAAATGCATCAATACTTATTGATCTAGAATCTTCAAGTACGCTACATAAGAAATAAAAAACAAAACTACAAAAAAAATAAAAAAAAATAAACACTAAAAAATGCCTAAATTAAAATCAAGTTATTTACTCACAATATCAACAATAATCTAAAACACAATCCCTAGCAACGGTGCCAAAAACATGGTGGCGGAATATTATGTCGCCACTTTCACTGTAAGTATACTGGTCAAGTTTTAGTATAGATGCGAAGGAGTAGGGGTTGTCATATCTAGGGGAATTGGTTGAGATTATTATTGAGTACCGTAATTATCATAACCTAATTTTATCTAGGCAATAAAATATAAAGTTTATAATTAATTAATACTAATACTAAAATACTAATTTATCTAATTTATACTATATATACTATATTGAGATATTTAGGGGAAAAGATTATCAAGGGATTAACTTCATTTATAAAAACGTGTTTGATCTCGTTTAGTTATCAATAACAGTATTCGACCTATCCGACAATCTCTATATCATAAACTCACTCATCACCTCTCTCGAGTGTAAGATGAGTGAATAGACGACTTCGCGTCAACGAAGAAGTCCTCCTCAACATCTTAATGACACTAGGTAACATGAGTCTTGCCCCAATGTCATGGATTGCACACTTTCTAACTCCCTCCCGGGTTATTAGATCGTTGCGTTGTGTTTAACGTAGTCCAAATTTCGGGGTTACCTCTCCTGAGTATCAAACCCCGTATTCTGTATACATCTAAACAAGTATATAATCAAAGAATAATGGTAAACACAATCGAAATATCGAAGAACAACCATTAACGAAACACAACTCAAACAAACAATGATTTCATAAATATTATTAATCCCTAGATAAAATTCATTTAGCTCATGGCCATAACCATTTATACAATGAGAAACGAGCTAAACATGATCAACAAACTACCGATGTTAAAAAAAATAAAGAAAGAAATGGAAGAACTTAGCCGTAATCTGAATATTTGCCGCTAAAACCGTTTAACGATCATTTCTCCTTCTTCACAACGTTTTCTTATTATTCGGATTAGGTTGAGCACTCCCCAAAACATTCTCAAAATATTATAAACCCTAAGGGTTCTCTTTTGGGCTCTTTTTGCCGAATGGAGAGGAGATGAGGATATATAGGGCTAAAAAAATATCTTAATAAATATCTAAACTGTGTGTAGAGTGATTGACGCAGAGGTAGATTTCACCGCCGCGGCAGTGGGCATGTCGACTGGGTCACGACCTCGGCGGTGGACGCAGTTGTGGGTGCAGAGTATTTCTGTTATTTCACCACAGCGGCGGTAGATTTTCAGTAAGAAAAGACCTTTATCTGCATCTTGACCGTCACGGCGGTGGTCTAGTCACCGCGGTGATGGGCTGCAATTCTAAATTTTGCCTTTATGGTTGTTTTCTCACAGCTTTTCCACTATTCTTTATACGATTTGATCGTTCATGATCCGTTTTCATCCCTCTTCACCCCACACACCTGATTCATACAAAAAAGAATAAAAACGTATTAAACGTAATAAAAATACTCAAAAAATAAGAAGTTTGGTTTGGAAATAGATAGGTAAATTACACTTATCATATTCCCATCAGATTATGGTACAGTTCTGTATTGAAATCGTATTCATCACTTTCTAACTCAGTTATATCGCATGCATCATATACTAGTAACTTAGGCAACTTGAAAAAGTAAAATTCCTATATTTAAAACATAGATTTGAATAAAATATAATTGCATTCCATAAATCTTAAAGCCATTACAAAATAAGTCCCTTTCAATCCAGAAAGGCAGCTAAATGAAAGGGTGAGTATGAAAAATTTCTTCAATTTTACCAAAGTCCCGATGAATTGGGAGGGAACAAGAATCCCAATTTTGTAGCTTTTTAACCCCCTTTCTTCAAATACTGGACCCATGACTTTGCCCTGCCTCATTTCCTAAGATTACGTTCACAGCCTTCCCGATCATCCCTTTCTCAGGGTGCAACTCGAATTTATAGCCCCTTTTCTCCCTATTGATGGTTTCTGCTAGATAAGAGAAGGTGACCCAAATATGAGAGATTTCCATCGATTGGCTGTCTAAGAATCCGTCCTTCTTCTTTTGGAAGAATTTCTCCTTGTCTGCTCTTATCGATTTGTATCCCAACTCAAATCTCCCTCTCTTCTCTTTGACTTCTATCAGCTCTTTTATTCCATTCAGGTTCTTACCCAATCCTCTCCCAGGAATGCAACCAGTTAATCTTAAGATTTTGATGAACAATTAAATGTTGATATTTTTTGTGGAACTAACAGTTTGATTAAGTGTTTCAGTTTATTAGTTTCAATGAAGATATTATCATGAAGAAATTGTGAAGAATGAAGAGATGGATACTAAGAGATTAAAGATTCTGAAGAATCTAGGTGAAAACAACTCTAATATATTTTTACTCTTAATGTATCCCGATTAGGATCACACAAGACACAAAAATAATTTTATAATTATGTGTTTTTTTTATAGGATCCTAATTAGTGAAATTATTTGCTCTTATGTGTAATTGAAAGAAAAATATTGATAATTGATTAAAATTGAATTTAAGTAATTAGTGGTGCTAACCGAGAAAAGAAATCGGTTAAAGGGGCGAAAACGTCGATGAGAATGAATTCAAAACAAATTGAGGAAAGGATTCCAGCATTGGTAAGTCAACAGGTAAGTTAACTGATGCATAGAATAAAAAGTCTTTGGATCTCTAGGTTGACAGATAAGTTGACATATGAAACTCTTTGTATCGTTCAATCGACAGTTAATGGATGGGCGGTCGACAAATGGGCAAGAAATGTTTAGCTTGGTCTACAATCTAAATCGGGCAGTCGACTTATGGGTGTTTGTCGGTCAACTGATGGTTTGTTTCAGGTTTAGAGGATTTTGAGGATTTTGATCAAACAGTAGCCATTACTAGCCGTTTATGGTTGAGATATGAGAGAAATTTTAGGGATATAATTGTGTTAAAGATATATCATTGATATTTTTCCATCCCTATAGATATGGTTCATATATTTTGGTTATTTCTCAAATTGGTTCATATAATTCATTCTATCTAATCGATTTGAGTTTAAGAAATATTTGAGGGACTAATTTGAATATTTTGAAAGTTATAATTAAGTCAAATATACCAAAAATGAAAGATAATGATATATGGGGTCTATAGATACTCTTTACATACTTATCATTTAAAAATTAGCCGTTGGAGGGCTTGTTTCAATTCCCAATATATAAACCTGTGGATTTCACATAAAAATCATATTAAGAACTATTTAGTTCATAAGCTTTTATAAGAGTAATCATTCTGATATTATTTTGAGAGATCAAATTGTGAGATTAATTATTGTGGATTTCTTGAGTTAAAACACTGACTGTGTAAACGTCACCGAGTTGAGCTATCTAGCGTTCCAATCTATAATTCTTCGGTGTTATCCGGGTGAGATCTTTCCAAGCTATTAATCTTTACTACATATTTATTTTTCTCTATTTTCTTAGTTGATAAGATCTTGATACAATCGTTTTTGAACTTTAAAATCATAAAAATCTTTTAAAACGATTTGTGAAATAATAGGATTACGTGATCAATTTTGTGATACCCACATTATTTTTATAGTCAGATCTTACTTAATTATATCACTAGTAATTATCGGGACATTAATTGAGTTTAAATTGATTTGAGATGGTAGAAGCTCTGAGTGGGAAGAACTTATCAATTTCTTGTAATTGGTGAGTTCTGTATGAATTAGGTACTATTGGGAGTATCTAATCAGGGTAGCTTAGTTTCAATCTCTTCAAGTAAAGAGATTGAGGTGTTAATTCTTCCTTTATAGAATTAATTGTGAGTAATTTTGTAAAGGTTCCATCCTTACCTGAAAAAATGATAGTTGGAGTGTTTCTGTGAGGTTTTGATTCTTTAGCCTAAGGTTAAAAAAAATTAGGTTATTCTTGAGCCTGTAAAAAGTAGAGGTTATTCTTGAGCCTAGGAAAAAGAAGAGGTTATTCTTGAGTCTGGGAAAAGGAATTTGTAAAAGTTAATTCTGAGCCTGTAGAAAGAATCTTTGTGAGAGTTTGGTTCCTATATTTTAAAGGGATCTTGATTTAGTGGGTGCGAATCTCCGTAGGGCTCGAAAGACTGGATTAGCCAAGAGTAGCTTGGTGAACCAAGATATATCGTGATGTGCTACTTTATTTATTTTACTTATATTGTTGTTTGGTGTATACCTAGTTAATAACACATATCCGTTGCTATAAAGATAATAATTAAATTTAGGATAAAATTAATTATTTGATTTTTTTGAAGTGCTATTATTCTAATAATTTTTTAATACTATCCAATTCACCCCCTCTTGAGTAGCTCACTGGGCCAACAATTAGTATCAGAGCTAGTTTTGGCTCGATTAGGCTTAATATCCTAGCTAAACCGGTCACGTGCACATACCATGGATGATATGTTTTGTGTATCCGCGTTTGATAGTGGTAAATTCGTATATGAAAATGTGGTTTATGATTCTTGTGGTAATGATAGAGATGATGATAATGAAAATGTCCATATTCTTATGGAAATTTTACTTTCTTTCAAACTACTTTTTGTTAAAGAGAGCTTGAGTTTAAAAAGAAAACTATATTCTTTTGAAAATAGTAGAAAAAGTGTCTGAAAATCTAAAGTGCATTTGGATGATTATTGTGGTACAAAAGAATTTTCAGATGTTGTTTTTGAAATTAATAATTTGTTCTCTAAAGTGGATTCTCTTGAAAATAAAAACAGAGTTTTAAAAAATAATTTTGATATTATTTCTAGGCAAAGGTCAGATCTTGTTTCTAAACTCGATTTACTTAAGAAAAAATTTGAAAAATCAAAATCCAACCTTAAGACAGTTTCAAGAGATTTTGAGAATGATTTTTCTAGGCAAACTGGATATACTTCTTCGTCTCATCCTTCATCACAAGCCAGTGATAATTATGTGGCTATTATTAGAAATGATTCTTGTTTTACATCTCGTGCTTTCTATGATAAATTGGATTTGAGATGTTATTATTGCAATACGGTTGGACATTTTAAAGGATCATGTCCATTCAGAAACCCTATGTTTATGTTTAACAAGGACGGATCCAAATTGAAATGGATACCGAAGAAATTTGTTGAAATGTCTTGTGTAGAGTTACATAATGTCAGAAGTGGACCCGAAGGAACAAACAAATAGGTCATATCAAAACCAAGATAAGAAGTCATAAAGGATCCACAAGCGATGCATACAAAGCGAAAAGATGCGTCAAAGACAGAATGCAAAATTACTAAAAAGCCACAAGAAAAATGTGCAAAGAGAAAAGTTGTACAAAAGCCAAGATGGGATATAACCAAGAAGCCACAAGAGATACATGCAAAAGGAATCATCAATGAATCAAATGGCAAAAATTAAAGGTTGAGAGGATATGGACAGGGCAAGAGAAATTATGCATCCAAAGCAATCATGAGCACAAATGAGGTAAAAAGTAAAGTCGCCCTGAAAGATATAAAAGGTACTCCTAATTTCTCGCATTTTAAATTCATTAAATTTGTTAAAGAGGAAGAGTCCCAACTTGCCAAATAGATAAGCTGGTAATTGTTTCTAAGACCTATTTTAAATGATGTGTTCACTTTTTGTCTTAGGAACATTACCTGCTGATTATAAGAATCACGTTTAGTTAATGATTATTAACATGTTTTTTTGTACTTATATCAAGTAGTGATCATGAGTTAATTTTTAAAATATGTTATGAGATTTAGAAATTGAATTAAGTGAATTGAGTTATTATTTTATACATCTTGATTTATTAAAATGCATAATATTTTATATTGAGGGAAATTGAATGATTTAATTTGATCATGATAAGACTTTTATGGTTAATATTAGTATGAAAGTATGAGAATTCTTTTTACTACCATATATTGTCATTTGAATACATATCAAACTGTGTTTAGTGTTTCAAGTTAATATTTTTGTCATGTGAATATATTTATGGATATCAAGTATCTTGCTATATACATGATAATCTGTTTTTCTCACACGTTTCATATCTTCTGATTTTTAAATGCTTATGTTTATGAAGGGATTTAGAATTATATGAGATAACATTGTTATTGATTGAGATATGATTCATGTTTTTGGGCGTTAATGATTTTTGTTCAAAAAAAGAGTTGATATTTTATGAGAGAAATATGCACTTATCCATGGTTATGCATACACTGATTTATGATCAATAAATTATTCTTGAGATATGCTTCCTATTCTAGTGCATTAAAGATCACATGTTTCTAGATTCCAGGAATATATTAATTGATATCATACTATATTGCTGAAATGTTATGATTATTCATATATGTATGAATTTTCTCATTTTTAATTATATAGAGAAACATTGCATGCTTTGAATGATGTTTTTGGTATAACCTAGGCATAATGATATTTGCCTAGAGTAGTGTTTTTTTGTGGTTCCCCTTCCCCACTTTTTATAAATGACAAAGGGGGAGAATTTGTTGATGTTTTATTAAATATCTTAAGGGGAAACTTGAATTATTTTGATAAATATCTTAAGGGGGAGTTTATTATATTTTGAAATTTATATTTTGTTGAATATCTTATGATTATGTTCATTACTATGTTTTAATGAGTTATAAAACCCGTCCTCGAATTCAGGGGGAGTGTGGTTACATTATAGTTTCGAAGAAAATATCAAAGTTAATTGTCATCATCAGAAAGGGAGAGATTGTTGATCCTAAAATTTTGATGAATAATTAAATGTTGATATTTTTTATGGAACTAACAGATTGATTAAGTTTTTCAATTTATTAGTTCCAATGAAGATATTATCATGAAGAAATTGTGAAGGATGCAGAGATGGATACTAAGAGATTGAAGATTCTGAAGAATCTAGGTGAAAATAACTCTAATCTATTTTTACTCTTAATGTATCCCGATTAGAATCACACACGACACAAACATGATTTTATAATTATGTGTGTTTTTTATAAGATCCTAATTAGTGAACCAAGATATACCGTGTTGTGCTGCATTATTTATTTGACTTATATTGTTGTTTGGTATGCACTTAGTTAATAACACATATCCGTTGCTATAAAGATAATAATTAATTTTAGGATAAAATTAATTGTTTCATTTTTTGAAGTGTTATTATTCTGATAATTTTTTAGTACTACCCAATTCACCCCCCTCTTGGGTAGCTCACTGGGCCAACCCAACCCATGGCCTTCATTTTTTCAGTAACAAAGGCTACGGTGCTAGACAGTGATGGTGCCAACTTATGTCCACCTTCCTTCACGAAAGTTGTATTTATGACGTCAAACACGTGATAGAAGGCCTCAATGTTCTCTTTTTCTTTCTCTTAATCTATTACTGGGACATATTGGCTTATCGCTTGACGAAAAGGTACGACATTCGAATTAGCTTTGATCACATACAACGTGTCATCAACAATGAACTTGATCTTCTGGTGTAGCGACAAAGGTATTGCACGAGCATTGTGGGTCCATTGCCTCCCCAACAATAGATTGTGTGAAGTTGGTATATCGAGCACTTAGAATTTCATGTTGAACTGGATCAGACTAATTTTAATTGACAGGTCAATCTCTATGAAGCTATCTCTTCTTGCCCCCATCGAATGCCTTGATAACTATTTTTGACAGCCGAATTTGTGAAATATCTTTCCCCATTTCTTCCAGCATCGACAAAGGACAGATATTCAGCGTTAATCTATTGTCAATTAGTACCCGAGCTTTGAACATCCTATGGCTTTCGACTATGATA